>OY986435.1:187499477-187833977 GCA_963920525.1 Dichetophora obliterata | reverse complement strand
CCCGTTACTTTATAATTCTCAACATTTCTCTAGAACATACTTACCCTCTAGAATACTGGGTAACAATTGATACTTTGCCAGAATAGGTCTGTAAAGGTCCCTAGGAGTGTCTCGTGAGGAGTTATGAGCGTTTTCTTTAAATTTGACCCAAATTTCGTTCCCGCAAATTGTAATGTAATGCAAAAATAAAAACACATCAAAAATCGATTTTGGTATGGTCGAATTTCGACCACAGGCGATACTAGTATAAATAATTAACTATTAAAACTGAAATCGAAAACAGATATACATTTTTTATATTTGGTTCAATTCTATTTTCTATTTTGATATCGCATTCCAAAACCACTTAACTCTCTTTATTTATAGAAGAAAGAATATATTAACTTGCATGATTTTTTTTCCAAGATAATAGTTCTACCTTGAAAGAAGTGTTTTCAACAAAAACTAATCGTTTTTGAAATTACCGAATCAACTGTAATCTCTTGAAGCTCTCATAATCAATGTCTGTTTAATTTTATGATTATTCCTTCACCCTACCCCAAGGCAGCTAATGGGAAACAGCTAATTGTAACATTTAAAAACGTGTACAAAAAATATTGAAGGCTTAGCTTCAAGCATTTCATTCGCTCCTAAAGTAATTCGCCTACCAATTCTGGCGACTTCCGCCAACTTTTTCAAGTTTGTTTTTTTGCAGCTTAACGGCTTAAGCTTAATAATTCCTAGTGACTTCCGAAAACATTTTTCTGAATGTTTGTACAGCAGCTTAATGACGGCTTAAGCTAGTAAAAACAAAGAAAAAAACTTCATTGTGTCTGGTAGTTGACAACAGCAAAACGCTGAAAACGCATCTTAAATACTTACCATTGAGAAGTTCGACGATGAGGAGGTACCTGTCTGCATTGAATCCTAATGACGTCTTGCTGCGAGACGGAACCTGAACCGCAGCCATGAATGCAAAACCACGTTGCAAGGCAGCAACCTTGAGATGAACGAAAGGATGCTTTCTTAGTTAGGCGGCCAACGTCAGTCATAAAGTCAGTAGCAATTATCTTATAATCGTTGTCATTTTATCATTTAAACATTTGTAATGCATTTCAATTTAACACACATAAACTCTGGTCTACAGAAATGACACTAGCTTAATCCTCAAATGCAGACACCTCCTGTTTTGTCGTCCTCACTTAAGTATTGTTGATTTTTCTGGCTAAGAAAATAAGGAAAGAGAAACACATGTTTATGACAGGTTCTTGCTACTTATTGCTTATCGTTGAATGTCAACAACTCAGCTTGGCTGGGAAAAATGCATCTTTTGCGGGCTAAAGTTATGAAGCCTTTTTTACCAAAATGCCAATATTTGTTTAGGAGTTATTATTATCTACGTGATCAAAAAATAAATTATCATTGCATCTTATGCTCGACTTTACTCTGCCCAGTGCCCAGTCTTTCCATTTTATTCAGAAATTCCGTTTAAAATTTAGAAAATTCACATTGAAATATCCAGTTTATGCATTTGAAATTCACAATAGAACAATTGATATTTTGAAATTTAGAAATTTTGCTTAAAATTTTGATAAGATGATCAATTGTTTTCAGAAAAGATTAATTGAAACTCAAAATGGATCATTTGAAATTCAGAAAAGATCAATTCAGAAGCTGCACTTGGCATTAAGAAAAGATCAATTGAAATTCAGAAATTCTATTTAAAACTTAGGAAGTATAAATTGATGCTTAGAAATATCGTTTTAAATGCAAAATAAATCAATCGAAATTTTGAAAACTCATTCGAAAATCAATTGAAATCTTTTTTATTCTTGAATTTTTTTTTAAATTCCAAAGTAATTTCGTATGTTTCAATGATCTGTTTAGAATTTAAAATTGATTTTCGGAACATCGATTTATGTATAATTTCCGAATTTCAGTTGATGTTATGTGACTTTCAGTTGATTTTTTTTTATAAAATATTTATACTTTTCTGAATCGCAGTTTCTGAATCTAGATTGATCTTTACCGACTTATAATTGATTATGTTCGTATTTCAATTGATCTTCTCTAAATTCAAAGGGAATTTCTGAATTTTGATTAATCTAATCAGAATTTAAAATAAAATTGCAAATTTTTATTGAATCATTTCTGAATATAAATTAATTATTTAATCTTCTCTAAATTTCAAATAAAATTTTCATTGATTTTTCTGAATTTCAACTTATCTTTTCTGAATTTCATATAGAAGTTTTGAATTAACTGATCTTTTGCATTTCAATTAATCTTTTTAGAATTTCAACCGCTGTTCTTTAAATTTCAAATAAAACTTTTCTGTATTAAAATTGATTTATTCCGAGTTTCAAATGAAATTTTGAATATTCAATTAGTTTTTTCTGAATTTCAAATAGAATTTCTATCTGAATTTAACTTGATCTTTCATTAATTTCGAATGAAACTTCAGAATTTCCATTAGTGTTTTCTAAATTTTAAAAGGAAATTCTGAAAATAAGTTTAGCTGTTCTAGAATTTCAAAATCTTTTCGAAAGTTCAATTGCTATTTTTGTTAAACCATAGGAAATGGTATAGCTTTTTTTGTGATTTAAATCCTTATTGCTTCGTAGTTGTCTTTACGAACGTAACATATTAATTCTTCTAAAAATGGTCCTTAATTGATCTTTCTCTTTCCCCCAACATTGTTCCTCATTTCAATGATCTCCTTTAAACAAAATTGTGGTCAGTTTAAAACTTAAGTCCTCTTTACACTTCTCTTAGTAGTAGTTGTTGTTGTTTTTGCATTCACTTGACCATTAGAACGACTCAATGCTTTAATTTCACACACCTACAAATAAAATCTCAGCAATCCCCGCTTAATTGCACAAGCAAAATTGTTTACACTTTTGTTCAATTAACCGGGAAACTCAATTTGGTGTTAAAGTTGATGATGGAACGGCCTTGTAAAAAAATACTGTTCTCTTCAGCGTTGAAGACATCAGAAGCTTGGTAAGATGAAAATAGATTTCTGGCAACCGTCTGTTCGTAGGGTTCTTCGGTATCGACCGATTTGCCCACGCCTTGTATTTTACACACTTTCAGTCCTTTTTTCTTCGGCTACCTCTACAACTAACCCACTAACGGAATAAAATGACAATTGTTGAGCGTTTTCAAACAGAACAGTAGTAGAAACAGTTGCACCACCAGTTATTATTGTATTACTTACTTGATTGAACCATCTTTTTCGAAACCTCTGTTAATCTTGCTTTACATTTGTTTTTGTTTACACTTTTCTAGCAAGTCTTATTCATTGCGTATAACTCGGTTCGCAGTTGCAAGCAGTGTGACCAGAAGATTTTTGAAAAATATGCTTTTTGTTAAAAAAAAATATGCTAAATATTCCACTTTCAATTTTTATATTCCATTCAATTTCAAAGATATTTATCTAAATAAGACTAAATATGCATATCAAATAACACAGAAGCAAGTTTTAAAGCATTTTTTATTTGATAACTATCGCACTTAAAATTATAAAACATTAGTTAATATTAAATAAATTATATTAATAAGATGTAAACAAAGCATATATCAGTTGATTTGTACTTACCAAAAGACTTTTCAAGAATTATGTTCTCTTAAAAATAGTCAAATACTTTTCTTACAGAGAAAAACTAATTTTTAAATCAGAAACTTACTTATATTGTCACCTAAAATATAAAAACCCCAACAACATTTTTAATTTTTTGTAGGAGAAGCCAAAAACGTTTTTAAATGGGACATATTTTAGATTTAAAAGCCGTTTTTTGGAAAAATGCCTAAAAATTACTACTTAATAAACGAAATTATGAAGAAAGTATCACTTTACAATCTACTATATGTGCTATTTTAAAACGTTTTTGTCTTCTCCTATAAAAAATTATGAACGTTGTTATGGTTTTTTGAATATTAAGTAACGATATACAATATACAAAATTAAAATTCAGGCACACCTTCGAGATCAATACTTAAATTGTTGCTTGTATTATTATCATAGAAGTTCGCATTTCTAAATTTTTTTATTAAGCTATCTGGTATTTAATAGGTATACAACACTTTTTTTAAACATGTAGTCATGTTTTTATATTCAAAAAATTATTTAAGAGTTTTTCTTGCATTCCATTTCGAATTTTCGTTTTAATAAGATTCATATAACTAAAAATTTTCTCACCTCAGCATTGCTAAATGGTAAACTATGCGAGGAAAGCACAAATTTTGATAAATCTTCTTCAGATTCCCAACTTTGATCAATAACTTTTCTCTGCTTTGTTGCTTTGAATCCACTTTTAAAAATAGTTAAAAGAAATAAATATTGTTTGCAATAATAGGAATATTCACGATGTGGAGCATTTGTGATAAATTTTTGCAAAATTTACAATACTTACAACTTTGTGAACGAACCTTCAGTAAAGTACATATTGTATTTTTAAAATCAGCTGATTTTGGTATGAACTTCTGTTTGGAAATATTAATTTAAAATCATCATTTAACTAAAGGAAATCATACAAAAATTGAAATGAAAGAATAAATTATATTAATTTTTATTAAATAAACTCACAGCGTAGCCTGTAACTTGCTCCATGCTGAGTAGAAATGCTTTTACAATCAGCTGATCTAATACACAACGATATTTACACAGAATACAATAGTGTTCCATCGTTGTACTTTTTCCACAGGGTTGTATTTTGAAAACTGTGCATCTTGTTTTTGTTATATTACAAAATTTACTACAAATATCAAATTTATCGAAAATACACAATACAAGGGAAAATACAACACATCGTGAATACCCCTAATGTTTTTTTAAGTAAATTACTTACTGCTGTAATATAATACATAAAAAATCCTACCAAACAAACATATAAGCAAATTTACTACTTCACTTTTTAAGCTGCGTCAAGTTATTAAACGAATTGCAATAAAATTGACAACGAAGAAGTTAACCACAAAACGAATTCCTTATATTGCGTTTCACAAGGTGGTTTAGAGATGAAAAAATATAAAATGTCGATAGCCAAAAATAACCCTTAGTAACCAAATAGACATTTTTTATTGCAATTTTTGTTAATTTTAAAAATTATTGGAATACGCAAAATATTCCACTTTTTATGCTGCATATTTAAATAAAAAAAATATGCTTTCCGAAGGTAAAATATGCCAAAGTGGAGTATAATATTCCACTCTGGTCACACTTGTTGCAAGCGAGCAGCCAAATTTTGTGCAATGTCCACTCTTTGTTACAATTTTTGATGCTGCAACTATTTGCAGCTTTTCTTTTACTGAAAGCGCTTTGTGCTTTCTTTTACTCATTTCTAAAAAATAATTTTTTTATATGTTATACTTTGTATTCGTATAAATTGCATTTATTTAATTTACCAAATATGATACACTTACCGGCACATTCCACAAATAGCTCCATAAACAGCTGTTTAAAGTATTGCCAATTGAATCTTCCTGCTGTCGAGTTGATGAATTAAAACCAATATATAACGAGATGGTGAATTCGACAATCCTTTTATTTGTTGGTTTAACTTCAATTGTTTATAATAGTTATTACAAAATTCTATGCCCCTATTGAGGTCTTGACGAATGTTGTAAATTTTGGAATTTAAAAATAATGAAAAATGCGAGAATTGCAATTTGAGAAAAAATGTAACAAAATTTAGAATTTTAATTTGATTTAACTGGATTGCAGTTTTATGCTTACGACCTTGCTGCACGTAGGTTGTACCAAAAATGGGCGGAAATTAGGTAGTTGTTGGAGCTCGTGTGGAGCCATCGCGATAGGCGGTGTAAAACGTTGGTGCAAAAACGGCGAGGCAGCAAGGTGGTAAGCAGAGAACTGCAATTCAGTGCACATTTCGTGAGGTTAGTTTTTCGTATATGTTAAATGTGAAAAAAGGATAGTCGTGACGCGAACACCAATTATGGTTTTGTTAAACGTTTTCAAGGTAGTAGTCCAGTGTGACGGATTCCTAAAATTAATTTTTTTACATTTTTCGCAATAAAAATATTTTAAAAATATACTTTAAAAGTTTCAGACTGAAATTTTAAATATTTTTAAGGTGCTGTCAAAACTTTAAACACGTTTTTCTCGAAACTACGTTTTCGAAACCTCGGGAAGCACTGACTAAAAACCATTTAACCGATTTGGCTAAACATTTTAGCCGTTGTTTTAGAAACACAGCTAAAGTCGGAACCTTAAAAACAATAACAGCCTTATTCATAATCTCATTTTAAAGGCTGCGTAACTTTAAACCAGCTTTAAACAACATATCGTTATTCATAAATGTTTTAAGGGCTTGTGTAACCTAAACGTGTAACTTAAACGCCGAAATTTGCGTTAAAAGGCTGCGTAAATGTAACATTAATTTTTTGTCGTCTTTTCGATTGAGGTTGATGTATGTGATATTTATATTATAGACATGCTCCATATGCGACCTTTTTAGACTTTTTTTAGTATCAGATTAGCAAAAGTACAAGAATTCTTAATTTTTGTAAAAGAATTTCGATTGTTTACACACAGACCTTACAAAATTAAGCAATGAATAAAAAATGGTTATGATAGTAATAATTTCAGCAAGGTTGCGTAGAGAATGCGTAAAGCCTTTAACAGTGCGTAACTAAACAAGCGTTGAACGTTTGTTTAAGAAAATCATTGCATAAGGCTGTAAACTTTTAATAATAAATTAATTTTTTAAACAATTAAAAAAAGTTCAAATCTCTTTCAAGGGCGTCCGCAGGATTTGTTCTAGGGGAGAGGAAAAAGCATAAAGGAGTCTAGAATGCACATTAAGAAAATGTAACCTATATAATTCTATTATCTGAGATTTTTGGCACTAATTTTGTTATCATAATACGCCGGTTGACACACGCTTGTACACATGAGAAAATAATATATATTTCAAAGACGGAGTAAAAATCTTTCTCGTATCATACCCGAAATATTTTCATATTTAATTTTTTTTAATGTAATTTCAATAAATTTTTTCTCAAAGAATATTCTTAGTAATTTAAAAAAAAAAATAAAATTGTAGACCATTTTTTCCGGTCTTGTATTCCTATAACTCATAAACCAATAGCGGTCTGAAATTTATCAGAACTGGATTTAAGAGGAAAAAAATTCAAGATAAAAGAAAAATTAAAAAACGAGAATTTGAAGAAGTATAAAATAAATGTTTCAAATCGAGTTTCCTATTTAAATTTTAGTCATAAAAAACTTTTGACCATAAGATATTCTAATGCAAAAGCGTTTTCTTAACCCATTAATGCTCATGCCAGAATCCGTTGAGTTAAGCTTTTACAATTTTCAGCATAAATTTGTATTATTGTAAGACGGAAAACTCGTAAATTTATAAAAAAAATTGAAAGGATTTGGGTGTGGCGAATCGTATGATTATAAACGCATACGGGATCTTTAAGTAGAGAAATAAAAAAAAATGATTAATTGGAAAATTTAAATTTCGTAGCGTAGGCGTTCAACTTAAACGTAATGCACTTTTTTAATTATATTTTCTTTTTTCCTGATGTTTATAAAACAAAATAACTCACCTGAGTAACATTTTTCCCTT
Source organism: Dichetophora obliterata (assembly GCA_963920525.1). Lineage (NCBI taxonomy): Eukaryota > Metazoa > Arthropoda > Insecta > Diptera > Sciomyzidae > Dichetophora > Dichetophora obliterata. The sequence continues at coordinate 187,826,397 of OY986435.1, read as the reverse complement.
TTTTTTTAATACTGCATTAACAGGCGCGAACAAGTAAACAAAAAGGATTAAAATGTACATTTTTTTTTTTGGAAAAAGCATACTTTTGGCTTTCTCACACTGTTGGAAGAAAAAGTTTTACTGTGGCTGAGGATTTTTGAGGAATTTTTGAAAAATGCTTTAATCGCGTTTGATGTATCATACGTTGTCATTAATGGGTTAACAAGAATTTGCCATCAGGTTTCTTTAAAAATTAGTGCTTGATCTTAAATAAGCCTATTTTATTCAGAATTTCCTAACTTTTTTTCGCTTTTGAATTAGAAGCTTTGCCCTCGCCTAGATCGCTGCAATTTTTTCAAATTTAAAGTTTACGAAAAATTAAAAAATTATCCGAATTGGACATCTTTATGACGATTAAAACGATTTTTTTTAAGCCGACTTTTGGGAAAACATTTAGTTTTTTTTAATTTATTTTTCTTTGTTTTCTTCTGGTGTTTAATTGCTTTAAAACATAAATTTGCTTATCGTCTAAGTACATATGTGTATTTGGCTTAAATGCCCCTTACCATCTGTTGCTATCATCATGATATAGGGATATCATTCCTTATCATTCCTCAATGTCTCGTACGAATAACTTCGTAATTTCATCCATTACATTCGTAGTATTTTCTAGTGTCCGACCGAAACCGGAATTTTGGCCGAAACCGAATATTCGGCCATTTTATAATATTCGGAATACGCAACAATAAGCGTGTGATGAAGCGAGGTAGAAATAGGTGCCATTGTTAGATCTTTTCTTGGTCAGCACAAATGTGAAGTTTTATGAATATCTTAGGTTGTTTTGCAACGAAGGAGCATCAAAAGAATATTGCATGTGACAAAATAAGTTAGGAATAGGTTTGTTTTGTTTTGTTTTGTTTTGTTTTGTTTTGTTTTGTTTTGTTTTGTTTTGTTTTGTTTTGTTTTGTTTTGTTTTGTTTTGTTTTGTTTTGTTTTGTTTTGTTTTGTTTTGTTTTGTTTTGTTTTGTTTTGTTTTGTTTTGTTTTGTTTTGTTTTGTTTTGTTTTGTTTTGTTTTGTTTTGTTTTGTTTTGTTTTGTTTTGTTTTGTTTTGTTTTGTTTTGTTTTGTTTTGTTTTGTTTTGTTTTGTTTTGTTTTGTTTTGTTTTGTTTTGTTTTGTTTTGTTTTGTTTTGTTTTGTTTTGTTTTGTTTTGTTTTGTTTTGTTTTGTTTTGTTTTGTTTTGTTTTGTTTTGTTTTGTTTTGTTTTGTTTTGTTTTGTTTTGTTTTGTTTTGTTTTGTTTTGTTTTGTTTTGTTTTGTTTTGTTTTGTTTTGTTTTGTTTTGTTTTGTTTTGTTTTGTTTTGTTTTGTTTTGTTTTGTTTTGTTTTGTTTTGTTTTGTTTTGTTTTGTTTTGTTTTGTTTTGTTTTGTTTTGTTTTGTTTTGTTTTGTTTTGTTTTGTTTTGTTTTGTTTTGTTTTGTTTTGTTTTGTTTTGTTTTGTTTTGTTTTGTTTTGTTTTGTTTTGTTTTGTTTTGTTTTGTTTTGTTTTGTTTTGTTTTGTTTTGTTTTGTTTTGTTTTGTTTTGTTTTGTTTTGTTTTGTTTTGTTTTGTTTTGTTTTGTTTTGTTTTGTTTTGTTTTGTTTTGTTTTGTTTTGTTTTGTTTTGTTTTGTTTTGTTTTGTTTTGTTTTGTTTTGTTTTGTTTTGTTTTGTTTTGTTTTGTTTTGTTTTGTTTTGTTTTGTTTTGTTTTGTTTTGTTTTGTTTTGTGTTGTGTTGTGTTGTGTTGTGTTGTGTTGTGTTGTGTTGTGTTGTGTTGTGTTGTGTTGTGTTGTGTTGTGTTGTGTTGTGTTGTGTTGTGTTGTGTTGTGTTGTGTTGTGTTGTGTTGTGTTGTGTTGTGTTGTGTTGTGTTGTGTTGTGTTGTGTTGTGTTGTGTTGTGTTGTGTTGTGTTGTGTTGTGTTGTGTTGTTTTGTGTTGTTTTGTTTTGTGTTGTTTTGTTTTGTTTTGTTTGAGTTCTGATTTGTTTTTTTTCCTATAAGAAATACCTTTAAAGGGATCGCAGTGTTTACTTTTTTCTGCTAGATTTTGCCGCTCTATCGAATATTTAATTTAAAATAATAATCGCTCTAAAGAAATGTTTTCTATTAAGAATTTAAATATATACAGAATTTACACAAAAAAAAATGTCAAATGTAATATCGTTTAGATATGTATTTATTATGTAATATTGCAATATTATTTATTTCTTTATTTATGTTGTATCTACAACATTTACAATATTATATTAACTACGTAACCTAACATTATATAGAAAACATTGTTTTGAAAATTTATTTATTGCCCTGCTCCCAACAAATAAACGAAAACCCTGGTGACCGTTTTCAACTTTGGGCTCGTTAGACTTATTTACACTTTTAAAAATTTCCTATCTGCTTTTTGGTTTTTAACTTTTTTTACGGCAAATATTATTTCTTCAATTTTTTTTTTTTTTTTGATCAACAAAAGCGTACGTTGAGAAAAACACCATAATTCCACTTTGAGGTGTAGATAGGGCTGCCAGGTTTTTTTAAAAAATCGGGATTTTACAAAAAAAAATCGGGAAAAAGATTAAATCGTCCAGTACGCTTAGAATAAGAAAAAAAACTTTAAATATGTTTACTGAAAATCGATTTTTTCGAGTTGTATGTAACTTTAAAAAAGAAATTTTATATTTTAAACAAAAGTCAGTGACAGAGAACTCAAATAAATGAATATAGAAACAGAATAAACTTATATTTTTACTAACCCATATTAATATCTGAAAATTCAAAATTTGTATTTTATAATGTTTTTTACATAATGCACTTATTGTTTTCTTTCGTTTTGTTTTCTTTCGTTCATGCTATGTTTGATTGCTAGAAAAGTATGCGATATGTTAAACTTAACGAACATCGTGGGCGAAAATGAGCAAAGCAAAATTAACAGTATCCACAAATAATGATGTTATCGTTTTATTCGCTCCCTTTTTCTTTATTTCACGCACTGTTCGGTTGCTTGAAAAGTATGCGATTCGGTGCAATTAATTAGTGGCGTACAAAAAAATCTGTACAAATTTAGTCATTAAGAAATAAAAACGTAGGAAGTATTTTTAAAAAATAGTGAAAATATTACAAAATAAAATGGTTTTTCAAGAAATCGGGACATTTGGCGTCCCGCGTGAGGTCTTCGCGGGACGCACATTTTAAGGCTGAAAATCGGGACAACCCGCGTAGAGATCGCGACCTGGCAGCCCTAGGTGTAGATGAGAAATTGAAGTTTTTAAATATTTTGAAAAATTATTATAATTGCTATACTACAAGAAAAGTGATTTCTGTTCACACTTAGCATAAAATAAAAATCATGTAAAATTGGATCCCAAAACTAAACGGTTTTGGAAATATATAAAAATTTAAAAAAATGTAGTTTTCTACACCAACGTAGGACCACGGTTAATATATTTTATATTAAAAAACATCACTGCAGCTTAAAAAAGTCAGAAAATAATTTAAATTAATTATTTTAAAAATGTAAGTAATAATTTATAAAATTTAATAATTTCAATTTTTTTTTTCCTAAAAATACCCAAACTCTAAATTTACAAAAAATTACAATTCTATTACCAAATTTCATAACTACCTAAATAAATAAAGTTAAATTTATCCTAAACAATAAGCCCTTAAAAAAACAGAAAATTATCTACAAGTTAAACATATTGGCAATATGAAATATTGACCTTGATGAATTGAAAGAGTTTACTTCATTTCATTTACATTTCTTTCGAGCGGCAAAATCTAGCAGAAAAAAATTTAAACACTGCGATCCCTTTAAAGGTCTTTCTTATAGGAAAAAAAAAACAAATCAGAACTCAAGCAAAACAAAACAAAACAAACCTATTCCTAGCTCACTTTGTCACATGCAATTTTCTTTGCATGCTTCTTTAAACTTCTTATAGGAAAAAAAAACCATAGCTCAAGCAAAAGAAACCTATTCCTAACTCATTGTGTCACATGCAATATTCTTTTGATGCTCCTTCGCTGCAAAACAACCTAAAATATTCATAAATCTTCACATTTGTGCTGACCAAGAAAAGATCTAACAACGGCACCTATTTCTGCCTCGCTTCATCACACGCTTATTGTTGCGTATTCTTCTTTCATACGGTCCGATCCTATGGCTAAATGTCAGTACTGCCACGGCAGCAACGCCGGCAGAGGAAGATTTCATTTCCAAAAGCTCCACCGGACGCACGGGAACTGTAATTTAAGTTCCAAAATGTGTCTGAGAGTATTGAGACCTCTATCTGTATACATACTCTCTGCCTCTATCTGTATACATACTCTCTGTTCCAAAGCTATTCAATATTGCAAATTTGGGCGTGGGAGAGGTGCCACACTCTCTTTTTTAACGCCCATAAATTTTATCAGTGAAACGGCATGTGTAAATCGTGATCAAATACTGAATTCCTGGGCTGTGTGGCCTATAACTCTAAAGCTATTCAATATCGCAAAGTTTAGCTGCATGAGAAGTGCCACGCCCCATTGTCCAACGTCCATAAAATTTTATCAGTGAAACGGTACGTGTAAATTGTAGTCGAATACTAAATGAAGAATTCCAAGACTGTGCGAACTGTAATTCCAAAGCAATTCGATATTGCAAATTTGAGCTAGATGGGACGTGCCACGCCCCTTTTCCCATACCCATGAAATCTTATCAGTTAAACTGCATATGTAAATTGAGGTCGAATACTGATTTAAAAGGCTGTGCAACCTATAATTCTACAGCAATTCGATATCGCAAATTTGGGCTGTGTGGGAAGTGCCACGCCTCCTTGTGTAACGCCCATAACATTTTATCATTGAAACGGCATGTATAAATCGTGATCGAATACTAAATTCCTAGGCTATGTAGTAGGGTGGGGCGATTTGAACATCTTAATGGGCGCTTCGCGTTTTTGATTCATGGGATTGTACTGAGAAAAAAGTCCACTAGACCATACGTCTACGGTGAAAATCGAGCTTCCAGATTTTGACTTGCAAATTTTTCTCAGACTTTTGTCACGTTTTTTTTTATATTTTGGCCTATAACAGCCAAACCATTAAGATTTTCGATCCAATACTAAGACAAAAATCTCAAAGGTTTAGCTGTTATAGGCCAAAATATCAAAAAAAAAAAACGTGAAAAAAGTCTGAGAAAAAACTGCAAGTCAAAATCTGAAAGCTCGATTTTCACCGTAGACGTATGGTCTAGTGGACTTTTTTGCTCAGTACAATCCCAAGAATCAGAAACGCGAAGCGCCCATAAACACTTTTTTCCTTCCATACTAATCGCCCCACTCTACTGTGCAGCCTATAACTCCAAAGCTATTCGATATCGCAAATTTTAGCTGCATGGGGGTGCCACGCACCCTTTTTCTCTTTGAACCTGGCCTAAGTGGAAGTCTACCTCTCTGCCAAATATCAAAGCAATCGATAAAGAATTTCCGGAGGTGTGTGACATTTCCCACAAAAAATACAATATTTTCATACAAAAAGCTTCTTCGGGTTTTTGCGATTTCCCAAATTTTCCACTCAACTTTTCCAATTTTACTTTTTATACAAACCTATAACAATAAACAACAGAACAAAAAAATCAACCAAATCGGTCCAGCCGTTCTCAAGTGACGAGGCGACAAGCATGTGGCAATTGATTTTTATTTATATAGATGTGAATAAAAAACTGACTATACCTTGCTAGCTAAATTATGTAATATTTTAAAATATCTAACTGACGCACAAAACTATTTTTCTTATTGTCCGTATAAGAATCTGCATCATTTTAAGGTCTATTTGCTTATGTTCCAAGATATGAGCTGTTCAGAGCACAAGTGGCGTAAGTCCATTTTTGGTAGTTTTGAGAAATTTTAACATTTAGAAAAATTCTTATAATAAATTCCAAGTATAAAGAACTCAGTTTTGCTTATAAATTAGGTCAAGAGCATAAATGGAGCTATCCATATCGTACAAAATAAACTAAATAGTACACAAAAATGATGCAGAATATTGCATATTAGTAAAAACATGTGGACTTGCGCCACTGAAAATTTTTTAAAATTTCTCGTTTCCGCTGTAGAAATCTAATAGGAGATATTTTTCAAGAATTTTTTGATGAGGAATGGCAGCATTTTTACTTAGAAGTTGAACAAAACCACCCCTTAGCGATTATCTTCATTATTAAGGGAGATATGAAATGAATGGACTTACGCCACTTGTCCTCTGAAAATTTTTTAAAATTCCTCCTTTCCGCTGTAAAAATGTAATAGAAAATATTTGTAAGAATTTTTTGATGAGGAATGACAGCATTTTTACATAGAAGTTGGACAGAACTACTCATTAGCGACTGTCTTCATTATAAAGAAAGTTTTGATATATACCTTTTCGAAAATTTACCATTGCTCCAAATAACGATAACGATAAAAAAGGTAACGATAACGATGAAAACTTATATTTGCAAAGATTTTTGATTAAATTTTTTAATATATTAATAAATATTACATATTATTACATTCCTACTAAATAGAAACAATTGTGTTTAATTTCAACTGTGAAACTTTTATAAGAATAAATGCATTCTGCACGCAGAGAAAAGACATGGTTGAGACATGATTGCCGCAATAATAATGTTTTTACTAAAATTATTGTATTATTTCTGCAAACACAAATTTTTGCCTTAACAAAGTCATTATTTACTAATGGTGGTACCAAAAATAACATTATAGTTGAAATCATAACATAGTTGAAGTCGTCAACATACTATGATTGCGGTCAACTATTAGTTGCAACAAAAATATTGTAGTTCTGTCAATCATGATAAATATGAAAATTATTTTCGAGACAAACATATTAGAATTTTGAATGTTTGTCTGAACTATTCTTTGCTTGTTGGCAAACTAAGCAGAACATAACCAAACATCGAAAGAATTTATTGTGTCTAAACAGTTTGCAGGAAAAACTTTCACTTCATTCAGACACAATAAGTTTTATCGATTCCTGGCTATGTGCCGTTTCGTTTGTCAACTGCACAATTATTGTGTTTTGTTTTAAATCGCCTGATCCTAAAAACAGCACGCAGAAAAGTGACATTTTCGACTTTAATTGTAGCAAACATGTTTCTTTTTACCGTAAACATATTTCGCAATTCTGACCATGTTTTGTTTATCACAAATATGGCTATCTTTGTGACAATGCACTTAATGTACCATGTTTATGAATGGTATTAGTCAGGCGAGCGGAAGTAGCGGCTGTGGCTTACTGGTAGTGTGCGTGGCTCGTAAGCGAAAAAGCCGCGGTTCAAACTCCAGCTCGGACAGTAAATTTTATCAAAAAGATTTTTCAATTGAATTAATATTCCTGTCAGCCTAGTCAATGGCAAACATTTGGAGATATCTTAATTAATAGCTGTGGAAATTGGAGTACAAGAAAATAAATAATATTCAATAATATTCTGGATACTAACAGCCCTATTCTGGCAGCTTAACTAAGCTCACCACATTAACAAAATAGTTAATATTAACAATTTGTTAAGGCTTCGTATTCTGCTGCAAATTTAAAAGCTCTTTTCCTTACAATTTTGTTAATAACAGAAAGAGTCTTAACAACGAATGAAATGTATGTGCTTAGATAGAAAATTGTTGTGAAAATAATAAAAAAATACAAATTAAAATATAATATTGAGTTTAAAAACATTAAACTGAAAAATGGAGGAATTTTTTACTTATTTTAAGTGTTGATAATGAAATCTTTCAGTAGCCGTGGCAAATTTTTCAAGCGCTTGCAAAGTCACAAGCTGCGCTCGAAGCATCTGTTTATATAACGCATCTCTTCTTTCAATAGGCATATCGATTTTCACCATGCATGGTGAACTTTAAAAGCTTTTTAAGCTTCTATGTTGTTAATGATTTTTAAGAATACCAACATTTACATAACATAACAAGCAGCTTAACAAGAGCTCCTTAACTATTTCTTGTTAAGTTAACAACCAGAATAGGGCTGTAAATATAAATTCATAATATAGTTGTTGCAATCATTCTATTTTTGACCCAATAAGAGAATAATGATTGTTTCAATAATATTTTGGTTCCTACAAAAAAGCTCCTTTTCTAAATATGGTTGTTGTAATCATTTTATCATGATCAAAGAAAATATTATATGTTTAAGAACATGTTAGCAACAATCATAATCCGAATCATACTATGATCCTCTTAAAACATGGTTGTTGCAACTATGTTTTTTCTCTGCGTGTGGCCTCCTCTATTATTCAGAAAATCACAAACGGATGTTTTAATCGCACTTCTGAAACTAAATTCAGTCAATCCATACCAAAAAAATCTTAAAAATATTTTCCGTTACAAAAATGGACTTACGCCACTTGTACTCTGAAAAAATAATGGTATTTGTCAGAGCAATAACAAAGTATTGCATTTTGTTCAGAGATTACGTAAGCTAGGAGTTTCAAGCCCGTACTCATAAATAGGTTACATTTTCTCTTTACTTCTACGTACTTAACTCAATTTCCCTAAAAAATGGACCTACGCCACTTGTGCTCTGAGCAGCTCATATGTAATGAGTTATTACAATTTCGCTTACTTAAGGCATCGCTTGGTTTGTTTGTTTTTTATTTATTTTTTTTTTTTTCTTTTTTGCATCAGTAATTACTGCGTGCGTTTCTGTTAGGTTTTTCCTATTCCCCGCTTTGAAAATTTCTTACCGTCTCACTTACCTTCCCTTCTATCATATTAATGCAGTGGCACTTGAGTTTCTCCTCTGTTCTGTCTGTTTCGCAGCATTGCGTTTAAATCTTATCCATCTGGAAAGCTATAATTAAATCTCCATTTAGCTGAGGTGTTGATGCAAAAAGCGGCTTCAGCGGCCGCTTAATGAATTTTGTGATATTTTTTTATTTTCTTAAATGACTGAAAACATTTTAAGCGATTATTTTGCGTCAATTTTTTGCGCTTTTAAATTGTGCGAAAATATTTTAATGAATATTAACCTGTTCTAAAAAGTCCGATTTTATTTAATAGTTAGTCAAATGATTGCATTTATAAAGTTAGCTCTTTCAGCTTTTAGTAAAAGGGTTATTTCTTATTTATTACAGCTACTTGTTTAAAAAAGTGTATACTTGAAATGTTATGATGATCGTGTTTGCAATTTTAACTCTTTTAAGTTAAAGTTTTAAGCTGAAGCCAGATAAATTAAAGTTTTGATGTTTTGGGAATAAATATAAAGACCGAATTTTAATTATTGAAAATTACTTTATTGCTTTCCGAAATATTCTTTTTTAAGGCTAAACATTTTTGCATGCGTTCGAAACATTTGCATAACATTTATCCCATTTCGCTTAAGACCCTCCAAAATATAGTTTTTAAATGTATCAACGGTTGATTCTGGCGTCGGAAATCGTTGTTGACGCAGTTTGTCCTTGTTGTGCGGAAACAAAAAAGAAGTCATTGAGTGCAAATTAATACTGTACGGCGCACAGTACTTTGAGTCCATACTCTAACAAAAATTCACGAGAATTAACTACAATAATTGCTGGCAACTGATTGCCTAAATTTATTGTCGTTAAATCCCATAGAGCAAAATTATAAATATCGCTAAAAATGCGTGAATCCTCTCACCTACATGCATTTCTTTCGCTCTCTTGTAAAAACTCTTTTCTAAAATTATTTCTTCCAATCTTGTCTGCGCTTATAAAAAAGCTAGAAATGCGTGAAGTCTCTCAAGTAAGTTTTGAAAATGGCAACAACAACAACAACTCTGTATAGAGTCAATAACTCAGCAGAAAGCGCTGCTCTTTCCTACATCAGTAGGCTTGAGTAATTAAGCTGTGGCCAATCTACTGTTTAAGTTGTATATAATTTGACACTTGTTCGAATAAACTCTTTGAAATCATATGACGTTAAAGCAGGAGTGTTGATTTAAGGGCAAGCGTAAAATACCGCTGCTGGAGCGTTTTTAGGACTATCTGAGCGAGAACACGCTGAAATAGTGTGAAAATTAGAGAAAATATACATATTTTAAGACTCCCTGAGCGAAAACACGTTGAAATAGCGTGAAAAGTATAAAATATACATATTTTAGAATTCTTTGAGCGAAAACACGCTGGAATAGCATGAAAAGTAGAGAATATATACATTTCAGGGCTCCCTGAGTGAAAACACGCTAAAATATCGTGTATAGCAGAGTAAATATACATATTTTGGAAAAAGACGCTGATTTTCAGACAAAATTGAAAAAACTCGCTGCATAGCGTGGTTTTTTTACAAAATCGCCAATAAATGTCGTGAAATTTCACAACATATGAGCTGTTCAGAGCACAAGTGGCGTAAGTCCATTTTTTAGGGAAATTGAGTTAAGTACGTAGAAGTGAAGAGGAAAATGTAACCTATTTATGAGTACGGGCTAGAAACTCCTAGCTTACGTAATCTCTGAACAAAATGCAATACTTCGTTATTGCTCTGACAAATACCATTATTTTTTCAGAGCACAAGTGGCGTAAGTCCATTTTTGGTAGTTTAGAGAAAATTGAACGTTTAGAAAAATTGTTAAATGAATTCTAAGTATGAAGAACTCAGTTTTGCTTATAAGCTTGGTCAAAAGCATAATTGGAGCTATCCAAATCGTAAAAAATAAACTATATAATACACAAAAACGATGCAGAATATTGGATATTAGTAAAAACATTTGGAATTGCGCCACTGAAAATTATTTTAAATTTCTCGTTTCCGCTGTAGAAATCTAATAGGAGATATTTTTCAAAAACTTTTTGATGAGGAATGGCAGCATTTTTACCTAGAAGTTGTACAAAACCACCCCTTAGCGATTATCTTTATTATTAAGGGAGATATAAAATAAATGGACTTACGCCACTTGACCTCTGAAAATTTTTAAAAATTTCTCCTTTCCGCTGTAAAAATGTAATGGAAAATATTTTTAGGAATTTTTTGATAAGGAATGACAGCATTTTTTCATAGAAATTGGACAAAACTACCCATTAGCGATTATCTCCATTATTAAGAGAGATATAAATTGAATGGACTTACGCCACTTGTCCTCTGAAAATTTTTTAAAATTCCTCCTTTGCGCTGTAAAAATGTAATGGAAAATATTTTTAAGGATTTTTTGATGAGGAATGACAGCATTTTTTCATAGAAGTTAGACAAAACTACCCATTAGCGATTATCTTTATTATTAAGGGAGATATAAAATGAATGGACTTACGCCACTTGTCCTCTGAAAATTTTTTAAAATTACCCTTTTCCACTGTAAAAATATAATGGACTATATTTTTAAGAATTTTTACATAGAAGTATGACATAATCATCCCTTAGCGATTATCTTCATTATAAGGGGAGTTTTGATATATACCTTTTCGAAAATTTACCATTGCTCCAAATCACGATAACGATAAAAAAAGATAACGATAACGATGAAAACTTATATATGTAAAGATTTTTGATTACATTTTTTAATATTTTAATAAATATTACATATTATTACATTCCTACTAAATGGAAACAATTGTGTTTTATTTCAGATGTTTAATAAGACTTTAACTTTAATAAGAATAAATGCATTCTGGCCTCCTCAATTATTCAGAAAATAACAAAGGGATGTTTTAATCGCACTTCTGAAACTAAATTCTGTCAATCCTTACCAAAAAATCCTTAAAAATATAGTCCATTACATTTTAACAGTGGAAAAGGGTAATTTTAAAAAATTTTCAGAGGACAAGTGGCGTAAGTCCATTCATTTTTTATCTCCCTTAATAATAAAGATAATCGCTAATGGATAGTTTTGTTCAACTTCTATGAAAAAATGCTGTCATTTCTCATCAAAAAATTGTTAAAAATATTGTCCATTACATTTTTACAGCGGAAAAGAGAAATTTTTAAAAATTTTCAGAGGACAAGTGGCGTAAGTCCATTCATTTTATATCTCCCTTAATAATAAAGATAATCGCTAATGGGTAGTTTTGTCCAACTTCTATGAAAAAATGCTGTCATTCCTCATCAAAAAATTCTTAAAAATATTGTCCATTACATTTTTACAGCGGAAAGGAGGAATTTTAAAAAATTTTCAGAGGACAAGTGGCGTAAGTCCATTCATTTTATATCTCCCTTAAAAATGGAGATAATCGCTAATGGGTAGTTTTGTCCAATTTCTATGAAAAAATGCTGTCATTCCTTATCAAAAAATTCCTAAAAATATTTTCGATTACATTTTTACAGCGGAAAGGAGAAATTTTTAAAAATTTTCAGAGGACAAGTGGCGTAAGTCCATTTATTTTATATCTCTTTTAATAATAAAGATAATCGCTAAGGGGTGGTTTTGTCCAACTTCTAGGTAAAAATGCTGCCATTCCTCATCAAAAAATTTTTGAAAAATATCTCCCATTAGATTTCTACAGCGGAAACGAGAAATTTAAAATAATTTTCAGTGGCGCAATTCCAAATTTTTTTTACTAATATGCAATTTTCTGCACCATTTTTATGTTCTATTTATTTTATTTTGTACGATATGGATAGCTCCATTTATGCTCTTGACCTAGCTTATAAGCAAAACTGAGTTCTTTATACTTGGAATTTATTATAAGAATTTTTCTAAATGTTCAATTTTCTCAAAACTACCAAAAATGGACTTACGCCACTTGTGCTCTTAACAGCTCATATATTGTAGAGATTTTTCAATCAGTTTTTAGAGTGCTGCATACAAGAGTGAGGAGTAAATACAAGGAGCCGTTCGATTTTTATGAAATTTTGCATGATGATTAATTTTAATAATGGCCACTGATTTCAAAAATGAAATCAGATTTAACGTAGATCTATTACTTTCGCTGGAAATAAAGTTTAAATATCGAAATTTCTGTGATTTAAAGGGAATAATAAAATTAGTAAAAACACTTATTAAAAAAAAAATAAAAAATTTAAGAGGTTAAATCTTTATCTTTTAAATATTGAAACCGTTTGGAAATATGTTTTTTCGTTTAACAGATATACATAATATCTGTATATCTGTCATATACATATAACTCTTCATATTAAAAAAATACTTTTTGCAAACAAATGCTTATTAATGTTGTTATCAACAATCAAACTAAAATTTTTAATAATATGAAATTTATAAGAGAACTTGTTTTTAAATTTAATATTTCTTTTTGATGATAACTCAGGATCTGATGAAATCAATCTAATATTTTTGTTGGAAGCCTCCAATACTTCTTCCAATAAACTTCCTGCAAAAGAAAACGGTTGCGTTATTTATTATTTTATTTCAAAACTAAAGAAAATTCACCTACTGGTAAATCGTCGAAATACTTCATTACTTCGCATCCATGCACTAAAACTTTGTGTACAGAGCTGGGCATGTAATACCAACTGTAACACTCTAAGTATAAGTTTCTGGTATCCATAAGGAGTACAGTTTTAATTTTTCTTTCACATGATAAAATTCGCAAAATTAATAAGAAATCTTTATTAAGGCCAGTAATTTCCGCAGAAACATCAAATTGGCAAAGAATTTCCTAGCCGTGTTTCCGTCATTAGTAGTGCCATAACCTTGTTTGACGTGATCTATAAGCAGACCCATTCTCTCTCTGAATTCTCTTTATATTCGGCTTTTATTTTTAGAAAAAATTGCTTGATTCTCTTGCCGAAAACCGAATACAGCAGTGAAAAGTTGACAGTCCATACTTATAACAATCTGTGTTTTTAGATCTAGTAAAATTTATTTTGTTCATTTCAATTGGACTTCCATTACAAATGAAACATCTGCTAGCTGAATTTTTTTCCGTAAGAACGTTTGCAATGGATCCATCGATCATTGTACACTTCATTTCATATGAAACCTCTACAAATTTTCCGTTTAATTCCAATATTTCACATTCTAATTTTGTTATTTGTTTTTAATATCGTTATTTTCTTGTAAGGGGTGGTTAAATTTTAAGGGCCGATGTTGAATGTGAACCACACCTAAACGTCAAGTTTTTTTCTGCATTTCATTTGACATCTCTCAATTTCAGAATAATTCAATTTGAACCATGGAAAGATACACAATCGAGCAACGCGTCAAAGTTATTCAGGCTTATTATGAAAATGGACGTTCAAATCAAAATGCATATCGTGCAGTTCGTGATTTTTTCGGTCAATTTAATCGTCCAAATATGCGTACAATCGGAAAAATCGTGCAAAAATTTGAGCAAACCGGGTCTGTAGGAGATGTGAAAACACCAGTGCATGCTCGTACAGCTCGTACTGCAGAAAATATTGCTGCTGTTAGCGATAGTTGAAGAGCCGTCCACCTCAACTCGTCATCGTGCCCAACAATTGCAACTCTCACGCTCGTCGTTGATGAACATTATACATAAGGACTTGCATTTACAGGCTTACAAGGTGCAACTGACTCAAGAACTAAAGCCTCTTTACAAGCGTCGTCAATGGTCAGAATGGTGGCAAGAAATGGCAACAGTGGATGATCAATTTTCGAAGAAAATCATCTTCAGTGATGAGGCACATTTTCACCTCAGTGGATTCGTCAATAAGCAGAATTGCCATATTTGGGCGAATGATAATCCAAGAGTAATTGTCGAAAAACCAATGCACCCACAAAGAGTGACTGTTTGGTGCGGTTTATGGGCTGGCGGCATCATCTGGCCGTATTTTTTCCAAAATTAAGTCGGTCAGGCAGTTACTGTGAATGGTGTTCGCTATCGTGAGATGATAACGAACACTTTTTTATGGCCCGAATTGAAAGATATGGATGTGGACGATATGTGGTGGACGTGTTATCTCACGTGGTGGCGATGTCAATTGGCCGCCAAGATAATGTGATTTGACACCGTTGGACTTCTTTGTTTAGGGTTATTTGAAAGAAAAGGTGTACGTCGATAAGCCAGCAACAATTCAAAAGCTAAAGTATGAGATAATTCGGCACATTAACGGCATAGAACCTCAATTATGCCTCAGCGTCATCGAAAATTTGGACTAATGGATGGAGGTGTGCTGCCGAGGTCTCGGCGGCCATTTGGCCGATATTTTGTTCCATACATAATTAACCATACCAATATTATCATAATAATAAGAAATGACAATAATTTCCTAAATAATATGTGTTTTATTCAAAATCAACATCGGCCCTTAAAATTTAACCACCCTTTATAACTAAGGTCCTATTTTCCTTAGCCATTACAATTTATATGGGTCTGCAGAAAAGAGTTGAAGGGCTTTTGTTTGCCCAAAGAGGTTTCTTTGATGACGAATCAATTAGGGTTTTATTAAAAAATAATTGTTTTTTCATTAAAATATACATAGTTAAAATTTTAAACTTTTACTCACTTAATTGGGAAAAATGCAATGAAAAATATAAATTCATCGCTGAATTCTTCCGTTAAAAAATTTTGCTTGTATCGGCTGTGACCCGAGCTGTCATCCATACCCCATTTGCTCTACCTCGCCAGACTCTTCGCCATCACAAAGCTTAAATATACTTTCAGCTGTTTTTCGCATGAGTGGTTTTAATTCCCTTTCTGCAGAATTTTCAGAAGCTTTGACAGCTGGTACTATATTCTTTTTAAAATTTTGAATAGCATGTAGGCTTGAAAAGAAGTTTTCATGATGTTCATTGGCTGTTTTTCGCAGAATATTATACTTTGCTTCCGAAAGATCCAAGTCTAAATAAATTGTCAATGCCACCTGTACTGAGAGGACACTTTGTTTTTTAATATTGCCTTTTCTTCTAGCAAAACAAATGCATATTCTAATTCTTCTTCAGTATAGTCAGGTACTATTTCAGCAAATTTATTCAGATAACAAGTGGAACTCCTTTTTAGGTCTTCCGCGACTAGTGCTAGGTTGCTATGATATGAAGTTTTATTTAAACTGTGTAAAAACTATCTTTATTGTTACTTGCATCATTTTTGTTATAGTGGCACTCCTTCCACTTTCTATCTAATTTAATCTGAAAAATCGGAATGTTTTCCATTGTTTGTTCATTAAACAGTCTTTCACCAATTTTGTCTTAAACAAAACTTTTTCAAATCAAAAATTTATCTCGTGAACCAGAAAAAATCCACCAATCAAATAAATCTTGGATTGGTTAAAATTATTGACATTTTGGATAAAAAATAAAATATTAGGGGTATTCACACTGACTTGGGTAGATTGGCAATTGCCTCACATTTTGTTTTTGTAAAGTGCCACTCTACCCAAGTAGCTATCTACCAATCTACTCTAGCTGACCCCCTGACTTGTTTGGGTAGATTGTTTTCTTGCCAAATTGAGTACTTTTTCCATGTTTTACCACCTTTTACAAAAATTGGCAATAGTTGACATAAGGTAATCAAATTTAGAATATTTGTTGTCAAGGCTAATATCTCGAATAATACACAAAAAATATAGCCACACCAACTATTTCCACCCACAAGTTAATAAAACGCTGTATTGTACTATTGTACTGTATTGTACTAAAATTTTGTAATTTAGTTCGTATGGCTTCTATCGACAATTCAACAAAAAATGGGCGTGGTCGAACTATAACTACGCCTACTTTTCAGAAATTATAATTCCTGAGTTATGCATGCCTTTACAATGAAATTTGGTTTATAAATATTTGCTATGAGATCAAGTGGCGGGTACTAGATATGTAAATTTATACCAAGCCTACTTTTACCTCCCTTCTATATATATAAAATCGTTCGTGTTGTGTCTCTTAAGATGTCAGGAACGGTAACACCTAAGGCAAGCAAATTTACAATTTCTGTTAATATTTCGGTTAATAAAGTTAATATCTCGGTTAATAAAATAATTACACCCCCTTTTACTGCCCACAAATCAATATAAATGCTATATTTCAGACGGTTTTGATCGTATTAGACTAAAATTTGGTTTATTTAGTTTGTATGGTTCTTGTTTAAAACTGTATTAGAAATGGATATCCACGCCCTCTTTTACAGCCCACAAATCAATAAAAAAACTTTATTTATGACGATTTTGGTCGTATAAGACTTAAATTTGGTAATTTAGTTTATATGGCTACATTCGGGAACAGTACTAAAAGTGGGCGTGGTTTCTCTATAGCAACGTCCACTTTTTCATAAATCATTAAAATTTGCTATTGGGCTGATTACGCTGAAATTTTGGCAGTCGATTTGTTTCGCCTACGAGATAGTTTGGCAAATGCTTTACTTTAAATGGTTTTGGTCGTATTAGGCTAAAATTTGGTAAATTAGTGCATATAGTTACTTTTGGAAACTGAACTAAAAATGGGCTTAGTCGCACTACAGTTATGCCTGTTCAGATATACAAAAAATTAAATTTTTTTTTCCTATTGGCATGAAAATTCTTATATGGCATTAAGCCGGTCTGTGACAGGACAACGCTTTCCCCTGGATTACTAGTAAATGATAAGATGCTGCGAAATTCACGATAAAAAATACTCGTATATAAAATAACTTTTGTACGCCCAATTAATGGCCTACATTTTTCGCACATAAAATGACAAAAAATGATTTGGTGGAAAACCTCTTCCATCTGTCACTCATCTCTCATCAGCTACAAAAGCCGGGGAGATCAAACAAACATACAGCACTGCCCAAAACTATTCCACAAAGTACTCACTTGCAGTTTAGTGTGCTCGCAATAACCAAAAGCACTCAATCTATCCATACCCAACTACCCAAGTCAGTGTGAATACCCCTATTGTGTATTTTCTTAATGCACATGCAAATAGACTTTAACTTCTTCAGAATTCTTGCAGGTTCTCTGTTTTTATTCAAAAAAATATGGTAAAAATTGGGTAGCATTGAGAGAGTATGAGAATACCCTACATTTAACAATTTATAAATTCATTTGTAATAATATTAAAAACAGTTATTAATATTCAATTCGATTACTCAAACATTCTTTTGAAGAATAAGTTTATTTATTAATAATAATTTATAAAAAAGTTCTTCTGTTTCTGTAAAAAACTACAGTGTTATTACTCTCCGTAAGAACTTAACTTTCATAAACTGATATGCCCTTCTGTTAGGTATAGAGTGCAAAAAATATGTTTGCTTACGTTTATTGTTTTTGTATAACATACTGAATGTTACATACACTAACAACATTTAGCTAATTTTTGCAAAACATGATTTGTAGACCATTCTTCAAAAAGCGGTAACTCAAATAGTGGTTCGAAGTTGGATAAAATATTTGATGTTCCTGAAAGATAAATAGACATACAATAACATATTTTAAAAATTAAATGTGACACTCTTGAAAATTAAATGTTAAAAATGTTAAAAATTAAATGTTTTGTTTTTGAATGACTGCTGAAAACAGCAAATTTTTTGAATTTTTTTTTATTGCTTGTTTTACATTTTCCTACAAATATAAAATAGCGTATTTTTTATCATTTTCTAAAAACTAAAAATATAAAGAATCAATGGAATAGTGTAATAACCTGCTTACGGCATTTTTTTCTTTGTATGAAGCGCGAAGCAAAAAATTCAAAACATTGTTGGACCATTTTTAAAAACGCGGTAATTCTAAAAGTGGTTCGAAATTGGAAGAAATATTTCATGTTCCTAAAAAATAAACAGACGTACAAATGCATATGGAAAAATTAAAGGTGACACTCGTGAACATTTTTTTAAAATGACTTGAAAACAACCACTTTTTCAATGTTTTTGAAAATTTTTTGATAATATAAAATTAAATTTTTATTACTTATTTTAAATTTTCTTGCTAGTATAATTAAATTTTTTTTTTCATTGTTTCCCTAAAAATACATTAAAAATACATCAAAATACATATAAATACATAAAATCAATGGAACAGTGTAAAATATGTGCAAAATCGAAAAGTTCACAACAATAAAAATGCATAAAAAGCGTTGAATTAAAACAACTGTAGTTCAAACTAAACTAATTATTTTGCATTAATAATTTGTATTCTTCTTATTGACAGTATTATCTGATCAGTATGATATACATTTCGTTAGGTGTTGTTACATAAAAATTTTAGAGTTTTTGCTACTGGTCAAAGTACTGTGCGGCGGATGACCAATTAATTCGATGTTTTGAGTGCTCAAAAATGCCTTTGTTTGAGCTGATGTGCGCGAGCTTGCAATGTCTTGATGGAGAATGATGTATCCGCACTAGTGTGTTTTCCAAATTTTGCTGAATACTTCTGACAAACAAATGATTGTGTACCATTCCACAGAACTAGTTTTTTTGAAGAGGAAACCATTTACTTGGTTCATTTAAAAGGGCCATACAGTATACTACTGTTCACTTCCAAGCTCATACGCATAGATCCTTGATTCGTCACCAGTCACTATCATGCAAACGTCTTTTGAAGCACCGCAATTGTATGTCTTGATCATTTTTCTTTTTGCAACTATTAACTTTTTTTGAGCAATTATCAAATTATGTGGAATTCAAAGTGAACAAATATTTTCCACAACTATGTATGTGTTCAAGCCAAATATAAAGAATTGAATGCCAGTTATGCCTCGATCTGCCAGTTATGTCACATAGCTATCAAGCATTATCAGCATTACCATTGCCTGAACAGATACAATTACAGTGCCATCTATAGCAATTTCAATGTTATCTATATTGCTCTTATCAGCTTTGTGGCACAACAACATATTTTGGGCGCCCTTTAAGAAATTGGCCAGTGCGCAAAGTAAAGAACCGCTGGAATTCTGTGTACCACCGATATACAGAGGTTTTTTGATGGTGCTTCAATGCCTAAAGTCGAATTAAGTTGTTCATCGATGCACTCTTGTTGATAAAATAAACGTCAAAGTTGTAAAAAATAATCGCACGAAAATGTTCACGTGTTAATTCCACTTTTTTGCCGAAATACAATTTTAAAAGCACGGTAAGCAACACAAGAAGCGCACGTACAACAAAGCGTTGTAAGTACTAGGGAGTGCAATCCCGGAAGCTTCTCGATCCCGGGATTATTGGGAGATGAAAATCTCAATCCCAGACAAAATTAACCGGACAAAAATGAAATTTATGTTTTTTATCTTTTTTGGCTTAAAGCATAGTACTCTGTTCAGCTTCATGTGGAATTCCACTCAAATCTCCATACAAAAAGTGACAGCTGCGAAACAAGCGTGTAAATTTTCACAACATGTTCATCAGAGCAGTACTCTGTTCCGCTGCGTGAAATTATCGCAACATGTTCTGAGCAACATTTTTTCACGACAATTTAATTGTACTGCCTATTTATTTTGAAGTGAAAAGAGAGATATCATATGAAATCTCCCAACTTATTCTCTGAGTCTCTCTGAGAAACGTTGCCATAGGAATTCCTCGCAACAAACTTTAAGTCAGAAATTTCACGCAACAAATAAATAGATGGTGCCAGCGAAATTTCACGCAAACGAACAGAGTACTAGGCTTTACTGATAAGATTATTAAGAGCGTTTAAGAAACAAAGATCTCAAGGGTTGAAAAACCTTTAAGACATTAAATTTAAATAAAAAATAAATAATAAAAAAATTAAATTAATTAAAAGTTTTTGTTTTAACTTAAATTAAATTAATTAAATTTAATCTCTTAAAGGTTTATATGGCATAAAAAGTTTTTCTTGCATTTTGAGCTTCTTCCATTTTTGCAATTAGAAATTAATAAGTAAAATTAATTTAATTAAATTTAATTAAATTTAATTAAATTGATTAAATTATTTTTTCTGAAACGTAAGTAGCGCAGGTTAAAATCAAAGGTATTTTTTCATCTTTCAAGGACCTCAATGATAAGAATATTACCTCAAAAAAACTATTTTGTTCATAATTTAGCCTAGCTTTTGAAAGGGCTAAAGAACAAAAAATATACAAAAATAAAATACAAAACAGTTTAAGGTATTACTATATAAATATTACACTTCTTTTTGTACAAATTTAAAATAATTTTTGGCAAATTAATTTTGGAAAAGACTTTCGAAATTTAATTTTTTGTTTTAATTATTTTTAAATAATCATTAAGCTGATCAACGTGTTTTATTTTTTATTGGAGAGTTTTGTTCGGATATTATTACAAATTTAGGGTGTTTTTATAGAGTGATACAAGTTTAAATCATAATAAAACATGGTAATATATTTTAAATATCAATGAAACCGGCTTTATTGGATAAAACATTTTATGACATTAATGTTTAAATATGATTTCGGCCATGTGGCCGCCACGGCTGGCGCGTACAAGGCGCAATCTGGAACACCAATTTTCACAAACTCTTCGCAGCACTTGCGGCCGTATCTCGCCGATTACTCTTCTAATGTTGATTTCCAGGTGTTCAATTGTTTGTGGTTTATCGACGTAGACAAGTGACTTTACATAACCTTAAAGAAAATAATCCAATGGGGTTAAATCACACGATCTTGGGGACCAATTAATTGGGCCATTTCGTGAAATTATTTTTTCGTCAAAAGTTTCCTTGAGTAAATTAATTGAAGCGCCCGCTGTGTGGCATGTGGCTCCGTCCTGTTGAAACCACATATCAGCAAGATTAATGCCTGCTAATTGAGGTACGAAAAAACTTCGAATCATGTTCCTATACCGTTCACCATTGACAGTAACATTCTGACCATCATCGTTTTTGAAGACATATGGGCCAATGACTCCGCCAGCCCATAAAGCGCACAGTAATTTTCTGTGGATGTAATGGTTTTTCGACAAAAGCTTGTGGATTCTCCTCACTCCAAATACGACAATTCTGTTTATTTACGGAATTAAGCCAAAAATGGGTTTAATCGGAAAATAAAATTTTCCATGGAAATTCAATATCATTATCAATTTGTGCTTCACAAATTAAATTAAATTCCTGCACAAGTTGAATCTTGAAAGGTTTTATGCCTAGATCTTTTATATTCCATAAAGTGGAAGGACACAACCCCAGTTGCTGATCATCTTCAATGCTTTGCGTACAGCGGCCACAGATTCTTCAGTGCGCACTTTCAGCGTCTCACGGGATGCACGTTATCAGTAACAGTAAATGTGGTCCAAAAACGATCTATTTTTCTTCGAATTAGCAGCTCTGATCATCTTCAATGCTTTCCGTACAGCGGCCACAGATTCTTCAGTGCGCACTTTCAGCGTCTCACGGGATGCACATTATCAGTAACAGTAAATGTGGTCCGAAAACGATCTATTTTTCTTCGAATTAGCAGCTCTGAAGGACGATTATGTACGCCATAAAATGGACGAAGTGCACAATAAGTTTGACGAACAGAACCATTGTTTTGATTAAAAATTTCCACAATTTGCACTCGTTGCTCTGGTGTAAGCAAACTAAACAAAAAGCAACTAAAAAAAAAAATAAACTGGCCATTTCAGCACTTGGAATGACTTTGACCTAGCTTCTATTGATCGATTGTGTTGTGCGTGTTAATAAATGTTTGAACACAAATGATCGAGAACTGGACCTACGAGTTTAATGCCGACTCCGAACGGCTTATGTTCTCAAGAAGCTTTACATGGCAATTTTTACTCTCTGAAGTTTGCCATTGTCTGCAGAGAGGTGACGACCGAACAGAAAAATTAATTCAATTGAAAAAACTTTCTGTCTGAGCTGGAATTGAACCCAGGCTACAGCGTATCTTTAGCTTAGGGGCACGCACTCTGCCCACTAGGCTACGGCCGCCACAACAAAAACAAAAAGCAACTATCAGCTGTTAAATGGGTGGTCAAATAAAGCAGTGATGCCAACTCAAAGTTGTATCACTCTATAAAAAACACCCGATATAACCCGCTGATGAGAAACACCACCGTTCTGATTCTATGTTAGTTGTAGAAATAGTTGTACGATAATCGTAAGCAATTTGTAAATTCCGATCACGATTTCCTTCACCACAAAAAAAATTATTTCCTAAGTCCGAATATCTGACAATTTTGAAATACATAGCTTACTTCCCGTTTTTGCAATTCTTCTAAAACTTTGCAAAGTTTTTGCACCAGTGATTCATACCCATCGTCCTAACAATCTTTTTCAGCCTCAATAAAAGGTTTTTCTAATTTTATATTCATATTAACTTAGAATGAAATGTTTGCATTTACATGAATATTTGTAATAATAATTTTTATTTAAAAATCCTG
The DNA here is from genome assembly GCA_963920525.1 of Dichetophora obliterata. Lineage (NCBI taxonomy): Eukaryota > Metazoa > Arthropoda > Insecta > Diptera > Sciomyzidae > Dichetophora > Dichetophora obliterata. The sequence continues at coordinate 187,803,284 of OY986435.1, read as the reverse complement.
GGATCCCGAAAAGACAAACCCGGGGCTTAAATCGTCCGGGATCTCGGGATCCCGAAATACAGGATCCCGGGATTGACTTCCCTAGTAAGTACGTGTAAGCAAAAAATGTCAAACTTTCTAATGGAAACGTTAGTTTGACTAGAATGATATTAGCGTTGCCAGAACCCGAAATATATGTAGCAACCTACGTACTAAATTAATTTATATATATGCTTTAATTTTTTTCTTCTAGTCCTTAAATATTTGAAATTTAAAACGAAAAACATTGAAGTCAAAGGTGTGCTATTTGATCACTTCTAATAACCCAAAAATACTCTGCGATGAAGGTGAAACACGTGCTTTTTTGAGTTGCTTACTGAAACTATGTCGTTGCAAAGCAGTGTTTCCAGGTGATTTTCACCATTCACCCCTAGATTGGATTTCAAATCCCCCTAAAATTCCCCTAAATATTTTTCGAAAAACATACAAAAATTTCGTAGGAGGCAACTGAAAAATAGTGCAACTGCAATGCAAGCCTATGTATTTAAAGGGCTGTGGTGCGTTTACGTAACCATTCTCTACCACTTTTTTCTTAACTAATTGAGCTTGTGAAGTCACTATGACGACACAAGTGTGGTGAATTGAGAAGAGTATTTTCTACTAGTTGAGAAGTTCTCGCCAACATTACAGTAGTTGAGTTTGTAGTTTTGCGATTGGAAATAGATAGTGTAAGTTTGATTTTTATTTTATTTTTTATTTATATTTATATTGTTATTAATATTAATATTTATATAAAACTGTATTATTTATATAGATAATCAATACAGAAAATCAGTGGTATGGAAAAAAATACATTTTTAGCCATAACTTTTCATTGGAAAGATATATATTAGATATACAGTGTTGCGCAAAACAATAGCAACAAAATAAGTGCGCTGCAACAAAATCGTGTATCTTTTTTAATATTGGGGACACACAAAAATGATTATAGGAATCAAAGCATATATTCATACATCACATATAAAACAAATCAAATTCAAATTTGGTTTTGTTTTTTTTATTAAATTTAAAATTAATGTGACTACATTCAATTTGTCTGTGAGCAAAATAATAGCAACAAAACTTGAAAAATGTAAAAAGAGAACACAAGTTCGAAGAATTATTGGTAAAAATTCCGTTATTGTAAAGCACGTTTTGTTTGTAAGTCATTAACATTAAAGTTTAGTTTTTTTTTGTGCTAGTTGTGACATTGACTGTTCCATTTATAATGGCACGTTTTAAATACTGTGAAGCTCTTAAATTAAAAATTATTTCCGAATATAAAAACGAAAATTCGCAAATATCTAAAGTGAAACAGTTTGATATTAATCGGTCAATAGTTTGCAGATTAATAAAAAAATATACCTTCACAAAAGACGTAACAACAACAACGGTACATTAAAGAGGGCGACCGCGGAAGACATCGCTGCTTGATGACAGGAACATTTGTTGTATGTTCAAACGAAATGCATTTGCCACATCCAAAGAGGTCGTTTGGACACTTGATTTAGATATCCACCACAGCACTGTTTGAAGACGAGCCGTTGAGAACGATTAAAGAAGAAGCTAAGCATAAAAAACAAGGTGAGGTGTTACAATTTAAACAATTCTGTCTGAAATTATGACAACTAGTTGCAATTTATTGTTTTTTAGACTCAGTCTTCCAAAAGAGCACCTTAATTGGACCGTTCAAAAATCGAAAACCGTTTTTTTAGCTATGAATCAAAGTCATTTAGCTATGAATCATCCAAATTCAGATTGGATGTGCACGGTACGGCGCCACACAGGTACACGACTTGAAGCCCGAAACTGCAAAATAAATTTTAAACACGGAGGCGATGGCATTATGGTCTGGACTTGTTTTTCCTATAATGAAGTTGAACCATTTCAAAAAATCGATGGAATTATGGATCGATTTGTATATAATGACATTTTAGAAAGCAAGATGCGACCACATTCAGAGTGGAATATGTCGCTTCAGTGAACGTTTCAGCCCGATCACGACCCGAAGCACACTTCAAAGCTCATCAGAGATTACATAAGAGGCAAAGGGATTCAAGTCCTTGATTAGCCGGCACAGTCACAATGACTTGAATCCCATTGAAAATCTTTTTGGGATTTTGAAGGTAAAAGTTTCTGGTCAAAGGTTTTCCAATAAGACTGCACTGTATGAAGCGCTGAAACTTAATTGGGAACATTTACTAATACTAACATATCTACTTTAATAGAGTCGATGCCGCTCAGCTGTGCAGCGGTTATCAAGAATAATGGATCTTACACCAAATTTTAATTATGTTGCTTTTGTTTTGCTCTCAGACAAACTGAATGCAGTCACATTAATTTTAAATTCAATAAAGAAAACAAAACCAAATTTGAATATGATTTGTTTTTAATATGATGTATGAATATATGCTTTGGTTCCTATAATCATTTTTGTGTGTCCCTAATATTTAAAAAGATACACGATTTTGTAGTAGCGTATCGATTTCGTTGCTATTGTTTTGCGCAACACTGTATATATTAAAGATATATGTTTATATATTAGGGTAATTTTTTCACGTAAACTATTTTCAACATATAGACTTTTTGTAAAAAATATAAAAACATTTTTGAAAAAATAAATTTCGGGAAAAAATCATAGGGTATCTACCGTTGGTGTTTTGAATTTTTGCTAATGAATGCTATACCATATCAAAGGAAGTCAAAAATGAAATGTTAACTTGTTTTAATTTTTACAACAAAAACATCTTAAGTGTAAGTTTTTGACTCAAAAGTCAATATTTTGGACCTTTTTTTGGAAAAAAGATAAAAAATATATAAACTAACCTAACATTAAGAGCTTTTATTGAACTTTTGAACAAAAATAATTGTAATGAAATATATATAAAAACAGCGGAAACATTTGCATAAGAAGTTAAGACATTGATATTCATGTCGTTTTTTTTTCGCATTCGGTAATGATGTTTTGCGAAAAAGTTTGAGTTCTATAAATAAATTTCCGTGCCACCGTCTTGATGATACTGTCTCTTCATGAACTCCTTAGCTTGGCTATTCTCACGTTTCATCATATGTTCAATATATAAGGTAGCATCATATGTACTACCACCAAATCTCAGGACAAGTTAATAGCATAATTACCCAGGTAGACTTATTAGGGTGACAGCAAATTTTCATACCCATATGCTCTCAAAATATAATGCTGCCATATCTTGAAGAAACAATCTATAAGTTTTATGATAAATAGGTCCTAATTTGCAAACAGCGAAGTTACGGTATTTATTCTCATAAATACGTTTTATACATTTTATAAAAATTTAAAAATATTGTCTTTAACGTTACAGATCGCCAAATCTAATAAAATTGCAATTCCACGTTATTTCAAAATTTAAATTAACCAGTTGTTAACCATTAACAGAAAACTAAGGCATTTCTTAATATTATTTTATTTTCATCCGATTTCATCCTTTGTCCGATTTAAAAAGTCCAAAAAATTTTTCCCACAAAATTATTTAATTTAAAAGGTGGCAGTATTGACCCTGGGTTTGGCACTTTATGGGTACGAGTTTCTAGGAAATTAACTCTAATAAGTTTGCCTGGGTAATTTTACTACGGCCCAGTCTTACCGTATATATTTATCAATCAAAACAAATTCTCAATCACAAATGTCAGATTGTTAACTCACCACGAAGATCTTAATTTTTGAATTTCATGACATACATAAACACTTGTTTTCTACCGGTAGAGTTTAGCAGAGTGGTTGAGCATGACGTCACTACCAGTAGAGAAGTTCTCAACTGAGTTACATAAACGCGTCACTGAGCTGTTGGACGTCTTTAACAAGGGCAGAAAGTTGCTTCATAGTTCTCAATTGTCCAATGTGAAATTGACATAAAAATTAAGTCTTACTTTTAAAAGTAGGCGTTGAATTTGAAGTGCTGCCAATTCAGCTGTTTTTATAAAGTGTTGCCGAAGTACCCAAGAAGCCAAATATCTTCTTTTCTTAAATTTTTAGTATAATTTTAAGAAAAAGTAAGAAAACTTTATTTCCAAAAGTCAAGTTTTCCCTAAAAAACATTAATGCCCTGTTTAGGTAAAACAAACAATACGTCTATTTCACGAACGCATCGTCCAACAGGCGGCAATCAGCTGTTTTGAATCCATGTTTGAAGAATGTCAGACACAAGTGAACACAGCTGACTCAGCAACGAACGAAGACGTAACCTCAGTATAAAGTTGGGTCTTTGTAAGCAAAAAAATCCGAACGAGACGACACGAGAACATTTTGACGAGAGCAAAATTATTATCGTTCTGAAAATGGAAGTTGCTTCTAACAGTTTTGGAGCTAGTAGAGCAAAAGCAGATGAAAAATGGAACGCAATCTGCTAAAGTAAACTTCTGCGGTCCTCCTCAAAGAAGTGCACACAATCTATTTAAGAACAGAAGCTATTACAATCAGTTAAAAAACAGTTACGTTTCTACCAAAAGTCAACGATTCAATAACCAAAACAGCTGATTCAAAAAGTATTGCCACCTATTAAAAAATGCTAGTAATATGTATACAATTTTCAAGATTTTTGTCAGTTTTACGCTTAATGCTGAACTTTTACAATCTGGCAATAATGTTTTTGACAAGTACAAGTACAGTTGTAGTATTTCAAAAACGTAATCAACGTAATGTTGGACGACGACGCAAGAAAAAATTACAAAGACCCAATTTAGGACGATTTCATCGGAAAACTAACGAAGCTTGTCACGAAGGCTTCGTTTTACCTAAACAGGGCATAAATATCTCTTGTCGGCCTTTGTAGTCTAGTGGAGAGTGCGCTAGACTATTAACCCAGAGGTCCCTGGTTCGAATCCGGGTTCGAGTATGGTTCTTTTCACTTTCTTTGTTCTTTGCTACATATAAGAATTATGGAAAACTAAAAATCCACAGCTAAATTGTGGAAAATATGCAATTAAAGGACAGGAACAACTGAGGGCAGGAAATGCTTGCCGTGGTTAATGCATAACACTAGCCTAGGTTTAAAGCAATTCAAATTGTCTGTCAGGGTTGTTTCGCCTGATCAATAATTTACATATGGTTCCAATCAATTCCTTTAAATAAATCTTATCTTTCCTTTCAGGTCAAAGACCAAACCTTGTTTGTATAAGGCGCTTGCCTGGGTTCTTTGATCTTTTTTTGAAAAAACCCCTTAAGATTAATTAACCCTAAAATCCCTCAAAACAGTTTAAGAAACCCTAAATCTAGGGGAAATACCCTAAACTGGCAGCACTGTTGCATAGACTAATGGTAGAAGTGTTCAGTGTTGCGAAATATTCATTGCAGGGGCATTAATCGTAGTGAAAGAGTGCAATTTACGTGAACAAAACTGTCTATGTAGATATTTTAGTTTTAATTTAAACTTTTCGCAAATTACATAATACATATACATTTTTTCCCCCTCCCAAACATTTCTTGGCATGCAACATGTGACATTTATATACCTACTGTAACGCCTCCAAACAATAATAGAGCCAACTTTAATTTGATAGTACATAACTATAATAATATGTGGCAACAACAACATGCAATTGGCTGAAACACACAATAATAAAAAAAACAATTAAAATTTTTTGCATTGCTATAAATATAGCGCACTGAAGGTTAACTCGAGCTCACACGTAATCCTAGCCAAAATTAAGAAAAAAAACTGTTAATGTAAGGCGCATTGGTGGGCTGAAATAATGAATGAAAAGACGAAGGATGCTTTGATGATATTACAGCAAAACAACAATATATCGGTACCACCATAAAACAATCAAACTCTCTAGGCCAGAGTCAACAGCAACAGCTACTGTTGAGTGCTGCACGCACGCTCACAACCAAGTGTTAAGGTAAACGTTCTTCCTGAGCAATAAAAACAACAATGTGCGTGTGAAATGTACAAAATGCTTACAAACAGTAGCCACACCATCGTCATGGCAAACACATAAAAAGTTGAAACAAAACAAAACCAGGAAAAATAGAAAAACCTCCAACCATAGAGAACGCTTAAGCCAGCGATACTAATTCATGCAGTACCTTTTACACACTAATACATACTAACAAGAACTCAGCTTGGTTGAACACTACCTGTTCAATTGGCTGTATTTAATGTTGTTGTTGGTTTTGTTGTTGCTGCTGGCAAGTGCATTTTGCTAGCCGTCGAAAGGAGGGATGCTGTTAAACATCGTTTAGATATTCTCTCTACTCGTACATGTACAATTTGTCAGTTAGATACTGTAAGATAAAATTTGACTTCAGCAGTTGTTCCCAATCGATCTTGGTAGTGATATCGTGTTGTCATTTGATTGTCGTGGTGTTGTCATTTTTGTCATTATTATTACTGAATTACCGAAGGCGCATTCGTTTTCGTCAATGACACAGTGTTTTTTTTTTAAAGTGAAATAACTAAAAACCGATTGTGTTACAATCTAAAAACAAAATCTTAATATTTGTGAAAAAATTTTGAACAAAAATATTAATAACCGTTGCTAAGATAGGGTTTTTGTGCCCCACGCGTACTGCAAAAGAAGAATATTAACTTAGTCAATCTTTTGGTAACGCCGATAAGGAGTCGTGGCAGGTATACACCAGAGCTGGGATGTAATCGATTACTTTCGTGATTGATTACAGGTACACTACATTTACAAATTATAATCGTTATTTAAAAAAAACACAGTTTCGATAGTATCGTAAGTATAGACTTACAGCCGTATTCATAAAAATATTTTAAAACAGCTTTCAAACGTTTTTTAGTTAAAATGCTTTTTAAAGTTAAAATACTCTTTAAAAGCGTTGTATTCATAAACGAGTTGTAAGAGTCTTGTAGTTGAAGTGAGAATACTGATGCTTTAAAGTAGGAACAGTTGTAGTTTTCGTTTGTGACTTTGATAAATAGAATGACAATTGCTTAAAAATATAAAAAAAGAAAAAAATATTTTTGTGAATTTGATATATTGACAGGCATTTGTTTAAAATTTTGTTTACATCTAAATCAAAAACAGTGTTGCCATATTTTTTTTAAACTTTAATTTTCAGAAAAAAATCTAATTTTTTTGTAAAAAAACTGCAACTAAAAAAATTACTAAAACATATATATTTAAAATGTGTGCTTTAAAATTTTTATTCTTGTATCGAATACAAGCATTTAATAAAGCATTTAAATTTAATTAATGATTAAACAAAACAAAAACAATCGCACTTATTAACTAAAATCATTTAAATTATCAATTTATTGAAAAACTTTAAATTTTGTTTAAAAAATAAACATTTGATATTTATATGAATGTAAATGTCATTACCAATTTTTGAGATCAAAGTAAATTACATCCCATATAAAATAGTTTTACTCATTAATAAATCAAATTAATTTTAGTAGATTAATTAAAAAATGTGGAGATAATTCCAAGTCTGTTCATTACAAAGGAAAGTTGTTTATGCTGTTTTATCGATTCTTGAAGCACCAGCAAATGCAGAAAGCATTTTTTCTCAACTCTGTAGTAATAAACCCAAAATCAGAAATATATTTTGTATCAAAACTTTTGTGAAATTTTGCAATGGAAAGACTGTTTAAAAAAAATCAAACAGTCACGAATGATGAAATCTGAAAAATTAAATTATTTTTTAAACATATTTTGATCAAACTTTTTTATAATTTCTGATGACTGTTTTAGTTTGTGCAGTTCCAATCGCTTTTCCTTAAAAAATTTTTAGTTCAAAAAATCCCACACAAGGTGGGAATTTCTAATTTATTTCTGATTTGAGTTTTATTATTGGGGGTTGGAATTAATTTTAAAGGTTTTTTTCGGTTTTTGAGCATTTATTTAGAAACAACGGTACAATGTATATTATTCAAAGTATTGTCCATCGTTAGCTACAACATTTTCCCATCTTTCTGGCAGCATATGGATTCCGCGCCGGAAGAACGATTCGTCTTTTGAGGCAATCCACGAATCGACCCATTTTTTGGTATCCTCGTAAGAAGTGAAGCGCTGCTCAGCCAAGCCATGCGTCATCGATCTGAATAGGTGGTAGTCGGAAGGGGCTATGTCTGGGCTATAAGGCGGGTGGGGTAGCACATCCCAATTCAGCGCCTCCAACGTTTCCTTGACGGTTCTTGCAACATGTGGCCGTGCGTTGTCATGTTGAAAAACCACTTTGTCGTGTCTTTTGGCATATTCCGGCCGTTTAACCTTTAATGCTCGGCTCAATTGCATCAATTGTTGTTGGTAGCGTTCCCCAGTGATGGTTTCGTTAGGTTTTAGCAGCTCATAGTACACGACACCCTTCTGATCCTACCAAATACACAGCATAAGCTTGGCGACATGAATATTCGGCTTGGCCCTCGATGTTGATGCATGGCCGGGTGGTCCCCACGATTTTTTTCGCTTAGGATTATCGTAATGGATCCACTTTTCATCGCCAGTGACAATACGATGCTAAAAAATCTTCCTTTTATGCCGTTGAAGCAGTTGTTCGCACATGCATAATCGCCGTTCAACGTCTCTCGGCTTCAACTGGTACGGCACCCAATTTCCTTGCTTTTGAATCATTCCCATGGCCTTCAAGCGTTTGCCGACCGTTGATAAGTCGACTCCCAATGATTCTGACAATTCTTGAAGGGTTTGACACGGGTCTTCATCGAGCAAAGCCTCCAATTCCTCATCTTCAAACTTTTTCGGCTGGCCCGGACGCTCTTTGTCTTCCGTATCAAAATCACCACTTTTAAACCGACGGAACCAGTACTCACAAGTAGAAATCGATGGAGCATAGTCCCCGTAAGCCTCAGTAAGCGTGCGTTGTGCTTCAACCGCTTTTTTCTTCAAATGGAAGCACAAAAGTAAACCTTCCCGCAAATTGCGTTTTGTTGGAACGAAAGTCGACATGTTCACAGAGAAAAAAATATATGTTGTTTACACTTCAGTGGAATGACACATACTGAAAAATGAAGCTTAGACAATGTGCTTTGAAATGAATATAGTCACAGGTGTGCCCGATGCGATCTATTGATAGTTACGCCATCTCTTAGAAAACCTTTAAACTAATTCCAACCCCCAATAATATTTATTTGTGAAAAAATACGTTTTACATTTGCTGTTGCTACAGGTATCGTTAAAACAACATAAACTAGTTTTGTAAGTAATGGAAAGACTTTGGAATTATCTCCACGTTTCTGATCAAAAATTGCTTTCCAAAAAGTTTTAATATTATTTTCATTAAGTAAATTCAAATCACTGAAATTAATGTGGTGCATTTCATGCAACTTGAAAATAGTAAAATCTTGCCTTTTTAAAATTTTCGTTAGTGCTAAAAGTTCGAAAATCATTTTAGAAAATCATTCCCAAAATCAAAAATTTGTAATAAACAATTGCATAGCTCAACATAAAATTTTAAGCAATGTTCTTTCTCTAAAATCCATTTCATCTGATTCGGATAATTTATGCGTAGAGCTTAAAGACGAATATACCTCGACTCCTAAATAAATGTCTTTAGGATTTTTTAAGAACTTGTAATCATTTACATCAATTTCTTTGTAGTTTTCTAAGCATTTATATTCATTAGGGCGGGTCAATTTGTATGGACGAATTTTTTGGAGGTCTGGCTCAGCGAAATTCGTAAAATACATGTAATTTCAAGACTTTTTCTCCACTACAGCATATACAAATTCTGAAAAAAAGCTGTGCGGACTTTCGTAAATAGATTTTGTTCTCAATTATAAAATATGAATGTATGAATGTATGTGTATGAATCTATTTACGAAAGTCCGCACAGCTTTTTTTCAGAATTTGTATATGCTGTAGTGGAGAAAAAGTCTTGAAATTACATGTATTTTACGAATTTCGCTGAGCCAGAATTTGACCCGCCCTAATATTCATATATATATATATATTGACCGTCAAGGCTTGACGAATGAAAATCGAGACAAAATAACAGAAACAACGAAAGCAACAATAATAGCAACTGCGGTACCACTTCATAAAGATATTGTTGAAAGGGCGTGAAAAGTAGTATTAAAATGAATAGCAGCTTCAAATGTTACTTTTATTTTTGTAGTTACATACAATTTGTTTTATTTATTGTATTTGATTCATTAAACTAGTAAGCATTGTTTTAATCGTAAAAACTTGAAAAACTGGGTAAAATAAAAAAAACTCTATTTTTTAGGCAAAAACTGGAAAACTGTCTACCCTCTCAAAAAACTGCCAACAAAAAATTTTATCTGCCCATATGATAACACTGATCACAAAACACAATTATTTTCATTTATTTGTTTGTGGACATTTTAGTTTGTCACAAAATGAGAAGATTGCTCTCAATTGAGAACATTAAAATTTGAAATAGCTTTGTAGGAGGTTTACAGAAGGTTTGTTCCTATTTTAAAATTCTCTCATTTGTGAAGCTGTTACAAGAGGTTTTTTCGTTATTGAACGTTTATGAATAACGTTTTTAGGCATGTGTCTTACAAAGGGCTTACAAAAGGTTTGTAACTTTTTATGAATACGGCTGTTCTGGAATTCCTTTTACACAGTAACAGAAACAAAATTATTTTAAAGCATTTCATCTTCTAAATAAAAATTATTCAAAAACAAATGTATATCCAGAAATGTGTTTTCAGAATATAATTACAGCCCTATTCTGGAAACTTGATAATAGTCAGCCAGTATTTTTATTATTTGTTTGTGTTTGCTGTAATTTTTTTATTTCAAAACAAAATTTGAAGCTCAAAAATAATAAATGTTGATAAAAATTGTCAACTGCTTTTCAGATATTGACAATTTCATTAAAAAATGTTTTTTGAGCTTCAAATTTTGTTTTGAAATAAAAAATTACAATAAACACAAACAAATAATAAAAATACTGGTTGACAATTATCAAGTTTCCAGAATAGGACTGTTAGTTTATTTTAATTTATTGTTCTTGTTTATGTTGGTTAAAACTAAATGTAATTCAAATTTATGTTTAACTAGCTGACCCGGCAAACGTCGTTTTGTCTTGCAATTTGTTTTTTGAGTGAAATTTTTTTTACGTTGCAAAGTCGTAGTGGACTGATATTTCAAAGAAAAATGATAGGTGCACTAAACTGACATACCATATTTTTGTCCAATTATTGTACTGTCAAAGCAGAAATAATAGATTTTATATTTGTTTTCTTATCATTTTTCTTTGAAATATCAGTCCACTACGACTTTGCAACGGAAAAAAAATTTCACTCAAAAAACAATTTGCAAATCTATTTCTCCTACTGTTGTTGGTATCGGAATACAATTTAATATAAAGGGTTTAGTGTATAGTTTCTAAGTTCAACTACAAATATGGACGCAATTGGACAAATGAACGTGGTACCTCCCATACAAATTACGAATTTAAAATCCATTATTTCTGCTCCTCTCATAGGTATTTGAACAAAATTTGGTACGTCAGTTTAATGTACGCGTTCTGAGCTTTACTGCAAATATGGGCGGGATTGGACAAAGGGGCCTGGTACCTCCCATACAAATTTAAAAATTAATTATTTATTAACCTGTTAACGATATTTTAACAATTTGGTGTGTCCGTTTGGTGTAAATATTCTAAGCTATACTTCAAATATTGGCGGGATTAGACAAAGGCAAGAAATAACATTAGTACGCTCTGCTTCAGTCTGGCTGACTCTATGATTGTACAGACTTCTAGCTAGACGTGTACGGCGGCCTATATTACTTCGTCTTCTTGGTGGCATTTGGTTTTTTTTTGGTACTGACAGGCAAATTATTTGTGAGATATATTACTTAAATTGTTATGTACATATGTTCTTCGTTTTTTCTTATAAGATAACTTATTGTTGAAAATATACTCACCAACACTTATTGTTTATTGTATTTTAATATTTTCAATTTTTGCAGTAAACACATATAGCACTAATTAGGAACTTCCTAAAGTTTTAGCTTAGGCTATGAAAAAAAAAATTGAGAAGTAAAAAAAGGCAACGTGGTTGACAAATTTAAGCATGCCACAACCTGTCAAAAATAGTAATCAGGTGTTTATATGGAAGTGAATATTTTAACGACGGCATGGCCACATGACTGCAGGTTGTTGTCTATGCTACTTGTGAATATTTTAACGATGGCAAGGCGACATGACTGCAGGTTGTTGTCTATGCTACTTTTGTAGCTGTGGCTAAATTAATGTTATTTCTTGCCTATGTCTAATCCCGCCAATATTTGAAGTATAGCTTAGAATATTTACACCAAACGGACACACCAAATTGTTAAAATATCGTTAACAGGTTAATAAATAATTAATTTTTAAATTTGTATGGGAGGTACCAGGCCCCTTTGTCCAATCCCGCCCATATTTGCAGTAAAGCTCAGAACGCGTACATTAAACTGACGTACCAAATTTTGTTCAAATACCTATAAGAGGAGCAGAAATAATGGATTTTAAATTCGTAATTTGTATGGGAGGTACCACGTTCATTTGTCCAATTGCGTCCATATTTGTAGTTGAACTTAGAAACTATACACTAAACCCTTCATATTAAATTGTATTCCGATACCAACAGTAGGAGAAATAGTGGATTTTGAATTTGTAATTTGTATGGGAGGTACCACGCCCCTTTGTCCAATCCCGCCCATATTTGGAGTAAAGCTTGGAACGCATACATTAAACGGATGTACCAAATTTTAACCTATAATAGGAGCCTATAATAGCCTATAATCAAATACCTATAATAGGAGCAGAAATATCGGATTTTTAATCTGTGATTTGTATGGGAGGTACCACGCCCCTTTGTCGAATTAAGTTTTTTTTCTATATAAACCATCTACTAAAAATTTCGAATTGAATAAAAAAAAATCAGCCTAATCGGTTCAGCCGTTCGCCCGTGATGGCATTTCATAGATGGACCGTTTTATTTTTATATATATAAGATAAATGGAAATAAATATTTTGGAAAAATATGAACAATTTATTTTCCCTGTAGTAAAGTGCATAATGTATGTATATTAGAGCGGGTCAAATTGTTCGGATGAAAAAAAACGAAGAATGCGTACAGCAGAAACGTAATCTATGATGGATTCTGAGAACATTTCCCAAAGAAAACATAGGTCTAAATTCAATCCCAATATCGCGCATAGCGAGTTCAAAATTTGTACATGGATTTAAAAAAAACGATAGCTTTGTATAAAAATACTGTCGAATAGTCCGAAAATGGCAGCGTTTATCAATGATTTTGGGCTTGTTGAAAAGGAATTTAGGCCAGCTCTCCGAATCTGATTTAATTTTAAAAATTTTTCGTTTTTAAACCAAATTTTGCCTACCTGATGTTTAAAAATTTGCCAGAAAATTTTGCCAGTAAAAATCATCGTGAAAACGATTTGATCATTTTTAATTTTACATTTGACTTTTACATTATTACTATTTTACTACATTCTTCACATTTAAGTATTTAAAAAGCAAACAAACTTTGAAGTTCAAAACCACTGTATTGCAACACTGAACTCTTTTTTACTAAAATACTCATAAATAAAAATTTATAGTAAATACTAAGCGATTGTTTTTTAAGTCTATAGTTGATCAATCGTATTCTTAAAACAACGTGTTGTCAGAATTCTCCGCGTGATTAAGTTTTTGAAGTGAATAATTATGTTATCTTCTGCAAAGTCTATTGATTCTTCTATTTCGGAAATGGACGTTTCATTGAAAATCGCAGAGTCAAGTTATTTGCCATAGCAAGGATTTTGGGTCTCCAAGCGAATTAAGTGAGATTAATTTGCCAAATAATCGAGATATTTTAAGGCACTATTTCTTTTTAAATGAAAACTCTAGCAAACTTTATTATGAAAGTTTATGTACCAATGTACTTTAACTGTTAGCAAAATTTATACGGTCAACGCAATATTTGCCACCAAATTTGAGGAATATATTGTTAACGCTGTAATTCAAAATAATGCCTATTTCCAGGGACCGTACCGGTTATGGTTTTTATCAAAAAAGTCGGATATTAACAGTTATCATTTAACTTTTATTTTTGCCGACAAAAACACTAGTTATTTAATGCCTTTTATTTTTTCGGGCAAAAATAACTGTTACTTTTGACTTTTATTTTTTAGGTCAAAAATAACAGTTATTTTGTGCCTTTTATTTTTTCGGTCAAAAATATCAGGCAATTTGAATTTTTTTAAAGGCCACTTGAACGGCAAAAAAAGTTGTATGCAATTTTTATCGTCTCTTCAGCGCGCACATTTTGAGGTATAAAACTTTTTAGTTTTTAAAGTTTTTTATTCAGCCTTTGAAAAAATACAAATTGCCTGATATTTTTGACCGAAAAAATAAAAGGCACAAAATAACTGTTATTTTTGACTTAAAAAATAAAAGTCAAAAGTAACAGTTATTTTTGCCCGAAAAAATAAAAGGCAAAAAATAATAGTTAATATTAATTTTTATAGTAACAGCCAAAAATTTGAAAGGCATTTAATATTCGCGAAGCTGCTGCCATTACGATAATAATGGTATATTTAAAAAAGCCCTCCGGCCACTTTTTCGTTATGCCTTTTTCATCTGAAAATTGTTAAATAACAGTTATTTTCGGTCCCTGCCTATTTCAGTTTTCGGTCATCCAGATAATGTTTGATTGACAATGCTCTTTGATGATAGAAAACCGGTTCTCGAAAGAGCAATCAAGAAGATTTGTATTATCGATGTAATCTATATGATCCAACAGCATTAAGGACTAATAAAAAGCATAGCATTAATTTTGAATGCTTAGGCTATATTGATTTGATAAACCTAGATGATGACAGCATTTTATCCGAACCTCCATTCACCGCAAACATTCCATGCGAGCACATGCTAAGTTATCTAGAGTTTGAAGATCCGCTGCTGCAAGACCCACAAATTCCATCGCATATTCAGAGAACTGAGCGATTTTTTCAGTTACTCGCAAGTGTTTCGCGACGCGGAATTGAAAAAAAATTGAGACGATGTTATGGCAGTAGCTAAAAGCAGTCGAACTAAAATACCCCGCATTGAGAGCAAACAACACAGATTGAATAAAAGATTTTTTTTTTAATTTAAATCGTTTTATTTTTGACAATTTTTAAATATCAGGTAGGCAAAATTTGGTTTAAAAACGAAAATATTTTAAAAATTAAATCAGAACCGTAGATCTGGTCAAAATTCCTTTTCAACAAGCCTATAATCAATGCCATACGCTGCCATTTTTGGACTATTCAACAGTATTTTTATATAAAACTATAGTTATTTATTAAATCCATATACAAATTTTGACCTCGCTATGCGCGATATTGAGATTGATTTTAGACCTATGGTTTCTTGGGGGAATTATCTCAGAATTCATCATAGATTACGTTTCTGCTATACGCTTGGACGACAAAAAATTTGACCCGCCCTAATATATATAAAGGTGCCTCAACCTCCATAGAAAAAGGAAGTTATCAATGCCACCGACTAAAAATGAACCTTGATCTACTTTATGGCGATTCCTAAAATGTTTTGGCTGTAATGACTGATAACCGCCAGTGAGCTAAACCATTTTGATATAACCTCCAAAAAACATGTTTTCCGTAAATATATTGGCTGATGTAATAGTTGTAAAAAAAAGTGCCCGAAATTATAAGTCGTAAAAATCTCTTTCAATTTGCATCAACAAATTTTGAATTTTTGCAATCGAATTAAAAATATTGCTGTTTTTCATACATATTTTTGATAATTTTTTATTTTATTTCCATACAAAATTTCAAAATTAAAATAACTTCATTACTTATATTTGTTTTTTAATTATGTACTTTCATTATTTTTTTAGTATATGTTTATTTTATAATTAATACTTCCGCTTTTATATGTATCAATTTAATCAATTCTGACCATGAATCAATGCAAGCACTCAAAATCTTTCCCACGATATCTTGATAGTAAGGATCGCATTAAAAATAATGAAGTTATTTCAATTTTACTGAAAAAAGCTTACAAAAAATACACGAAAAACATCATCATCTTTAATCCGATTGCAAAAATTTTAAATTTACGATCCAGTTTGGAATAACAACATTTTCAGTACTATTATTTCCGACCGTTTGTTTTTTTTTTTAACAACCACACCAGCCGAATTTTTCACAAAAAATATTAGTTTTGGAGGTTATTTCAAAATGGTTTAGCTTACTGGCGGTTGTAGTGACAGTAGAGCTGCCAGGTCACGATTTCCAGCCTAAAAATGTGCCTCCCGCGAAGACCTTAAGCGGGACGCCAAATGTCCCGATTTTCCGAAACACAATTTAATTTTTTATTATTTTTATTACTATTTAAAAATATTTTCTATGTTTTTATTTCTACATCACTAAATTTGTACAGATATTCTTCTTCACTTAGAGCTGCCAATAAAACGTGAAAAACGCACTGTTTGGTGTTGTTTTATTTCCTTGGGTAGCAAAATATATTTTTTAAAGCTACAAATCGCTCTTTTTATTCAAAGAATTTTACTCAAAGAAATCGATTTTCAGTAAACGTAGTTTAAGTTTTTTCTGTTCTCAGCGTCCCAGCAAAAAAAGTGCTTCCAAAAGAAGCTAAAGAGGAAGGGAAAGTCCATCCTTGAATTCCATCCCTTCCACTTTCATACCCAGAAGGCATTATTTTAACATATGCATGTCATTGGGAAAAATGCTTTCCTTAGTCTTCTCTAGAAGTGCTTCTAGGACTCTTTCAATGCAAGATTTCTTTCAGTCCTTCAATCAAAGGATTCTAGAAGGTGTTTTTCAGGAGAACTTTAAGAAGGCATTAAATGGACTGGAACGGTTTTTGTGGTTTGGGGGTTAAAAAACCCCTGGGAAAATATCCCTTTTCTCGACATTCTATACTAGTTATCTTGGTGTTGGAACTGAAGTGTTTGGGTTTTGTGGGAGTTTAAAAAACTACACGTAAAATATCCTTTTTTCCGATTTTCAAAGCATTTTGGTGTTGTAAATAGTAAGTTGTTGGGTTTCATTGGGGGTTTAAAAAATCCCACGGAAAATATCTAAAACATATATTATAATTATATATAGCTTTTGTACTTTAATTAAATTGAAATGCCATTTGAAGGTCTTCCAGAAGGATTTTATAAAAATGCCACTTGAAAGAACTTCTTTATAAGGCTAAAAAGAAGCACAGTTTGATACATTGAATGTCTTCTGGAAGCAGTGTCCGTAAGAATGCATGTCACATTTGCATCAAAAATTTTGCTGGGGTACTGAACTATTGAGCGACACATTTTCCTCTATCGCGAAAAGTAAATTAGATATCGTTATCGTTCAAACAATTAAAATTGATCTATGACAAGTATTTCTATGTACTTAACTAAGATATTGCATTTTTTGAGTTGTGACGTTATTGAAAAAAACGAGCGATCTTTTTCAGGATTTTTTTTTTTCTTATGTCCCGATTTTTTTAAAAAAAAGACCTGGCAGCCCTAAGTGACAGCCAAAATATTTTGGGAATCGTCATAAAAAATTAAGGTTCGCTTTTAGTCGGTGGCAGTGGTAACTTTTTTATTGAGGCATTTTAGTGTACATGTATATTTTAAAAGTAATATAAAATTTGAGGTATGAGCATGATGCGAGTATTGTAGTCTCAGATATAAATGAACTCAATAACATTGTATCAAGTGAACTGGAGGATGGAGATGCTGACAGCTTTCGTGACTCTTAAGAGTTACCAATTTTCGTCAAATTTAATTTTCTTTATTTTCTTAACTTTCTCAAATCAATCTATTATTTACTATAAAATATTATTAATCTTAACTTCTCATCTCTTATACCATTTATTTTCTCTATCTACATTCTATTCTTTCTTTTTAATTCGATCATTGAAGTGAACTGTTTATTTGATAACTGTGTTGTGATTAAGAGTTTCATAAATGTGTTGGGTATGTTTGGTGTTTGTATTTCTTATATTTTTTGTTATGGGTGACAATAATTATTATCGTGGTGGCGTTGATAATAAAGTACTTTTTGAAGTATTGTGTAAAAGGTACAATGGTCTGAAAGTTGTGCACTTCAATGCAAGAAGTTTAAATTCTGTAAAGCTAGATTACATGAAATATGTTTTTAAGGGCTCCTCTGTTGATGTCGTATGTGTCTCTGAAACCTGGCTTTGCACTGATGTGATGGATGCGGTTTACAGTATGAAAAATTTCACTCTTTTTAGAAATGATAGCCCAATAAAAAAGGTGTTGGTGATGCGATTTATGTATTGTTGTATTGAATATTTGAATATATGTGTATCTGATAGCAATATAAAAGTCTTCATTTCTTGTGTGTATAATCCTCGTAGGAGTAATAGTTTGGAAGCATATTTTTCTGGAATATCTGATATATCCATTGATTTTAATTATTTTGTTATATGTAGTGACTTTAATGTTAATCTCTTATGTAATGATAATTCCAGTAGTTTAATGTTTGACAATCTCTCGTCCCTTGGTCTGTCAGTTGTTAATGATACTATGCCCACACGTTATTCGTCTATTGATAGTCCTAGTCTTCTCGATTATTTTATTGTGTCAGATCTATCATCTGTCTTATTGTTCGACCAGATTTATTTCATATCTAATCATAACCTTATTTTCTGTACAATTAATATAAATTTGTCACGTTCTCTAGTGTCAAACACGTTCTCCTACTATGATTTTAAGTCAATTGATTATCCGTCTTTGTATAGTGATGTACTTTTAGTTCCATGGAACGAGGTTTGGTTCTGTCTGTCCGTAGAAGATAAGCTGTGTACATTTACTAATGAAATTAATGATATTTTTGCTAAACATGTACCGTTAAAAACTGTCACTATTAAAAATGCTTCCTACCCTTGGTTTACAAGTAACGTCCAGCATGCTATAAAAAAGCGAAACAAGTTGCGAAGTGTATGGAAAAGAAACCCTTCAGCTGAGAAATGGGAAGACTATAGGTGTGCTAGAAATGCCTCAGTGTCGATTATCAGGCAGTCGAAAATAAATTATTGTAGTGCCAAGCTTAAAGCATCTCTTCCTCCTAAGGCTCTGTGGAGTAACCTTAAAAAGCTAAGCATTGGTAATAGGCAAACCTCTGACTGCCCTATTGATCCAGACATTCTTAATGATTTTTTTCTCCTCAACACCAACTCTCCGCAAAATATATCTCTCGAATCTCCTGAGTCTCCTACGCAACATTGCTTTCAGTTTTCAACGGTTACGGAAAATTATGTAGAAAAGTCTCTAATGAAAGTGAAATCGAATGCCGTTGGTGAAGATGGTATTAATATAAAATTTATTAAAATTATTTTAGCTCATGTTTTGAGCCCTCTAACACACATAATAAATTATTGCTTTACTACATCTTCCTTTCCTAGTTCTTAGAAAACTGCTTTAATAACACCTGTGGCAAAAAAGACTACAGCTTCTGAACCAAGTGATTTTAGACCTATAAGTATCCTGTCGTCCCTATCGAAGGTTTGTGAAGCTATTATGGCTGACCAAATGTCGTCATTTTTAGCACTAAATAATCTTTTATCTCCTCTACAATCTGGGTTTCGAGCAGGTCACAGCTACTCGACGGCTACCCTCAAAGTCTTGGATGACATTAGGTCCTTTTATGATGATGGTAAAGTAACTCTTCTTTGTCTGCTTGATTTCTCTAAAGCATTCGACACCGTTAATCATACACTTCTTTGTCACAAGCTAAAATACTTTTATAGATTTAGTGAGAATGCTGTAAAACTATTGAATAGCTACTTAACAGGCAGGGTACAAAGAGTAAAAGTTAGTAGTAGGTTCTCGCAGCAGAAATTAGTTTGCAGTGGTGTGCCCCAAGGATCCGTTCTTGGTCCACTTCTATTTTCATTGCTTATCAATGACATTTTCAATACCTGCACATACGCGTCATTACATGCTTATGCTGATGACGTTCAGCTATACCTATCTGGTAAAACAAACCTTATGGAAAATTTGGTATATAAACTAAATGAAGATCTGAACAGTATTTACCAGTGGGCTAAACAAAATTATCTTTAGTTAAATGCGCTAAAATCACATGTGTTGCCCATATCCAAAGAAAAAATTCATCACGGGGATATTCCTGATCTTTCAATTGGTGAAAAGAACCTTAAACTTGTCAGTTGTGTTCGAAGTCTTGGCTTTAAAATCAATTGTTCTCTCACGTGCACAGATCACATTAACGATGTTGTCCGAAAAATATACAGGGCTGCCAATATTCGAAGCGCCCATTTTATTTTTAAATAAATCAAAGAAACCACAATTTTTTGTCTGTTCGTCATGAATATCATTTAATTGGGTTCAAGTAGATTTGCCTACATTATTTCTTGAATATGATATCTCGTAAATGGTCGCCATTGGCCTCTATGACATATGGTTTTCTTCAACATTTCGATGGGAATGGCGGTTATTTCTTGACGGATGTTGGTTTTCAGCTCTTCTAGGGTCGGTCTTTGGCTTGTTGACGTAAACCTTTAATTTCAAATAACCCCACAAAAAGAAATCTGGATGCGTTAAATCTGGTGATCTTGGCGGCCAATCGAAATTACCATTTTTTGACATCAAACGGCCAGGGAACAATTGCTTCAAAAAATCGATTGTAGTGCGGCTTGTGTGTGGTGGCGCGCCGTCTTGTTGAAACCAGTAGTGCCTGATACGCTTTCGACGAACGATTGGCATGAAAAAATTGTTTATCATATCGCGATAACGCTCCTGATTGACAGTAACTCTGTGGCCATTATCATCTTCGAAAAAGAACGGCCCAATGAGCATTTTAGCACAAACGCCGCACCAAACTGTGACTTTTGCATCGTGAAGAGGTACCTCTTGAATCTCTTGTGGATTTTCAGTGGCATAAATACGGCAATTTTGTTTGTTTACCGTTCCGTTCAACTGAAAATGAGCTTCATCGCTCATGATAATTTTATGCCAAAATTGCTCGTCTTCTTCAGCCATTTCGGTGACTCTTTGGGCCCATTCCAATCGACGTGGCTTATCGGTAGGCAACAATTTGTTTACCAATTGAATTTTGTACGGAAACAAATTCAAATCAACACGTAAAATGCGTTGTAAAGTGGATCGGGGAATGCCGAGCTGCTGAGAACGGCGATTTTGGGATGTTGTTGGTGACTGCTCAATACTGGCTCGTACGGCTGCAATATTCTCATCCGATCGCCTTGGTCGCTTTTTATTTGGCCTCTTTGGGTTACCAAGAGTATTACCAGTTGTAAATCTTTCATACAAACAATAAATTGTTTTCTTGGAAGGCGCACTTTTCACTTTATTTATTTTTTTGAAAGCACGTTGAGTTTTCACTATTGACTTGTTTTGTTGAATGTAAATTTCAACAATTTTAGAGCGTTCGCGTGGCGTGTACTGTTCCATTGTAAACATTTTCTTGGAATGACGCTTCAAACGCGGTATGTCATTAGTCGATTTGGCATCACTGCGGAAAGTTACAGCGTTGCCAGATGGGCGCTTCGAATATTGGCAACCCTGTATTTCATCCTGCGGAACCTTAGATTGTCAGCTGATTATACACCAGTTGATACAAGACGCAAGCTTGTTATTCAACTAATCCTTTCTGTGATCACATATGCTGAACTTGTCTACAGTAAATTAGATTCACGATCACAACATAAATTACAAGTTGCGTATAATCATGCTACGCGCTATGTATATGGGCTGCGTACTCATGAACACTAAGCTCAATTTAAAAATTTGATACTTGGTTGTGACATTATAAGTTACTTAAATGCCAGGAATTGCATCTTTTTACACAAACTAATTCAAACCAGAACGCCTAGCTATTTATTTCAAAAATTACAATTTGGCCAATCGTTAAGAAACCAAATGCTTGTCATTCCATGCTTTAATTTTTTGAATTCTACAAGATTATTTTTTATAAAGGCCATCAGATTATGGAACGCATTACCGAATTGTATGAAATGTATAGTCAGAATAGCAAATTTCAAACATGCCATTTTGGAACATTATTCTTCACTGTACATTTACTAGGTAAACAGTTCTTTTACTCTTTTACTCAGTTTTCTTATCGTTACCTTCTTTTCTATTTTTCGTTTCTTTTTCTTTTTCTCTTAACTTAAACAAATAATTATAAATTGATTTAATTGTTTGTTAATTGTTTGCTAATTTTTTCCAATATAATTTTTTAATTTAATTTAAACTATATGTATAATATAAATTTAATGTATTAATTTAATTTCACTAAATTCAAAATGTATCTTGTTTTTAGATTTTGTACTGTAAAAGAACATAGTTCTTATTGTACTTATAAAATAAAAACCCAATGAATATTGCCTTATAAGCTATATTGGCTTCCCGATCTTTTTTCCCAAGGTCAAAAAACAATTATCAGAACAATTTTACGCAGTCATTTGAAAGAATTGTTCAAAAACACTCCACTCTCTCGAACATCCCACCAAGATTGTGTTTTAAATTAGCTAAAATAAGGGATTCAAAGTTTTTTTGTTTTTTCACACATTCTCGATATACTTTATATTCTTAACTATGTTAAGTTTTGTCATGACCCCATCAGAGAAGTTTCCAACTTAATTCATCATCCTAAAGCAACCCTTACAAAGCAAAAACATTAATATTAGCTAAAACTCGTAATCTCTTCAAATGCAACTTTTGTTGATTTGATTTGTTTTTTAGTAATCTTGTTTTTTTTTATTTATTTCGACTGCAACTCGTTCTTGCGTTATTCGCAATCTTTTGAATTCAACTTTTAGCTCAAACTGTCTGTCGATCATGTCAGATAAAACGTGGAGAATTTCACGAAATTCAAAACTATACCGCTGCGCGCGCACTTGTCAATTTTGTTCGATTGGAATTTCAATTTAATTTCGATCGATCTTGCTTTCAGTTTAAAAAAAAAACTTGAAGTTGTAGTTACATACAAGAACGAGAAAAAAAAATACAGTAAAAACAACAAATGTAAACCTCAAAAATAAGATCTCAAGATTGATACATTGCTCACGTTCGGCATTTATCTCATGAAGTTGATGTTGGTGCGCATGCGCACGTTTTTTACTTACTAGCCGCTATGCTGGCCGCTGTCTTGTTTCGTTTAAAACGTTTGAAACTTCAAAAATGTATATGATTGATTGCTTTTTTTTCGAAACGACGGAGATGTGTGCTGCAGCGCAGTTATAAATAATTCCAGCACCTTGTTAAAACATCATCAGTTACTGATTTTTTACTAACTTGCTCACTGACAAGCATCAAATTAAGTACCGTTATTGCGCTGGGTGTTAAAGGGTCAAAAGTTATACAATGAAGCATATTTTTTATTCCACAGCTGATTGCTGTTGATCTGTCTGTTTCTTATGCATTTTTTTTCTTATCTTTCTTTTCAGGGCCGTGTACCGCTCAGCCGTGGCGTTTCAATGGAACAGCGTCTACAGGACATCGCCAGTCTTTTCAATCCTATACCCAGCATGGGCGTTTCAGAAATGGCACCCTATCCGCACTATCCCGGCCATCATTATGCTTATCAGAGCGCAGCTGCGCCACCGCAACATGCTCAATATCCGCCACCACCACCGCACCCACACCATCACGGCCATCATGCCATGCTGCATGCCAATGCCACGTTGGGCGTAGACATCTGTCCACCCTCACAGCCGCATTATGGACACAATTTGGGCTCTGCCGTTACGTCTAGCATGCATCTGACCAATGCCAGTCATGATGGTGATGTTGGCGCAGGCGCAGCTGGTGGAGCCAGCAATGTGGGCGCCTATAAAATGGAACATGATATGATGTATTATTCGGTAAGTGTTTGAGTTGCAAGAAAGGTGAATATTTGTGTTAACTTTTATCATATTTTCTTACTTGTGTCCATAGAACGCTTCTTCTGATATGAATCACACCACAGATGGTTTTATTAACTCGATATTGAATGATGAGGATTTGCATTTGATGGATATGAATGTCAATGAAAGTGAGTACCTACACAAAAAAACAGCATACTTTTCTTTATATTGTTGCGTCCAAAGCGGGACACCCGGTTTCAAATCCCACCTGACACAGAATATTATTTAAATTTCATTTAATATTTTTGATTTGAAACCTAAGAGAATATAAACTGCCATGTAGACCTTATGGAGGACATGAGAAGTTGGGAATTTGCTTAATTCTTGTACTATAAATCCAGGGGCCGAATTACAGCATCCGTCATCGAGCAAAATTACGAAGGGCACGACGAGACAAGTGCCTATCAGTCTTGTACAATTTTGCTCGATCACGAATGCTGTAATTCGGCCCCAGTTTTCGATTAATTTTGTACAAACCAGAGAACGTCTGGTTCGAATGCTTTTTTTGCAAGTGTTTATGCATTAAAATAAATACAAACGTTGAGATAACACTTTGCATCTCATAGAAGAAACGATAAACTATACGATTCGCTCAATTGATTTTGATGCTTATCACGCATAGCCTGCATACGACTGCTAGTGCTTTCGAAAAAAACGATAAAAGCCAACGAAAGTGTGGTTGTTGCTTTTAATACAACTCTACGAAGAAAATAGTTTATATCTCCTCCGAATTGACCGTTAGAGGGGTAAAGTGTATGAGCTGGTCCTAGTATTTTTTCACATCCAACATTATTTTGGAACAAACTTACCAGAGATCTGCCGCCCTATCTGCCGCCCTTCTGGGAGTCCTCATATAAAAAATGTCGAAAATAGTTCATATATCTTTCGAATCTTTTTTCTTTTTTCTCCTTCTTCTGAACCCCCAACATTTCTTCTGAACCTACCCACCTCCTATCTACCACTCTTCTGGGGTTTCTTAGCAAAACACAAACGGTGGGAAACATTTGACAAAGCACATAGTGTACTGACAACGGCACTTCCCAACTAGAAATATCGATCCCGGGATTAGGGACTAAATTAGTACCAAAAAATGAACCCGTGATCATCGTTAAAAAATGTGTTACTAGATAATTCAGTGCTTGTGTAAATAATTTGTCAAAACGTACATTTACACATAATTTTTTTTAATTTTATTTATAGAAATGAACTCATTTTGCTACTGTATCATTATTACTAAAATGTATTAATTATTTATATACTAAATATATGAAAAACATGTGATAAAAAAAGGATCCCGTGATCATCGTTAAAAAATGTGTTACTAGATAATGCAGTGCTTGTGTATATAATTTGTAGACAGCGGAATTATATGCAAAACTTATTTTAAGTCTGATTGAAGTCAAGTTTTGGATTTATATTGATTTGAAATTCAACCTTTTCATTGTGACATTCGACCTACACCGTGATATGAAATCGCTTTCGGTCTCAGATGAGCGTAGAAAAAGGTTAAAAAAAAGAATCTATTACTATTTTCAGTTTGCCACTCAGTGCTAACTAACGACTTTTCATACAAAAATACGTTGTACTGAGGAAATCTAAAGTTTTCGAGATATCACAATAATTTTGATGTCATAATAACGGGAAATTTTTTAATATACAATGCGTAAAAAATATTACCAAAAAGCTTTCGCATACTGTATAAAAGTCAACCAATGACTTTTCATACAAAAATACGTTGTAATGAGAAGAGCTACAGTTTTCCAGATATCGTCATAATTTTAGAGTCAAAATTACGAAAATTTTTCAAAGTTTACTTTAGTAAGAAATTTTACAATCCCAATATATATTCGAATATGTTACATAAAAAAATACTTATTGTAGGGTATCCGTAAGAGAGCGAGAAATGTCTGGCAAATATTTTGTATATATCTGCAATGTCTAAAATTTACACCGTTTTCTTCCATCTCTTCTAGCTTAGCTTTTATTTAATAAATTCTGTTTTAGTGCTCATATTTCAGATCAAAGGTCAGAAAAAGTATTCTGTGCACTCTTCTCCCTACTGTTATTCACTTGAAAGAAAAATTATCGAAATCGGTTGAGAAACACGGGAAAAATGGTACCGAACTGTTTTTCCTACGCCTATTTATATATAGATTATCTGTTCAGAATTATATTCTATAATTCATATAATAATATATTAATAAAATTTCTTCCAAGTTGTCGATGGTGACATTTTGACCCTTTTCAGAGAATATAATTTTGTATGCGGAGAAGCTCTTTCCACATCACATGAAGTCAAAGGTGCATACTTAAAGTTAGGAACATGTTCGCCAGCTATTTTCAAATTTTTTCAACAAGTCTATTTTTTTTTCTTTCTTCAATAAAAAAACATAAAACTAAATATTCTCTTAATGGTGGTTTCAGCTAAGTAGCCATAAAACCCTGCATCTTTTTGATGTTCAAATTTCTCGCGTAGTTCTTTCATTATCATTTAAAATATATCCAAGATAGCCAGTAAACTCTAAAAAGCAAAGTTCTTTCAGCAGGCGACTAAGACAAAAAATATTTTTATTAAAAATTAAGACGGGCTGATTTTTTCACACTCAGAAAATCAAAAATATTTCCAACACGTAAAATTTATACAAAAAAAAAAACACTACAAAAAAGTAAATTATTAAAAAACAGTACTTTTGCGTACTGTCTTGGATGCATGTCATAAAACAGTATATTGTGCAAAAAAAAACAGTACTGTACTGTTTAAAAAAGCGCATCTGGCATTCCTAACCTGTACCCTCTGAAAGCGTTAATGTCTATGATAGAAGTTACGAACATACATTTGCGATTAAATGGACTTGCATAAATTTTGCATGTGCATATAATATGCAAATATGCAATTTTTTAATTTGCATATGCAATTTATATTTGCATATGCATTTTGTATGCAATATGCAAATATGCAAAAATTGTGTTATGTCTCCCGAGACAAAATTTCTCGGGACGCATATCTGTGTCATCGAAACTGTTTTGTGATCATTCAATACAAATATGCAATTTCATATTTTCCGCTGTCTAATAATTTGTCAAAACGTACATTTACATAAAGATTTTTTTAATTTTATTTGTAGAAATGATCTCATTTAGCTACTGTATCATTATTACTAAAATATATTAACTATTTATATATTAAATATATAAAAACTTGTAATTTTATTTAAATTTTCTATTTCATGACTAATACCGGGATTAAATTTTTAAATCCCCGAAATCCCGGGATTTAGAAAAAGGTCCAGGATCGATATCCCTATTTTGAACACAGCAAGAAACAATTAAGGACAGCAAGCACGACAATAAACATAAGTAAGGTTGCGGCCAGAGTGAACTCAGTGTTGCCAGGTGCCTTTCACCATTTAGCCCTAGATTGGATTTCAAAGCCCCTAAAAATTTTTTTCGAAATACACAAAAATTTCATAGGAGGCACCTGAAAAGTAGTGCAACTGCAGTGCAAGCATATGTATTTAAAGGGCTGAGCTATTGTACATCTTTAACAAGGGCAGAAAGTTGCTTCATAGTTCTCAACTGTCCAATGTGTAATTAAGTCTTATTTTTGAAAGTAGGCTCCTACTTTTTGATATATTTTTGGGCATATCTTTTTTGTCTACAGTTTTTTCCATACTTGCTCTGTTTTTAGTTTTTGCGCGGAATCAATCAATTGCAAGAAAGCACGAAGCAAGTTTGAAGTGAAGTGGGAAATGATTGGTAATTTATTTCGAATGCTGCCAATTCAGCTGTTTTTATAAAGTGTTGCTGAAGTACGCAAGAAGCCAAATATCCTTTTTTCTTCATTTTTAAGCATAATTTAAAGGAAAAGTAAGAAAACTTTATTTCCAAAGTTAAATTTTTCAAATACCCCTAAAAAAACTCAAAAAATTAAATATACCTAAAAAAACCCTAAAGATTCATTTACCCTAAAATCCTCAACACAGTTAAAATACCCCTATATCTAGGGGGAAATCCCCTAAACTGGCAACACTTAGTGAACTCTAACTCAGGCAGGCACACACTGCGTTGCAGGGTGGAATTATAGGCACAATTGTGCCATTTTCGGCACTTTCTGGTAGAATAAAGAATGTGCACGAAAAATATTGGTCGCAAACAAACACGTGTTACTCGCCTTAGAATAGCGGTAAACTAATTGTTTTTGTAAGCGATTATTAATTTTTATTTTGCCTTTGTTTTAGCATTTTTTTTTAAGTTTCTCTTTGTGCAAAATGACTTCAAACAATCAACACGTCCGCCAATTAATTGTGCGCAAAAAACGGGAAAATCCGTGTATTTCACATAAAGACATAGCAAAATCGCTAAAAGTCGCAAAATCCACAGTAACTTATGTACTTAAAATATATAATGAAACATTAAGTATAAATAGAAAAAGTGGCAGTGGCAGACCGAAAGGTTTTGTATCAAAAAAAAATGTGAATGCAGTAGTGACCACGCTTAAGAGAAATCCTGGACTTTCTGTTAGAGATGTGGCAAAAAAAGTGCAAGTGTCGCCATCTTTTGTACAAAAAGTGCGAAAAGCAAAGGGTTTACGTTCTTTCAAAGTAAACCCAGTGCCAAATAGAAATAATAAACAGAATAAAGTGGCTAAAACACGCGCTCGAAAATTGTACGACAAAGTCATACAAAATTTTGATTGCATCATAATGGATGATGAAACATATGTTAAAGCAGACTTTAAACAAATTCCGGGACGCCAATTCTACACTGCAAAAAAGAGAGGTGAAGTGGACAATAAATATAAACAAAAAAACTTGATAAGTTTCCAAAAAAATATTTAGTGTAGCAGGCAATATGTCAATGCGGCTTAAAAAGCAAAATTTTTGTGTGTCATGGAACTATTAATCAAAAAATTTATATTGAAGAGTGCTTAAAAAAATGTTTGTTGCCACTTTTAAATATGCACAGTGGATCAGTATTGTTTTGGCCAGACTTAGCCTCAGCCCACTACGGAAAGCTTGCAATGGAGTGGTTTGAAAACAATGCAGTCACAATTGTCTCGCGTGATGCCAACCCACCAAACACGCCGGAACTAAGGCCAATTGAAACTTATTGGGCAAATATTAAAAGAAAATTGTTAAAAACGAAGAAATGTGTAAAAAATGAGAAAGAATTTAAGCCCGAGTGGCAGAAGGCCACAGATACTGTGACAAAAGACGATGTGCAACATTTGATGTCGGGCATAAAATCAAAGCTGCGTAAATTCGCTTACACAACAACAAATTAATTTTTTTTTTTTTTTTTAATATAAATTTTAATAATAAAGTTTTTTTAAGGTATAAATGTCTTAAATTTACTGATCAATAAGTTAACATAAATTAGGAACATTCGACCAATATTTTTCGTGCACATTCTTTAGTTGTAATAAAGAATAAACTGTCAGATATTAAAGGCCGGAAAAGGCTCTTCAAATCTGCATCAACAAATTTTAAAGTTTTGCAAAGCATTAAAAATAATGCTGTTTTTCGTGCCTTTTTTAATTTATTTTCACTAAAATTGAAATAACTTCATTATTTCTAATGCGATCTTCACTTTCAAGATATTGTTGCAAAGGTTTTGAGTACTTGTATTCATGAACAAATTTTTTTAAATTTATTCATATTAAAGCTTAAATATTAATTATAAAATAAACAACTTCTGAAAAAATTGTGTAAGAAATTAAAAAAAATCGAATTAAGTTATTTGAATTTTTAAAGTTTTTGTATGGAAATAAAATAAAAAAATATCAAAAATTAAGTTTTCTTTTGTTGCAAATTCTACCAACACGTCCTCCTCTGTTACTGTGCGATTACTGTGAATCTCACCCATTAAGTTACGGAGGTATGTTTTAAAAATTTTTGGGATGAGAACGATATCTAAAATTAACAAAATTTTACAGACAGAAAAACTTTTACATAAACTTCATAAATCTTAAAACCTAAAATTCACAAAATTACTTAAACGACTGTCTCGAAACTTTTCCTCGGGTCAGAATTCTGAAAAATGTAAGTCAACTCTTTATAACTCATGAGAAGTGACCGACCGAATATTCGGTTTCGTTTACGGCCAGTTTCGGTCCTTTTTCTCAGTTTCTGCTATTCGGCCTCCATATGGCCGAACACTGAAGCCGAAACCGAAACTTTTGTTAAAAATTGTTTGCATCAGTCATTTAATTCAAATACATCATAATTGTTTGGTTTATTCATAATATTTACAATGCGTTGTACAAAACAAAAATATTAATTCGTCAATACGTTGAATTATCGTGTAAACGCAAAACATTTTGATTAATTTTATGAGTTCGACACTATCATTTTCGATTTCATCATCTCTATTACAATTAATCAATCCAATTCTGAATGATTTTTCCCAGGGAATCGGAAAAGGGAGTTTTCATTTTTAAGATAAAATTCAAAAACATTTTGGAAATTTTTACTGCCAATTTCTACATCAACTGTCAATATCTATGAGTGTAAACAAAAAAATTTGATATGTATATTTCCGATACGGTAACACTTTTACTAAAAACAAATAGTTTTACCAATATTATATATAATCTTAAATTCATATATATAAACTGTTTTCTAAAATAGTTCGATGTCATATGCTGACTGTAGTTACAAATAAACATCTACAAAAAATTAAAGCTTACTGTACAACAATGACCACCAAGCAAATCTACAACGCAAAGAGAATGACAAGATCCCAGCGTTTGCGCAGCGTTAGAGGGGATAAGCCATGAGGGGATAATTGGCGGCGGAAAGTATACAGCACTTTGCTTGCTATTTTTTCTGTTTGCCTGGTATCAAAATCTCGAGTGGTGGAATGGCAAAATTAGACAAGGTAGTGTTAAGGCGGAGAGCCGGTGACCGAAATTGTCAAAACGAAGTTGACATTTCATACAAATCTGCAATGAGAATGCAATATGAAAGCAAAAATTGGCCAAAATACCAAAATAGCTGAGTTTCACAGCTATGGTCACTAATAAAGAGAACACATTCAGCCCTAACACTACCTTAACTAGTTGTACTATGAGTGGTGGCATCAAAGGGACTTCACGGCCAGTCAAACAAAAACCAAATATCAAAAATTTTAAATTTATTTTAGCCTACAGCAGCTCTCCATATACGTTGAAAAAACAGTAACATTCAATGTTTCGCAGCGGAGCAAATGGAGGGAAAAGAACGATGCGTCAGCAGAGGAACTTATTGATAGTTGCTACATTTGCTGAACGCCTGGTAGTCAAGATCCAAAAGCGTCATTTAAAACCTACTCGCTGTCTGTATTGATGACGAGAGTTACTCGCAAAATGACGATGACGCAAACCAAAGATTTACCCTCTACCAAAATCGTTCAACGCGCCTAAACAAGTTTTCACTTCAAAAAACCTGTTGTTCATGGTGTAAGAAATAGAGGTGTTAGTGAGTTTGACACTTCTCTTTTAAAATTATAAAATTATGTTTCCCCGCTTTTGTCAAAAACAGCTGATGGTGAATTGCAATGAAAACAAATTTTGTTAAATTCGTGTCTATCTGCAAGTTCATAAGATTTTTACTGAGATTAAAGTGATAATAAAGTGATATGGAAAACAATAAAAAATATATGATACGCTGTGCGTTATGCAAAAAAAACGATGTGAATGCAAAACAATATGCATGCTGGCTAAAGTTTCATGTCGACGGCACCTTCCAGCGCACGTTTCTGATAAAATGGCCAAAACATTCAATGATAAGCTTGGCAAATCGGCGAAGACAACTGCAATAACTTTTTGTCAACACAACACGGCACAATTAATTGCATTAAATATATATTTACACTTAATTCGCACAATAAAGTCTATAGCACATCATCTAGCAACTCAAACAAATAACACAATTTGACAACTATTAACAGTTCCGCTCTTTCGCTCACAATTTTTTGACAGAAGCGAAGAAATTCATGGTATTGTCAAAAACCCATTAACACCTGGTTTTCTTACACCATGTTGTTGCTTAGGAGAATTATTAATAAAACAATGATAGTTGACAACTCTGAAAATAAAATGCCGCAGTGGTGAATATAAAAACCCACTGACAAATACAACAGTGTGAAAATTGTCAAACTTTTAAAGCATATATAGACCAATATAAAGCGAATTAATAATAAGTTTTGGTTGCAAACATGTTATTGCAACCTAACTTATGTATTTATATACTAACAAACAGATTATATACATTAATTTCAGGAGTTGCCAAGTGATTTCTTTGTGAGCTTGCGGCCGATTAAGAATAAGAGTGACGATAATTGTTGATATTTTTATGCACAAATACATGCAAACATTTTTGAGGTTATGTTTTCTAAGTTTCCTATCTTGTTATCTTTGCTGTCTGTATTGATGACGAGAGTTCCTCGGAAAAAGACCATGACGCAAACCAAAGATTTACCCTCTACCAAAACCGTTCAACGCGCCTAAAGAAGTTTTCACTTCAAAAATTTACGTTAGTTGAAAAAGGGGGAAGGGTCGTAGTCAAAACAAAGTATGTAAAAACTCGAATCAAGGATGCATTCAAATGTATACTGAATTTGAGCGAAATCTGTTGAAACACAACAGAAAGACAACAGAATAACAGATACATTTTTCTGTCTTTTATCGTAACAAATTTTTAGAAAGTGAACATTCTGAAAAATGGATGTTCATTTACGAATTTCATTAAGAATGGCATGCATAAAAGTAGGCAAATGTAAGATTATATAATTAATAAATGTGTGGGTGTGTGTTTTAAAGACAAGTTTTAAATAGAAGAAACCATCGGGCCACTTTGCTGGAGTTATGCCTAAATAGCATACCGTTCGATCTTCCGGACGTGCGTTTCGTGCATCTTTTTAGGTTGGACAAAGTGAATGTGCGCCTGCATTTTTTATGCATGACCAATAATTTAATTTTATTGACAGCAAACAGCTGTTTCAGAACCAAAGATTTTTGTTTTCGAAGATTGATACAGGGTTCCGTAAAAAATCGAAAGGCAGAATACCAATTTAAGCAGATCTTTTAAGATCTTCTTTCAAGCATCTTTAATGATTGACAACAGAAAATGCGTAACGGAATAACAGATTTCGCCGAATAGGTCCGATTAACGAGAGTCTCGTTAGGTGCACTTTGAACCTCCTCCCAAGCTTAGAGTATTGATAAACAAGTAAAGAGTTAACTTTTTCCTGCTAATTAGATAATTTCGGAAATCATGGCGTTTAAATTTCTTACAATTTAAATTTTGTCTACCTAGTTTGTTGCACCCGAACCACTGTGTGCACTGATGTGAAATAAGCTCAAGCTCTCTTGCGCTCTCTTTAGTTGGGTTAGAGTGCTTATTTTTTCTTTGCCCCAACCACATTTAAAAAAGCTTATTTCTGCTAAATTCTTTATAATTAGTAGCGATTTGAGTGAGTTATATTTAAACAACGTATCTCGGTTTTTGTTGTCTTTATTTTAATTTGCCTAAGTTTTATTTAATTTCATGTGCGTTTCGCAGAACCTGCTCAATACAATTTATCACTATAGTTGTGCCAGTGTTTTTTTTTTTGTTTAAAGTGAAACCAAATTTATTGTAATATTTTTTTCAAAAATAAAGTTTAACCAAAGCAAAAGTTTCTATGATGTGATCGTGGAGCTTATCTAAAACAAATATAAATTAAATTAATCAAGTTGATAAAAAAGAATGATTCACTGAGAGTAATCAACAGGTGAGCGATTAGAGATCGCACAGTGCTCCCACACTTGAAAACACAAAAGCTTGTGCAGTCACATAAAAAGAGCTTTTAAGAAGTTTAATTTGTATTCTGTTGTGCGATCTTTTTCTAATTGCTTGTGTTGTTATTTTCAATTTGAATGTGAATGTGAATGATGGCATTTTGCGACAGTGACCAACCAGACAGACAGACAGACAGACGTACCAGTTTTGATTTTATACGATTTCGCTCTCTCTCTTTTTCTGTACGCGTACTCTTTCTCTCCCTATTTTTTTCTTTTTCCCCTACACGTTCGCGCTATTTACTATTTATAATTTGCTGAGTCATCAAAAGAATGAGCAAACCTGCTACCGCTACAAAAACCAAGATAACAATAAATAATTCTGCCCAAAAAAAATTAAACAATATAGTAAAATAAAGTAATTCGTCGTTGTTGCCATCGTGTCGTCGTTTAAGTACATTAAATAAAAATTGTCACGTTACGTTATGGTCACGGACACACCTACATAGGAGCTTATGTAGTACATTCAAATTTGTGTTTAAAACTGTGTCTAGTCTGTGCACCGGTTTGTCATCAATGCACCAACGACGTTGATACGCAACAAAGAAATACACTTCGTCATCAACAACAACAACAACAACAACAACAAAATAAAAGCAGGTGAATAAAACATTCAATTTAAATACGAAAGAAAATTTACAAAAAAAAAAAATAAAACAAAAAATATCAAAATAACAGACAGAAACGGCAATGAATGAAACGTAAGTAAGCTCAGTAAATGTTTTGCAAAAATATTTATATAAAACAAAATTTTGTCTCTGTGCTGTTGTAAATTCTGAGTGACTTAAAGCTAAATGTCTCTTTTTTTTATTTATGCCCACGTGTACTGCCTATGTGTAGAAAAGAATATTTATTCCTTTCACTAGGGCTAGGATTTCGATGGCATGTCATATTTTTCTGCTGCGTCTAAGACATTTCCTGGTTATTTAGAAAGTCCATTTATTTTTCCTAAATTCCAAATATGAAAAGTTTTTAGGTCATTTTTTCGTTATTTTTCTTCGTTTATCATCGGTTTCAATTTTCAGGTAATATTTAACTAAAGTAAGGGTATTTTTTTAATAATTTGTAGCGATTTTCAAGTCATTTTTTGGATATTTTTTATTTTTAGAGCATTCTTCAGTTTTTCAACCATTTTTGTGTAATTTAAAAGAATTTTTTCGTTTTTTTTTCGTACTAAAAAATGTATAAATGCAAATTTTTAAACATATTTTTTTAGCAATAAATAGAGTCCCTTCAATCAAGAACGTTAGCTCTCGAAAGATAGGTTCATATACCTATATGAAAAAAAGCTCTGCGCATGGTGAAACTGACGAAAGAGTGTTAGATAAAACTCAGGATATGCTAGTTTTTATTAACTCTATTATTATGCTATATTGGGGGCAGGGTGCGTAAAGCAATCAAAATGCGCTCCCGCTCTTCTGAGTTATCTTTGCTATGAGCATGGTATAATTATTTGCCAAGGTAGCCGTGACAGTTTTTTGGTGTCTGGTAGTTGTCAAAAACAGCTTAAAGAGTTGTAGTTTGCTGCTGTTGACTAGCTTAGTGCTTATTTTTAACTTTTCTTTGAGGCTGTTCAGACTTGCCTCAAATGAGGCGACTCACTTGCCTCATTTTGACGTCTACAGGCGAAGGGAAAAGCGGGAAGGTGACATGTTACGTGAGGCGAGAATTTTAAAAATTTTAAAAATTTTGCGACTCATTTTGACGTAACGTCGGAGTGAAGTTTGTTATGTTGAAATTTTTGCTCTTTTTAGCTTGTTCTGGCGCAAATTAATTTTGTTTCTTCATTGTTGTTAGCAAATTAATATTCTCTTAATTGTAAAAACTTGATCGTTTAATAATTCAACAGAAAACAAACGAAAAAAAACAATAAATGACAAAATGATGCAGCCTGTGAGGCAATAATTTGTGTGTGAACACCTGATAGCTAACTTATATCAAAATGAGTCAAGTAAGTCGCCTCATTTGAGGCAAGTCTGAACAGCCTCTTTGATTCATTAAATATGTTCGCGAAGTTTATTGAAATAATTTTTGTTTGCTGTGGTTGATTAGCTATGTTTAAGTCGTTGCTTGTTTTTTCATATTTCTTTGATTAATTGCATGAACAGCTAATTTTTACAACTACCCATCGCCGCTCGTGAGAAAAAATCCAGTCTACGCTACTACCTTGTCAAATAATTATACCAAGGCCAAAGCTCATTTATAAGGTTGTGGAACTTGAGAGCGAGCTCGGTCGAACTGTCAGAATGGATGAAAAGAAAGCAAGAAATTGAATGCATAGAACAAAGAAAAGCACAGTGACAGTTCAAGCAAAGGCGGAAAATGAGTGCATTTCTCTCCAGTGACACAACCTTATAAATAAGCCTCGACCATGGCTATGAGTTTATCGTTTTATAATATTCAGAGCGTATGCGGATGAATTATTAACTCTTCTTATAACTCGTCAGCTGCTTTCCTCGTTCGTGTTGATGAGAGAGGTTGAGTTTTCATCGCTTGTGAATTTTGAAATGATAAACTCATTGAATCGCTCGCTTTCATTTGATGCGAAACTTTAGTTAAGCTCTTCGCACATAATAAATTGAAAGGATTTGGATCAGTATGTAATGTTAAGTATTTATCTTAATAATATTTTTCATTACAAAGACTTAAAAAATCATTATATTTTATGAAATCATAAGAAACTAAGACAATTAAACAAAAAGAAACATTTTAAATAATTATTAAGTACTTTAATATTTCTTTAAAAAATGCAAAAAGTATAGTTCATCATAAAACTCGTATTTATTTTTAATTAACAAGATCACTCGAAATAAATGAGCGAACGCAAAAATTCCAATGAAATGAGTTTATCTTTTCATTGAAAAAAAAAATATTTTTTCGTAAATTTACAAAATGTACTTTTTCTGTTAAAGGAGCCAGATAGACTTTTATCAAAGGTTGTTTGTTGTATTCTGAAGTACATATTGATATTTTTCCTAATTTTTATAAAAAAGTGGTTTTGCCTTTTACAAATTGTACAATTATTTTGTTTTTTTTTTAATGATACCCAAATTATTCAGATCATTCAAATATTAGCATAGATATAGTCGAATTTACTTCTTTTAGTTAATTTTTTTTTTGAAAAATCGTTGACTCAATAACTAATCGATATATCGATAAATCCTTTGGCGATTCTTATTTTCTTAATGAGCTCTTCAAAACTGCATATTCAGATCTTGGGGCCACGGAAATCGTAATCGTGCCGATCGCCCAAGCGATGAATTCGCGATTCAAGAAAAATCTTTAAAATCTTCCTTCGCTCATTCAGGCAATCGTTGGAAGATGGCTTATTTAAAAATTTTAAAGATCGATTGTTGGGATATAAAGCAGGCTATTCTATATACTTCTCTACTAAAAATAATAATCGAAAAATTTAAAAAAAAATGTTTGCATTGAATTGCCCCATGGAAATTGAAAATATTCTGCACGATTTTCGGTGGTAGATTTCTTTTTTACCCGATTTGACAAATAGTGTCCCGAATAGAAAAACTTGTAACGTTCAACAAAGACGCTTCGCAACAAATCGGCTTTCTTGTTGGCGAATCGCTTAAGACTTCTTTTGCCGATTCGTGTGCGAATCTGCCCCCGAATTGCTAAGGACTTCTCTTGGACTCTTTCCTTCGCTTTGTTCGCGAATGTTCCAGGCGAATCGCTTAAGACCCCTCTCGGCGATTCGTTAGCGACTCTTCCCAGCGAATCGCTTACGAACCCTTTAGGCGATCCGCTTTCATGGCCTCAGCTGCTTACAGCTGGCGATACCCAGATCTTTAGTAAAAAATCTTTTAATACTTCCTAAAAATAATTGAAAAATTAATTAATTGTTGAACGACTGAAATTTTGCAAATTAGCTTTGATCTCAAATCCCCGTTCTGAGTTTGAAATTTGGTTAAATCAAACAAAAACCACGAATACTCTCTATGTAAAGTATTAAAACTGTTAAAATCTCTTTGAATTAAATTGTACCTTTCCTCTCCTTTTGTTTGCCCAAAACATTTCTTCTGAGCATACCTATCCCCTATCTGCCAGCCTTCTGGCTATGCTTATACAAAAAAGGTATGAGTTCTGCCATATTTAAAAAATGTTACGTAGATATAAAAATTTGTTTCGCTTTGTTTCGAATTAACGTCAACGCTAGGATGCACGCCAATTCTGAGGTCTGTCTTTATACTCTACACTATCAGCCCAATTCCGAATGATGTTTCCCAGGGAATTGGAAAAGGGTGTTTTCGTTTT
Organism: Dichetophora obliterata; assembly: GCA_963920525.1. Lineage (NCBI taxonomy): Eukaryota > Metazoa > Arthropoda > Insecta > Diptera > Sciomyzidae > Dichetophora > Dichetophora obliterata. The sequence continues at coordinate 187,765,317 of OY986435.1, read as the reverse complement.
TTAGATAGCAGATAAAGATATCACATTTTTTTTATACACTCTTGAATATTGACGGTTGATGAACAAATTGGTCTTAAAAATTTCCAGAATGTTTTTGAACTTCTATCTTAAAAATAAAACTCTCTTTTCTGATTCCCCTTAAAAAATCATTCAGAATTGGGCTGAATTCCAAACTGGCATTACTAACGATTTGTACGAAGAAATATTAAAAAATAGAATGCAAAAGTCTAACTTAAAAGTTTTTCTTACATTTGCGTAGTATTTAAGTAACACTATATTAAGTAAAAACAATGACAACAAACGACCCTAAGGATTAAAAGATATAAGCAAAAATATGTGCTGGTATTTCGTTACAAAAAACGGAAGTGATTTTTAACTTGAATTACAAAATTTGCAAAACTTTCTGAATTGGGCAAGACTTTTTCTACACAACTTTTTTTAGAAGGGTTTGAAATAATATTAGTTCATTTTCCAAATGATTAAATTTAAAACCCTTCTCTGGTTTGTTTTCATTAGGCTCTTTGATCTGGCGTAACGTTACTTAAATTTCCACATGACTAATTAATTGGGTAATTAATTAATTAGGTAGTTCAGTAATTATGTATTTTAGTAATTAAAAAACAAATTTAATATATTGTACTGTCCTTGTCTCAGCAATTTTTTCATTATCTTTAGCCAATGCCTTCCATTTTTACTAAAACAAAAAAGCTTACGAAACATTTACTAAACATTTACAAAAAACAAAAACCAAATTTGTGAAACAGTGCGGACGATTTGACTGTCTTTATTTATACGTAAATGAATTTATGTATAAATTGCTTAAATTAGATAATTAGAGAATATCATAAAATAATAAAATTTAATTTTTTGGTCACGGTAGACTTTTCTGTGAAAATGCCCATATGTCTAGACAATTTACTAAATTTCAGAAGAGAAAGGTAAGCTCGCAGTAGGACACCCCAGGGAGGGCTTCTCTCGCCCTTACTATGGAATCTTGTTATCAATGAACTACTCAAAAATCTTTGAAGGTTGAGCCCCTAAAATAACAGCCTATGCAGATGGCATTAGCATAGTTATAGTGGGAAAATGTCTATCAACAATAAGCTCCATAATGGAGAGAGCACAATCAAAGTGGTACTGAGATGTTTGAATTCAGTCGGTCTAAGTATTAACGCAGAGAAAACAGATCTGACTGTGTTCACGATAAAGTACAAGATACCACAGTGGATATCACCAAACTAACGGCATACGCCTCATACCGAAAACTCACATGAAATATCTAGCAAGCTGGCATGGAGAATTAATGTAGAATGGTGAAGAAGCCACCATTGCGCTATACTACGCATCCAAGAAGATGCTAGTCAGCACCTGATGTCTCTCGTCCATTCTAATGCATTGGATCTATGTAACGGCATTTCGTCCTATTCTACTCTATGGAATTCTTGTGTGGTGGTCGGTTGTGGAAAAAACAACGTACCTCAAGCACATGGAGAAAACTCAGCGAAAGGCATTACTATGCATTACGGGGCGCTAAAGTCAACTCCTTAACGCAAAACTAATAGCGGCAAAAACGGCACAACGCCTCACGGCTGCTGGCAACATGCACAAGCAAAATTCCGGACTGTACAATAAGCAAGCATCTATCTATTAGTAGCAGAGACTACAAGATACCTCGTACAGCAATAAATTCCAAAACACTAGCAATTCTACGATCAAACGACTGGTGTAAAACTATAGAACAAGCGTAGCGGGCGGTCAACATATAGAAGGTACGGCTGTGTGGTGTACAGAGCCTAGTATAAGGCAGTCATACAAGCTTCCAAACCACTGCAGCATCTTCCAGGCGGAAGAATTCGCAATAAGAAATGCCACGAAGATATCGAAGTATCGGCCTGGATACACATCACGCTTGTATTAATACTTTCGTCGTCAGCCAAGCGGCCATTAAATCCATGCACTTCGCTACCATCAAGTTCAAAATGCCCTGGCTGGCAGAGATGCACTGTGCACTTCGAAGAGAGTGCGCATCTACTGGGTCCCTAGCCACCAGTGCATTGAAGAAAACAAGATGGCAGACGGTCTAGCAAAGGAGGGCGCTGGGCTGGAATTAGAATTCGCAGAACATGTACCTACTCCGCTACAAGAGTTGTACAGGAACCTCGAAATAGAAACATACAAGCAGTTAATCGTAGATGGAGAAATACGACATCGTGCGAAATCTCGAATATCATGAGCAAAGCACAATGTGAAAAACGAACTCAGTTCATCTTGGCACGCCCGTTGAGAAATTGCAATGTTTATACTCAATTGTTACTGCATGGCGGCGGCCCACGCGAGGAAGCTGGGCATCACCACGGACGACAACTGCCCTGGAGCATCTACTCAGATCAAGACTAAAATACCTATGCTCATAGACGTTCCTGTCACTAAATGATTTAGCCAACATGTCTCTCGAATCTCCTAAGATTTTAGAATTCAACGCAAATCCTTACAGACTTTAATTAACCCCAAAGATTACTTTTATTGCCAGCAGTGCCCCTAAGGAGCACAACTGGTCTATGTGAGCCTCCGTCAGCCTAACCGTATGCCATTTAACTCTCTCAGACACACAGATAAACGCTCTCAACACAAACACTTTAAACGATTAAACAATGCCTGGCGTCTGGGATATTTTCTTAAAAAACTGAATACTTTAAGTATACATACATACTTATTATTGGAACGAAGTTCCTTTACGCAGCTTGCGGATAGTGCAATTTGGTAGAAAAAATCACGTAACCGTGTGAATGCTGTGTGTATGTTTGCGAGTATCGGTCAGACTACAAACTACCCAGTGGGCACTTTAGCTAGCGTTACGCAAAAGAAAGCATGCTAGTAGTGCTCTCAATGGCGTCAATATACCTCCCGTGCTCGCTGTATTAATGAGTGCTTCTGTTAGGCCTACCTTTTGAAGGTTTAGAGTCTTTTCATATTATTTTATATGAAAAAATTACGAAAAAATTATAAATGATCAAATCAATTAAAAAAAAGTCAAAATTTAAAAAAAAACAAAAAAAATAATTTTTTTTTGTCCAAACTGGGCTTCGTACCCAGGAGCCGAATTACAGCATCCGTGATCGAGCAAAATTGTACAAGATTGATAGGCGGATGCTGTAATTCGGCCCCAGGTCTCCAAAATCTAACACATTACATATCACATTATATGAAAACTTTTATATGGATAAATTCCAAGTGTTTTCTATTATTTTCGTATGAAAAAATTTTACAAAAAATTTTAAATTAACAGAAAAGTTTGTAAGAAATGTGCTCCCGAAAACTTACTTTCATTTTTAATGATGCTGAATGATGCAGAAGAAGCTAAAGTTTGTTAACAACATGAGAGGACGTTGGTTCAAATCTCAATATGTCAGTAGTTTTTTATTTCAAGTTGATATTTATATTGCTTTTCTTTCTAACTTGCATTTTCAAAAAGGGGGTTCTAGCAGGCTTCTTTAAAGTTGCGAGATAGTAAGGCCTAGAAAATTTTTGTCGTTTCATATAAAAAAGTTAATGGACTTGGATATGAGTACGGAAGGGCTAAAAAATCAATATGATGGCCTGCTAGAAGCGCTTCAAAGCCCTGCATTTGCCCACTGGGTAGCAGACGAGTGCGCTGCGTGTGTGCGTGCGAGTGTTGAGATTCGAGCAGACTTGCAAACGAGTAACAGATAGAAACATTGAACACGGAGGTGCACATTTAACCCTCATCCGACCCCCAAAAAAGGCACAAATAAAAACCTAATGGGTGAAATTTCACAAATGAGTATTTTGTACGCCTAGTTAACATAAAATTATTAATTTTCTTTTATATGCGTTTATTTTGTTAAATTACAGTTTATTATTTACAGTTTGTGCAAAAGTAGAAAGCAGTTTTATGCTCACCTCACATATATTTGTTGCAGGAAGGAATATGCTATTCGGTTATTTTTACGCATATGGGTGAAATTTCATCTGAAGGTCGCTTAAGTTACTTTTTAAATATTTACCGTTATGTTTTATCAATCACAATATTGATATAATATTCTAAAAAAAAGGGAAATTATCTACAAATACCATACATTTCATTAATTTTACATTAAAGCTGAGCCAGATGTAGCGTTTAAACTTCAAAATGGGTGAAATTTCACCCGAAAGTCACTTAAGTTACTTTTCAAATATTTACCGTTATGTTTTATCAACCATAATATTGCTATCATATTCTAAAAGAAAGGGACATTTTATACAAATACCAGACATTTCATTAATTTTGCATTAAAAATGAGCTAGGTATAGCGTTTTAAACTTCAAAATGGGTGAAACTTCACCCGAAGGTAGGATGAGGGTTAAAAATTGGGCGTTATTCGACAAAGGGGTGTGCGAGGGTGTGTGTGTGAGCACACATATTACAAATTACGGTAAAGAAAGTGGATGTTATTCGACAAAGGGGCGAGGCAACATTAGAAAGCCACTGAATCTCGAATAATATTGACACTAGGGTACTGAAATTTAGTAAAGGGCACAATTATTATAAAATACAGTCAATAAAGTGGGCGTTATTAGACAAAGAGGCGTGTGTGTATTATTAAAACACTGTATCTCGATTAATATAGACACTAGGGTACTGAAATTTAATACAGGTGTAGGCACAATTATGATAAATTACGGTCAAAAAGGTGGGCGTTATTATACAAAGGGGCGTGTCAAAATTATAAAACACTGGAAATAATATTGACACTAGGTTAATAAAATTCGTTACAAGAATGGATAGAATTATTTGAAAACATGATGAAGAAACATTTTTGTTAGGTCTCTTTATTAGACTCTTGAATAAAAAAAATTATTTAGATAAAATATATTTAAAAACAGCTGAGATATTTGCATAAAAAGTCAAAAATTTGATTTTCAAGCCGCTTTATCTCATTCTTAGGTTGAGAGTCGTTGTACTAAAAATTATTACGGTTTTCCGAAGGTTTCACTTCTACCGTGTGTGGCAGTCACACACATCCTTTTTTTATATTTGCGTGTTTGTTTTAAATCGTACGTGAGAATCTTTATTGCAATTAAGTTTTAAGAAATGGATACTGCAGCAAATGTGTGTAATACAGTGTAATCTTATGTTAGAATTTCAAAAAGTTTTTTGACACTAGTTTGGACCTTACAAATTGGTTTGTTTTGCTTTATACTCTTTGTGTATGTGCTGGCAGTATTAAATGTCGCTGATTTCGAATCTTATGTTAGAATTAAAAAAATGTTTGACACTAGGGTGGGCCCTAAAAATTTCTTTTTGTTTTATACGCTTTGTAGATGTGCTGGTCGCTGTTTTCGAATCTGACGTAAGAATTTTAAAAAGTTTTTTCGGCACTAGCAAGGATCCTGAAAAAGTTTTTTTACACCCTTTGTGTATGTGCTAGCAGTATTGAGGGTCGCTGATTTCGAACCTGATGTAAGAATTTCAAAAAGTTTTTTGACACTAGGCTGGACCTTAAAAATAGCTTTTTTTTATTTATACTCTTTGTGTATGTGCTGGCAGTTGATTTCGAATCTTAAGTTAGAATTTTTAAAAAATTTTGACACTTATATTTGACGTTTTATACTCTTACGGAAGTCCAGTTTTCAATCCAACTTTTCCACCAATTTAAGCTCCATACGAGGAACATGATGAATGCTCAATGCTCAACGCCTTGTTGCGTCATGAAACAAACATTGCTAGCAACGATAACTGCCTATTTTCATTTCTCATGAGCATTGGCGTCGGAAGCGGGGGGCCAAGGTGGGCAGTTGCCCCCCCACTTTTTTAGCTAGATAAACAATTTAAAAGGAAAAGTTATTCAAAATATCAGTTTTTTTACAACGATAATATTTTTGTATTATATATTTTCCTCTTCTTTCTCTCTTCTTCATGTTTCATGTGAAGAAATTTTGGTGAACTTTTTTTGCACCACCATTTGTACTGCCCCCCCATTTGTACTGCCCCCCCAGATGAAATTCGCTTCCGACGCGATTGCTCATGAGAATTTTACATAATATTTTTCAATAAATAAATCTTTTTTCCTGAAATATTAAATTAAACTTTATGATTTGATTGTTCATTTTCATTATTTGCCTTGAAAAAATTATGTTAAAAAAAAATTAATACCAAAAATAAAAATATACAGATTTTATTTCGAATTACATTCGGAGTTGAAAAAAAAAATGCTTAGGGTACTTTTTTCCTGACGGCGGAACCATACCACTTTTTAAAATTTCGAAAGGAAAATACCCATTTAAAGTGCTGTTGCATAAATATAATATTTTAAAAATTTTCTCATAAAAATTGGCCCAGAACTTTTGGAGTTAAATGGTAAAAATAAGTTTGTAAGTTTCAATTTTAATAAAAGTATTGATAGATATTCTAGATAGCCGCTACAAAATGACGAGTCGCACCGTGTAAGCTTCAATTAAATATCCTGCCGTTTATTTTCATTCACTGGCTTCTAGCCAGTTTTTTAGGTTTCTATCTAAGAGGCCGAATTATTTGTATCGGCCAATTCGAAAGTGGACACTAACCACATTTCGACACGTTCTGTTGTAGACCTGATCATGTTTAACACCCGCACCAACACATCAAACGTTTATGTTAGCTTATCTGAAATTCGGTAGTTATCTTTGTTTTCTTTGCATTGCCTCAACTGAGCTGAGGAAACCGTTTAATCAGCACTTGAAGGTTATACATGTGCGACACATATAATTGATGATATGGTGGAGAGCGAGAGAAAAAAGTTATTCTGATAAGAGCACATTGGTACTATAGTCTCGCAAATCTAACGAAGTGTTTTTCGTTTTTCTCCATTCAGTAATCTTAAATAATTTGTTATTACTTTGAACCAAGAACTCATCGATTGTTTTTTCACAGGTTTTTGCCGCATGGTTGATGTCAACAATAGCACCAGCAACAATTCTTCGGTGCTTGGAATATCTAGTGGTCATGCCAGCGGTGGCACCGGTTCCTCCACTAACGGTCTATCAATGAGTGCTGCAACTGGCGGCGGTGCTGCGGGCGGCATGACATCAGATTTGATGAACTCCGGCGCTACCGGCGGTGATCGTTTGGACGCCTCTAGCGACAGTGCAGTCAGCTCGATGGGATCAGAACGCGTCCCATCACTTTCTGACGGCGAATGGGGTGAGGGAAGTGATTCGGCGCAGGACTATCATCAGGGCAAATACGGCGGCCCATACGACTATAGCTACAGCAACAACAATAATCGTCTAAATGATGTCACACGTCAACCGCCAGTGGCGCAAAAGAAGCATCAAATGTTTGGCAAACGCTATTTGCAAGAGCAACCCCAGAGCAACCTTGGCTCCGCTGAGAGCGCAAACAATGCAAATGGCGCCATTGCAGATGGCTCTACAGCAACAACTAACGGGCTGTTGCAGGTGCCGCCACCCCCTATCAAGTACGAGTACGAACCATATCCCTCTGTGATTAGCGCTATACCGCATACCGGAGCGGGTAATCTTCCCATGACAGCCGACACTGCCGCCATGGGACCAATACTCAGTAAGGAGATGCAGGCCTATGATTTGAAATATGGTGCCGGTGCCATTGGCGGTGGTTACTCTTTGGACTTTTCACTACGTCCACCACGTACGCCGCACGACTTAGTGCAGCACAATCACACGTATACTCTGCCGCAGGATAGCGGCTCGTTGCCAAGGCCACAGCAGCGCGACAAAAAGATGTCGACTTCGTCATCCAAATCATCGAAATCATCGTCCAATGGCGATGAGGAGCACTTGACGCGCGATGAGAAACGCGCACGCTCTCTTAGCATTCCCATTCAAGTGAGTGATATCATCAACTTGCCCATGGATGAATTCAATGAGCGTCTTTCCAAGTACGATCTGACCGAGAATCAGTTGTCGCTGATACGTGACATAAGGCGTCGCGGCAAGAATAAAGTGGCAGCACAAAATTGTCGCAAACGTAAGCTTGATCAGATTCTATCGCTGGAGGACGAGGTGAAGGAAGTGCGTCGGCGCAAGGATCAGCTGTGCCACGATCGCGATACGTTGGCAGTTGAACGCAAGCGAATTTCAAATAAATTCGCCGCATTGCACAGGCATATTTTCCAAGTAAGTCGTAGTCGTATTTTTAACTTGTCTCATGTCTTACTTTTCATACCGTTTTTCCCCCCTTGTCTTTTACAGTATTTGCGCGATCCCGAGGGCAATCCTTGTTCGCCCTCTGAATATAGTTTGCAGCAGGCTGCAGATGGTTCTATTTACTTGTTGCCACGTGACAGCAACAAAACAGATGCTAATGGTGCAACAGCAACAACGACGTCAAGATCGCATAATGGCGTCAGCGGCAACAGCAATGGTGGCGGCAGCAACAATATGCATTTGAATCTTGCGCAGCAACATCATCCGCATATAACACATGCAAATTCGCAGCAGCAGCAGCAACAGCAACAACATGCCACTCATGCTCATACTCATCACTCACAACAACAAACGCACCCACATCATACACATGCTGCCGCTCATGCAACAACACAACAGCATCCACATCATCAACATCAAAAAGATTGAAATTTATTTCTTCACTATGCGAATTGGTTGCAACAACATTTGAGTCATCCGCATCATCATTACCAACAGTCACATCATCAGGATCAGCAGCAGAACCAGCTGCAGCATTATGATTATAATCAACAATATCATCGCTATCAACAACACAATCAACAACTACATCATCAACATCAACCACAGCAACAACAACAACAACAGCAGCAGCATCATCATCATCATCCGCATCCGCATCCGCTTCATTACAACCTGACGAAAGCCACAGTAAACGCAACAAACTATTTTTTTTATTGATAAGAAAAAAAATGTTAAAGCTTATAGGCTAATTGTAGCGTGTCTACTTGCCATGGCGCTACAGTCGCCACTCAGTAGCCACTACTTCTATGTGCATTAAGTAAGTCCTGCAATTTTGATGTAAACGAAAGATGTGCTGTAGTAACTTTCAATGTTATGTATGACGCGCTCAGAGCAAAAAGGTTGTACAAGTGTTGTACTGGTACGTTTCCTTTTTGCTCTGAGTGCGTCATATGTGCTGTGTTTATATTATGGTGTATGTCATTGAAAAAAAAAATCCGATTCTTAAGACGTGATTTTATGAGCTAATGTTTTTTTTCAGTAAAAGTAAGCGCTGCACTTTTTGGAAATTCGAAAGTTGTGCTGTCATGTGTTCGAGTTGTGGTGCAATGTGCCGTAGAAAGTTTCAAAAAAATTCCATATTAGTAAAATTTGTGATATATGTAGTGAGTGAGACCCTTGTTAATATTTTACTGCTATGTGCTAAGCAGTTGTGCTGATTAGACTTTTTAAAAAATATTTACGAAATTGAGCTATATTTATATGCTGCGCTTGGATTGTGCTGCCATTATAATTGTTATGAATCTTTTTCAAGTATGTATCTTTCCCAATTTTTTTTTTTAAATTTGGTAATTGTGCTGTTATGTGCTCGATTTGTGCTATTATACATAGAGAATTTTTTAAATGTTTTTTTTTTGTTTTTTTTTTAATTCACTCATTGAGCCGCTGTGCTTGACTTATGCTGCATTCTATCCTACATAGCTTTTCGCATACCAAAATAATTACAGACTTCGATCTACGGATTCTGTTAGAAGAAACAACGCACACGTTTATCGATGTTTTAAAAGATTACGACGGCGTTATTTTTAATAAACATTTTTGAATTTAAGCTGAATTCACTGATCACGTTAAGTAAGTCTTCTGCAAAAATTTAAATTATTTTAATCAAGTCAAAGAGCGTGCAGCAAGTTTTTGTACTCTTTTCTCATTGAGCGTGGAGAGAGATATAACTCAAAAACTTCATAAAAAAAAGTTGCAAAACTTGCTGAAGGTGGTCAGTGAATACGCCTTAACTCTATATTTACAAATTGACTAATATAAAGAGTACACAAAATAACATAATATACACGCCTTTGACATAGCTGTTCTCAGAGCTTCAAAATCTGTATTCATATTCAGAATTTTAGGAACAACTTAATAACGACTTAAAAATCCATTCAATGAATGCAAAACTGATTCATAAATAAAAATTTTTAATTACTATTCAATTTTAAATAATTGATTATTCATTTTCGTAATTCAGAATACTAAATAAAATTTTTATTCATTTTTGCTATTCAGAATAATGAATAAATTTTTTATTCATAAAAATACTATTCACAACTATTCACAACTTCATAGAATTTCAGAACTTTCAATTATTCTTGTTTGATCTATTATTTATTATTCATTTGTTATTATGTTTTTATTCATTGTTCAATAGTGAGTAACTTTTCTATAACTTTTTATAAATTCTATTTGTTCAAAAGAAAATTTTTAATTTTTTCTTTATTTTATTCATTATTCAATAGTGAATAACAAGATTTTTTTATTAATTTATTTATTATTCAAAAATGAATGAAGACAGAAAATGTAATATTCATTTTTACAATGGCGGATGCAGAAGGAAATTTTGGGGAAGGTGTAAAATTTCTGCAAATTTCTTTTCTTTTGTTTTCAGATACTTTTTTAATTTTTTATATGAAATAAAATAATATTTGTTACATAAATTCACACATGTTATTATATTATTACTTAAAATTAGGCTTTGTTTTTTATCGTACTAAAAATAGTTAATTTACCTCATAGTAAAATTCTATAGTTTCCTATTTTTGAACGAACACATCTAGATTGAACACATCTAGAAGCCATGTAAAGCTTCTTGAGAGCATAAGCCGTTCGGAGTCGGCATAAAACACGTAGGTCCAGTTCTCGGTCATTTGTGATTAAACATTTAATAACATGCACAACACAATTGATCAATAGAAGCTAGGTCAAAGTCCTTCCAAGGGCTGAAATGGCCAGTTTATTTATATTTATTTACATCTAGATTGAAAGCTATGTCGCAGTGAATATAAAGCAACGCCAAACCAAATAATCTTTTTTCAAGCATAGCAGCTTGGAACCAGGTTTTACTGGAAGATAATGAACGTTCAGCGTTTGAATTAGTCGCTTAGCGAAAACTATACTTTCTCTCAGAAAGAAAATGCAGATTTTTTTCAAATCAGTTGCAAGTACGTGAAAGCAAAATGTGTGTAAATTTTTGGCATTACTATCTGTGCGCTTTTTATTTTCTCTCCTTGCACTAGTCCGTAGCAGATGGCACTAGATTGATGTAAGATATCTGGTTGCTATGCAGTAGGCCAACAAGAATTTTAAAAGTTCGTAGTATCGACTTGGCTCAGGGCTCATTCAAAGGGTATTGTAACAAACATGTAAACTATAAATTGTTGTTTTGATCTGATGGCATCTTCCCTTCCCAGTTTATCCTTAAAAACAGGAAATTTTTACAAATTTATGTCATGAAAAATCTCAATGGCTGGTTCGGTTAGTACAAAGATTAAATAGAGCATCACAACATTTCGTCTTTTTCTGATCACATCTTCCTGGTCTAAAATGTCCTCAAAGATGACAGAAACTAACAGAAGAATTATATTGCAATTATTATTAACTGAAGTTCCAGATACTTAGCCGAATATTGATTTTATAAACTTTTTTGCGATCTAAAGTCATCTTCCAGTTCTTGAAAGACCTTTAAAATGGCATAATTATTCAAAATCGTAAATATCGTTTTAAATATAGCTGATAATAGGATATTCTTAATTTTTACAAAATTTTATTTTGATATTCACTCAATTGTCTACTCCCGAGTGTCCTTGAAAATAACAATTTTTTGTAAATTATTTGTACTGCAGAAAGTATGAAGTGGATCAATAATTATTTGGAGACCAAAAATTTTGACCACCTCCGATTTTGCTTCAACTTTCAGAATTGAATTTTCCTATGAAATAAAAACTCAAATTTAACTAGAAAAATTTTAAGATTTTTTTTTAAAGTTCTTACGTTCAACATTCAAATTTGGACAAAATGGAGGAAAAATCGAAATTGCTTAACTGTTGAAAAATCATAGATTAATCAAGGCTAACTCGATTTTCACGTTTAATGTATTTTTGAAAAGACAGTAAAATGTAAATGTTAAAAAATATAAATTTTTTAAATTTGAAGGTCAAATATCAAAAATCTGAATATCTCGAGATTTTCAAATGATTGGAAAAACATTCTACTACCGAAAATTAAGTTTACGTGTCTCTGCGTTCGTGTGTGTTTTTTCAAAAATTGAAAACTTACCTACAGTTTTATTATACAATTATTTTTCAAAATTATCTTATTTTAAAGGACCTTCTGCAGCTAGATACTGGAAACAAATTATTATGAAAGTTTTTGTTATACATCATCATACCGATATTTTTCCATTCCATTGATTAGAAGTTCTTTTAAAATTATTTTAAGAGAATATCCTGCTTATTCATAAAGATAAAGTTCAATCCATTAAAAATTTTGCTGCATTAATGTTTGTCATCATATCTTTCGATCCCCCCCCCCATTTCGATACAGAGATTCGCTTCAGCCTACTGTACATACTTAATTGGCTTGATTTATGCAATTTGTAATGGAATCCTGGTTAATGAATTCATTTTTTTTCGTTCAGTTGAACGAAGAAGCAGTATTATTTTAATGTTCGAAAAGAAAGATTAAAGAGGAGAATGAGGAGAAGAGGAGAACGTAACGAACTCAGCACCATATCATGTCAGCAAGCTACAAAAACAGCTTGCCATTATAAAAGCCATTGCTCACGGCTTGATTAAACCTTAAACGTTCTATTTGATTTTTGTTTATCCTAGAAAAATATGTATATGTATTAAAATTACCGCTCTTAAGAAATTGAGGGTGGAGGACGTGGAACTTTCCCACTTTTCAACACCCATGGATCCGTGCCTTTAACATATTAAAATAATTTTTTATTCATTGTCAATTTTTTATTCGTTATTCTTTTTTTTTATTAATTTTTTATTTATTTGTTACTTTTTTAATTAATTTATATTAATTTTTTATGTATTAATATATTCAAAATTGAATTATTAATTTTCTTATTCACTATTAAATAGTGAATAACAATAATTGTTATTCATTTTATTTATTATGCAACAGTGAATAAAAAATTAAAAATAAATAAAAAATTAATAATGAAAAAAAAATAATGGATAAAAAAGAAAAATTTTAAATCCTGAAATTCTTTATGAATGAATAAAAAATTTATTCATTATTTTGTATAACGAAAATAAATAATTTTAATGGCTTATTGTAAAAACATGATATGCCACATGGAAAATCTTTTGAAATATTCAACTTTAAAATTTTGAAAAAACGTATTTTTGTATGAAAAAATGTAATTGCACAAGGAAACTTCTACAAATGTATCTGCTTTTTAATAGGGAATAGCCGAAATCTCTTCAAAAGGTGTTGGTAAATTATGAAGTTATGTCATGAGTTAAGGATCATGAGGCTCATCACGTTCTTGCAATAAGCCCTTAAATTAACAAATTTTTTAAATTCAAATGCAATATTTTATTTATGAATCAATTTTACATTCATTGAATAGCTTTTCATTTCGTTATTCACTGATACACCTTTCCGGTTTCGTTTCTTTATATATAAAGATGCAGTTAGACAAATATTTTCCGTAAAGACATCGTGAAATTTTAGGTGAAACATTTTTATGAAATAGTTTTGCTATTCCACAACTAAGCTTCTTTTAAACCTTGTTTTAAAAATATGTATGTAAACACAATTGTTATATGCCTGTGAACACAAGAACTGTATCAAAGTCATGGAAATAAGCAGAAATGTCTTGTTGAAAATAAAACATAAATAATGGCACATATTAGCACATAAATTAGCACACAAAATTAATAAATTTTGAAAAATTCAAAATTGGAGCTAAGTTCTTACAAAAATTAACAAATATACACAGTTTTTTTCAAACTGTTTACGACACGTTGTAGCACAACTTAAGCACATTACAGAGCACAAGCACCGAATTAAAAAAAAAATGAATGAAGGTATAAATTTTACCTTATATATAGGCAGCATCTCATAAAAATCACATTTAAAAAATCATTGACTGGTATCCAAAACGACACGTGCAGGGTTAAAATTAAAAAAAAAATTACGGGTCTAACTTTTTGTACATCTACTTTCTAGGGTGTTGGACATCTTCTCTTTACACTAGCATAAATGAAAAGCCACAAAAATGTATTGTTAATATTAGTTGAATTATTGTGTTTTTGTTTTTGGCTTAAGCATCTGCAGTAGTTGACGACTTCGGTTGTGTGCTTCGTAAAAAAAATATATTTTCAGATACAGCTCTAAATAAACAAAACATGAGTACATCGTTGTAATATAGTTTGATTTTTCAAAATTTTAAATTAATTTAAAAGTGTTTTAGTGTTGGCAAAATTTAATTAAGTTTATTCAAATGGTAGGCGTAAAATTAACTACTGATTTGTTTAAAACTCTGTTTTGTTTTTTGCTGTAAGTTCTGTAAACTTTGTGTTACGCAGTAAAACATTTGAGAGCTGTTTAACAATTCTTTCTTAAACCAATGATTTTCATGTCTTTAGATACGATTTGAAATTTCTTATCGATCAGAGATTTTTTTTTAACGCGATAAAAATATCTATTTTCCATGAATTTAGTTTGCAAAGTTTTATAACACGTTTTGCTTTCAAAGTTTTGTAACACGCATTTTTCCAAACGCACAACATATTCAGTAGTTTTTAAACATCTTGCTACTCAGAGCAATTTATCTTAAAAAAGAATTGTTACATATTTATTATTTTACTGCAACTGAGATTGTTTTAAAAATATGCACATTTTAAGGTTTTTCAGAAATTATTTTTCTTGTTTCTTTTACATGGCTTGTTAGTTGGTAGGGCTATATTTTTAAGCTTATATATATATATATATATAGATATATTGGCATGTTATACACATATATGTATAATGAAATGGTAACTTAGTTGCATAAGTTTTGTAAATATTTAAACTTAAAGTTAGTCATAATAATGCAAATTATTTTTTTTTTTCATTTTGGAATTGAAATTTCAAAATCTTAAAGGAAGCATTGCTTTCGATATACATACATAGTTTTAAGCTTTTAACACTGAAAAACATTTTTTTATGAAGCCCTGAAATAACACTACTAAATGATCAAACTAATATCCTGTCTAAGTTTTATTACTTTTTAGATAATTGTTTTTTTTTAACATGCTTTCGATATGGCAAATATTATTGTAAACCACAAGTTGCTTTTTTTAAATTTTTTTAAATAAAGTGAAAGTCACAAAATGATTGTATAAATAGTTTTGAATTAATATTTTAGGTGCTCTTAAATAACATTTTTTCCAATTTTTTCTCATTAGCATAAAGAAACAAAATATTAAGCAGTAAATTGTCTATAAAAAATATGTTGATATATATACACATAAAATTATTTTCAAAGATTGTATGAGTTGCCCTTGCATGTAACTATTAAACCAGTAGAGTTAATGTTGAAAATTTGTGTTTCTTGTAAGAGCGCAAGTCACCTAGAAACAAACAGCGTTTTTTTTTCTAAGCTGTAGCCTGCTGC
Organism: Dichetophora obliterata; assembly: GCA_963920525.1. Lineage (NCBI taxonomy): Eukaryota > Metazoa > Arthropoda > Insecta > Diptera > Sciomyzidae > Dichetophora > Dichetophora obliterata. The sequence continues at coordinate 187,749,701 of OY986435.1, read as the reverse complement.
TTGTTTCGTGGCTGCTTGCCACTCCTCAAGATCTTTAATTTTTTTTATGATCTCTTCAAAATGGCATCGTAACTTCCTAACTATTAAAAAAAAAAAAAAACGAAATACAAAACAAATTCAGGTGAAAATTGAGAGTATAACTGTAAATTGTGTGCATCAAGAAGTTTAAACTATAATAATATAATAAGTTAATAGATTTTAAACCAATTTTATCGCTGTAATGAAATCGTAATTCACGCAAAATCTAAAATCCAATAAAAGTCTAAAAATATATATATATATATATATATATAAATAAGTAAAGCGTTCTGAAGTTTTATTTTGCTAGAAAAAATCTGGCCAATATAAGGAAGACCATCGTAGTATCTCATCACATGTCGGTCAAAGACTTACAAAAAATTAAGTAAAATATTTATATTGTATTATATTCATTTTAGCCAGCCGCCGTAGCGTGATTTTCCAGAATCCGCCGTAGCGTAAATTTTCTTTCGGATTCGTAATGTCGTATTCTGCAATCGGAATCATTACATCGTATTCGAACATTCGTAGCATTTCTATTCCACAATCCGAACGCATTAACTTTTGATAGCTGTTTTTCTAGAATTAGGCCGCAAAATAAAAATTATAATTAATTTTTGGTATATGTAGGTAAAATATTTTTTTTAAACCTGTGAATATGTTAGTTCCTACATTTCGTAATCCATTTCTAAAGGGTTTGATGGAATCTCGCAATATTCTTCGATGAATTTTCATATATTCTCTTTGTGAGAAATCTTCCTCTTATTGTGCGAAAATTGCAACTGCAGTAAAATCCATTAAAAATCGCAGCTAAAAATACAATGTTCATAAAAAAAAACTTCAGTTTTTTGGATTTTTTTTTATTTACACTATGTCTACACGGGACAGTGCAAGTTCGAAAGTAAAGCCATAGTACAAGTTTGTAGTAAATTATTTATGTATATTTGAAAGCAAACTACAAACATGGCAATCGGCCATGGATAATTTTAAAGCGCTCTTCAGATTCACCTTATTAGGGGTATTCACGATTCAGTGCACTTACCCCTGCAGTTGAGGACTGGAGGACTTTCGCAGTTGTGCAGTTAGGTTTTCGTGAGCACGCCACTATTACTTTTTTCAAAGCTGTCAAAATTTTCAATGAGCACACGTATACATTTGCTTCAGTCCTCAACTGCACTGAATACCCCTATTAAAATTAACTAGCTGCGACAAACATATATTACATTTTTGTAGCAAATGCTACTTTCGAAGTTAGTAGTCATATAATTTCGAACAAAATTTTTATTCATACCGAATCCAAGCTTTTTTGTAGCACTTTACTTTTTGGTAGTTACTACAAATTACTGAAGATGCTACTTTTTATTCATATGGACCATTATCTTCGAAGAAAACTCGAAATTAGCTGCAAGTTGCAAGCGACTACAAGTGCAAGTTGATTAACCCGAAACACCCTCTCGTTGCCATATGGCAACGCAAACACAAACACTTAAAATGGGCTTATTTTAGCTTAAACCATTTTGTATTTGCGTTAAAAGGTCATTCTGAAAATTGAAAAAAAATTTACTCAGGGTGATTCGGGTTAACATGATGTCGTAGAATGCTAAGATTCTCGCTGCAATTGCAGTTTTATTTAATAATAAAATATTATAAATTTATTAATTATTAACTATATATATTTAATTTACTTTAATATTTGCGTCGTATTTAGATTCACTTTCATTTTTGTTTGCAATCATAAACAAGTTTTTAGTGTTGCTCATAGTTAAAATAGCAGATATCCCGACAAATCTGAAAAATATCCCCGAAAGCACAACAAAAGCAACACTTTAATCTTTTTACTGTCTGCAAGTGCCAAAATCCACTGCCTCCAAGCCCGTCGGAAGCTAATTTCATCTAGGGGGGGCAGTACAAATGGGGGTGCAAAAAAAATCACCAACATTTTTTAAAAGAAACATGAATATGAATAAACAAATTTTTTATTTTAGTTTCAAAATAAAAAATATATAAAACTAAATAAAAATATATTAAAATTTCATTATTTTTAAAAGTTTTTCCAATTTCGATATTAGAGATAATTTTTTAAAGAATCTTTCATATGGTAATATGAAAATATAAGAAATAATTGTTGCTTTTATAAAGCAAGACTAGGTATATCTTTAAAAAACGTTTAAATGTAATAAGGTACAAAAAGTTATATCAATTTAAATTCTTCCAAAATGTTTCTTTCTGTCCTTGTGAGAAACAAACTCTTTCACCACCTCCATCGAATTTAATTCTTCGGTTTTATCTTTGTGAATGTGTATAAGTGCTGCATGAGTGAGTCGTTTCTGTGTCATAGTTGCTCGAAGATACGTTTTAAGTCGTCTTAGTGCACTAAAAAGACGCTCAGATGAAGCTGCTGATGCAAGCACAGTCAAAAACAAAGCAATAAGTTTTTCAACTTCATTCGATAGTTTTTTCAGTGTATCCGAATTTTTTTCAAATTGGAATTGCAGTAGAGACTCTACATTTTGTTCTATCTTTTTGAAAACACAGAAAAAGAAAATGGTTATCCGAAAGCATGGTTATGAAGAAGAGAGAAAGAAGAGCAAAATATATAATACAAAAATATTATCGTTGTAAAAAAAACTGATATTTTGAATAACTTTTGATGTTTTCTTTTTAAATTGTTTATCGAGCTAAATAAGTGGGAGGCAACTGCCCCCCCTTTCCCCCGCTTGCTACGCCAATGACTGCTTCTGAAATTTTGTTGACAGTAGCGCTGATAGTGCCCCAATAACATTTACCTTGGAGATCAGCTTGAACTCAAGTGGAGCTCCAGTTCGTTTCTCCAATCTCCAGTGCTGGATATCAACTTGACCTCCACTTGAGATCCAAGCCATTCTCCAGGGAAATGGACATTCGATCTCCAGTTGAGATAAGGCTGGATCTCCACTTGATCTCCAAGGTCTTTCTCTAACCGATCTCCAACTCTTAATGAAAAAATAAATAGTTTTTTAAGAGAAAGCTTTACCAATTATTTCAATCAATGAAAATAGTTTTAAACCTAATATTACACATTTTCATAAAATTATTTAAAATCAATTATATTATTATTCAAATACTAAATGGAAACGTTTTGGTTGCATGCATTAATTATGTTCTTTAAAAGAAGACTTGTTTACACATTTTTATAAACAAGATCAACAAATTTTTTTTAATTTTTTTAAATTAAAAAAATAATTCTTTTTATGATGAATGAGTGTTACAATCAGCCCTATTCCAGAATCCGTCGTAATGAATTTCCGAACGTAAAGCTACGCTACGAATACGACAAATTTTTTAATCCAAAATTCGAACGAAACTTCCCCTTTTCGAACTTTCTTTCGGGAGTTCGAAAACCACTGGTTTCAACAGCAGACAAATAAATAAAAAGAAAAATTGAAAAACTGAAGTGTTTTGATCCCCAAACATGTTGATGGCCAAACATATTGTGTGTTGTGTTCGTAAAAAATATTTAGATGTTATTTTTGATGTGTTTGAGAAATTTTGTAAGTACAGCATAGTTGTTGATGTTTTCATTTTTAAAGAAATCGAACATATTATTGTATATAAGTAGCTTTGGAAAGTGCGCTCTTTGTTGTTGATATTTGTTGCATTTGAAAATAATATGTGAATCATTCTCTGTGACATTGCAGTTAGAACATTGATCAGTATCGACAACATTCATTTTGGCCAATGTGTAAATGCAGAAGGAGTGTCCCGCCAGTAACCTGTTGATCTGCTTTATTTCCATAGGGTCGAGCTTGCAGTCTTGATGTTCAAACCATGGTTGTTTGAGAGTTTTTGGAAAACGTTGACAGTATTCCTTGCCTTTGTTTCTACCCAAGGACATGTACTCGCTTTCCCAATCTTGCCATAATGCTCGTTCTACTTCTTTGATTGCGTCAGACACCGCCCACTCAATGCACCGCTCCTCACCAATCGTATTAGCATTTTTTGCTGCTTCATCAGAGACTATAAATACTTATAGACATTGCAACTGAAAGGTCCGGTACGAAATGAAAAATTTGTACGTACAAGACAAGAGACCCGACGAGTAACAAACCTAACGAGTAATCGCTTGCAGCAATTTGTGTTGCTAGCACAACATGTATATCCCTACAAGAAATAGCTAACCAAAACTCTAACACAATCACATACATTTTTCTGTTTACAACCACATTCGCATACTCATTTCAGTGTCAAAAATTATGAAACAGGGAAAAATATGAACATTTTAGCAAGTGCATGTGAAAGAAAGAGAAGGTATCATTATTAAAAATCATGTCCAATTTTTGCATATCCGCCATTGTAGTTTACTATTCCTGGTTTCGCTAACAAAAACCAAGTTCTGCAATAAAAAAATTAAATATCTTTAAATTGCTTATTGTTGGAACGCTGCTACCCATCAAAGAAGGATGAGCCAATAAGCACGCTTGCCAATATCAAGAATGCAGTGAGCATTTCAACATTCGCCACATCTAATTCCACTCCCAAAGTCGTCGGCACAGAAGTGGCTAGCAGTAGCAGCAACAACAGTAACAACAACAACAATAAAAAATGTTATAATAAATTAAAACCATTTGTTTCAAGACACCAACGAATTGCATGCATTTTTATTTTTTAACAGGTACGTTAGATAAAACTGATTTTTACGTTATATCTAACGGTTACATATAACTGAGTTTTCGGTTAGATTTATCTGGTGAGATTTGGTTACCTATAACCTGTATTTATGTTAACCCTAACTAGAGAGAGAGCGAGACGGCTATATTTCGATGGTATTGGAAATTGATATGTGTGAAAAAGGGATGCCAGATCACACGTATACACGAGTTTCGGTTAATTCCTTCCCGAGGCTCTTCGTAGCATAACCGAAACTTTGTATGAAGAGGTAACCGATATTTCAGTTAAGAAAAACCGTTATTGCTTAGTTAAATAACCGATAGTCTTCTTGTAGGGATGTTGCTTAAAGCAGCCTGACTTTGTTTACATTTTTTTTTTGCTTGATTTGTTGTTGCTGCATTGGACTTTTTTTGTTACGCTAGGATTTTGTTCAAGTTTTGGAAGCATTTCGTTGATCATCAGATATAAATCATATTTTTCCGATTTTGTCTAACTGGAGCAAAGGCGTTTTAGATAAATCGCTACATCTTGGGGTAGCGTTCGGCGTTCGGGGTTATTGCCTAGTTGCGATCTAAGCACAGCGAAGAAATTTTCAATGGAGTCCTGATTTAACCTTCCAAGCATCACAAACCTTACATTTGGATCTTGGAAGAGATCTTCTTTCAAAGAAATCATTGATGAAACTTAAATACGTTTGAATAATTTGAAATTTAAAAGCAAAGGAGAAATCTTAAAAAAATTTCATTTATTTTGTAATTTTTAAATTTTGGAAGGAAAAAAATTTAAACATTTCATTTATTAAGCAAATTTTAAATTTATCACAAAAAACTTCAAAACTTATTTTATAATAATTCTTGTCTAAGTTAACAATATAACAAAAACCTTGAAAGCATTTCAGTTGTTTTGGTTTTCATATATGTATTCCTTTTTCACTATTTAATACAAAAATTAGAGCTTACAATTTGTTAATAAGCCTACATCTTGCTTTAAAAAATAATATTTTTTTTTGTTAATATAAATGGGCCGAATCGCAATTTAATCAAAATTAAAAAAAATAAGTCTCTAATTGGAAGATGCTACAAAAAAGGCAAAGCAACAAGAATAACACAAGCCAATTCGTGTAGCTGCCGATTGTCCTGCGTGGCAATACAATACTACTATTTATTTTTTCTTAACAACAAATTAGCCAAATCACAATTTAATTCTAAATAAATAAAACAAGAAAAAAATTCATGGTCTTTTCTTAAAAAAATTCAATTAAAAGTAGTTATTGAAGTTCTTTTTTTTTAATCTATTTAAAATAGTTAACAAATAATTGGATTATTTTTTTAAAATTTAATTTTATGTAATTTGAAAGGATAGAGGTAAAAATAGTTAATAAATAATTTGATTAATTTTTTAAAACTTTATTTTGATGTAATTTGAAAGGATAACGGTAAGAATAGTTAATAAATAATTAGACTAATTTCGTTTAAATTTAATTTTGATGTAATTTAAAAGATTGATAAATTTTCTAAAATTTTGTCCCTTGGAGCATTTGAATCCGATCAGAAATAAAAAAGATACAGCGATTTATCTAAAAAAAGCCTTTGCTTCAGATAGACAAAATCGCAAAAATATAATTTATATCTGACGATCTTAAAAATAAACAAAATTGATGGTAGTTTCTTTAAAAGATGAAATTAATAGGATTGAGTGGATTTAACCCTTTAGAAACCCGTTTAGAAATAAAAAAGATGTAGCGATTTATCTAAAACGCCTTTGCTTCAGTTAGACAAAATCGGAAAAATATGATTTATGTCTGACGATCAACGTAATGCTTCCAAAACTTGAACAAAATCCTAGCGTAACAAAAAAAGTCCAATGCAGCAACAACAAATCAAGCAAAAAAAAATGTAAACAAAGTCAGGCTGCTTTAAGCAACATATGCATGTTGTGCTAGCAACACAAATTGCTGCAAGCGATTGCTCGTTAGGTTTGTTACTCGTCGGGTCTCTTGTCTTGTACGTAAAAATTTTTCATTTCGTACCGGACCTTTCAGTTGCAATGTCTATAAGTATTTATAGTCTCTGGAACTAGTTCGTTCATATAGTTCTTTTAGTTCATTTAGTTCTTTCATTTCGTGCACTCGTTCATGTTGTTAGTTCGTTAGGTCTTATAGTTCGTTTGGTATTTTAGAACGTTATGTATGTTAGCTCGTTATATCTTTTAGTTCAGTAGGTCTTTTAGTTCGTTTTGTTTACTCGTTCATGATCAGGTCTATAAAATGAAACGAACTATATGAGCGAATCGATTATTTACTGTAGACATAGCAGAAATTTACATAAAAATACTAACAAAACATAAATTACATAAAAATACTACATATGGGGCATTTCACACAATATTTGCCACAAAAATTTTTTATTCCAAAAAGTTTTTTACTGTTCATTAGTATCAGCAGGAACTAAAACATTGTTTAATAAATTTTTTCTCGTTCATTTCGATCTGACTCGCTGCAAAATCGATTGAACTAAAAGAACTAAAAGAAATGAACTAGTTCACATAGTTCATGAGTGCGAATAGTTCAATTGAACTAGTTCGTTCGTGAACTACCCAAGCCTGTCCACTAGCTCATTTTTCTTAATACCCATGTGGCTCGGAATGTGATGCATTTCTAATTCCTCAAAGGTATTTTGATTGATTTTTGTTTTATATTAATTGCAATATAGTTATCTCCTGTATTTTTCTTAAGACAGAAAGCACCAGAGAACAGCTTGAGTGCATTCAAATGGCGTTTCGATTGTCTCGTCAATAAACGAGCACCGAATGTGCTTCCAGCATTTAAATTAATGCGCAAATGCATGTTACCAATCGCTGTTGATACGAATGCCTAGAGTGTGAGCGCTAGCGATTACGAACGTCTGCGACACAAGAATGGCAAACAAGGCAAGACATGAGGAACAATCGCCAAAAGCAAGGAAAATCCATGCTTTTATGCTCGTTCGCACAAAGGAAAAATATTAGTTGCAGTGTTGCATTTTCTTTTATTCTGCGAATGTTGTTACCAGACACAAAAAATTGCAATATTATAAAATAAGATTTTAATTAGAGTTATTATCGCACAAGTTGGCGAAAAAATATGTCTAATTCTATGCTAATTTGACTGCGAGGTGGATAGCAGGAATTGAAAACGATTAATGTGAAAATTTTTTATTAATATAGCCAGTGGTATAAACAAATTTGTTTGAAGCCATAACCTTTGATAGGAAAGAGATATTGGGGTTATTTTTTCAAGTAAATTATTTTTGAGACATTAAATATGAAAACAACATTTTGGTATAAATTTTGCCCAAAAAAATCATAGGGCAAAAAAAACAAAAGCAGTTTAACAATTTTTTTCGCAAAACTGGACGATTTTTTGCAAAAGAATGCTATGCCATATAAAAGGTAGTCAGGAATTTTATATAATAGTTTAGATGATTCCCCAAATATTTGGGCTGTAGCGATAGCCATCCGTGAGCTGGAATTGTTTAAAATCACCTCTAAAAATTAAGTTTTTTGTAAAAAAACTGGCTGGTGTGGTAGTTTAAAAAATATAAACGGTCAGAAATAATAGTTATGAAAAAGTTCATCCAATCAGCATTAACAAATGTTAAATTTTTGCATTCAGATTAATGAAAATGCTGTTTTTCGTGCATTTATTAATTATTTAATTACTTGTTAATTATTTTTAATTACAAACAAAAAAACATAATTATTTCAAATCCTATTCTCACTTTCAAGATATCGTTGGGAAGGTTTTGAGTAGCTGCAATTTATTGATTGATTCCTGGTCAGAATTCCGTATATTGATATACAGTAAAACTAAAATATAAATTATAAAATAAGCACATACTGAAAAATATTGTAAGAAATTAAAAAACAAAATGCAACTTATGAAAATATTTTAATTTTAAAAGTTTTGTATAAATCACATTAATTAAATTGCAAGCTTTAGAACAAGTAAGTTTTGTATTAATATTTTAAAATAAAATATATCAAAAATATGTATGAAAAAAAGCATTATCTTTTATCTGATTGCATACATTTCAATTGTTGATGCAGATAGGAAGAGTTTTTTCGCCATATACTTTCTGGCAGTTTATTTTTTAAAACTATTACACCAACCAATATTTTAACAAAAAACTTTATTTTTAGAGGCTATATCAAACCATTCCATTACACGAATGGCTATCACAAGAATCGAAATATTTGAGGAATCTTCATAAATGCTATTGCAACCAAGGATTTTTTTGAGTAAACTGACACAAACAACTTAACCTTCAGCCTTTAATATTTATCGCACAAAGAAAAAATATTTAATAAAATATAATGAGTTATGTGGCGAAGGAAACGAATATTTTATTAAATATTCTTATAAAATATTTAATATAATTTTTTTTACAAGATATTTATATCGTATCTAAAATATTATTTTATTATTTCTTACTATGTATTAAAAAATATTTTTATTATAGAAACAATAAAACAGTTGCATATCATAGAAAAAATATAATAAATATATTAATAACCAGGGCTCGTAGTTTGATGACCTAAAAACTGACATAAAAAACGCAAACAAGTACACAAAAAATAAAGAAAAAAGCATTAAAAATAAAACATTACTATACACGTATTGCTGTAAGAAACTTAAGTAAGTTTGCAGAATAAAGTTTCTATTAGTTTGATTAGTGTGATTTCACAAGTAGGGTGGATTACACCTAGTAGCACTACATTCAAAATTATTCTAAGCATGGAATTAGTGAATAAATTTAATAAAAAACTATTTATAACTAATAAAAAAGGTTTAAATAATTTCGAATGTAAAAATTCTTAAGATTTATACACTTGAGTCCTTATAATTGTGAATTTCATTTACAGGTGTTTTTATAGGTTAGTAATCAAGGATTAGGCAAACTCTTTTTCACATCTCCAGCCTGACACAACTGTTGAAAACGTATTGACGTTTATCAAACATAACAACTTGTTGAGTCAAAACGACTTTTTTTCATGTAAAAAAATAGGGAATAAACCTTCCCACGCTTCCTTCACGCTTCTCACAGTTCCAGCTGAAGAGTTTGCAAATGTTTTAAATTCTAATTTGTGGACCGATAATATATTCGTTTCAGAGTTTCTACCTAAGAATAAGTCTAGAAGGACGACTCAACCTGTTCGTCAAACTCAAAAAAACTCAATAGGCTATCCCTTTACTATCAAAATGTAAGGGGAATACGCTCTAAGACGCGAGACATATTTTTAATGTCTCAAAATTTGTCTGGAGATATTATCGCATTGACTGAAATGTAGTTAAATGGAAGCATTACTGACTTGGAATTGTTTGATAATAGTTTTGAAGTATATAGAAAAGACAGATACGCTGGCAATACTTCTGCTGTCGGTGGTGGTGTCTTATTAGCTGTTAGGAACTCCTTCGTTAGTTCCATTATCGATATTCCCTGCTCTTCTAATATCGAACTTATATGCATTAAGGTTGTACATTGTAATTCTAATGTATATGTAGTTAATGCTTATGTTCCTCCAAAAAGCAGTCTGGAAATTTATGCAAGCCTTGCGGATTGCATAGAATACGTTATAAATATTCTTGACGTTAGTGACGACATTTTATTGTTGGGCGATTTCAATCTGCTTGACTTGAAATGGGAATCTTCAGACGATGATACATATTTTTGTGCATCTAATTCGAAGACACGCCAAGAGCATATATTTGTTGATAATATATGTTCTGACTTACAACAAGTAAGTTGTATTTATAATAGTCGTGAAAGACTTATTGACCTGGTCTTAACTACAGACTGTAACAACACGATTGTTAAGAGGGCCCTTCATGCTCTAACTTCTGTTGATGACTACCATCCACCACTGAGCATATGGTACAAGTCAGACAGGGAAAATAAAGTGAATTCCAATTCAATAGATAAAGTTTATGAATTCAATTTCAAAAATGCTGACTTTCTGAGGTTGAATCATTTACTTCATAATAAACTTAATGTAATTTTAGAATATTTTAATGGTAATAATCTTGAAGATTCAATTAATTTTTTTATATGGAAATCTTTACTATGTTTTCTGAGTCCGTGCCGTATAGCCTAAAATTTGCGAAAAATTGTGCTTACCCTTGGTACACAAGCGAATTAAAGACTCTTCGCAACAACAGGAATAGGGCATGGAAGAAATATGTCTGTAGCTTAAACTTAAATGACCTAGAAACCTACAAGCGTTTGTTTCTGGATTTTGAAAGTTGCTCAGCTACCTTATATCAAAATTATTTAGACAATATTAAGCTGAGAATATTGTCTGATCCAAAGAAATTCTGGGGTTTCATAAACACCAAAAAAAAATCTGATGGATTCCCTTCATCATTTAAGACTTCTGACGGATTTACTGACGATCCCGTTATAATTTGTGGCCTATTTGCCACTCTCTTTAAAGAGTCATTCTGTTCAGACTCTTTTAATCCTGATGAAGATTATTTAGAATATATGAACTCTACACCCAGGGTTTCGTTGGACCCTATATCTTTTAATTCAGAGGATATTTTAAAGTATATTGGATCGATCGAAGAAGATTTTAATGCTGGACCTGACGGAATTCCTGCCACAGTGTTAACGCAATGTGGTTCCCTTCTAAGCCAACCACTCTCCATATTATTCAATAAATCAATTAGGGAATGTAATTTTCCACTTTTTTAGAAAAAATCTTTTATAAGTCCTATTTATAAAAAAGGTTGTAGGAATGATGTAAACAACTAAAGGCCTATCGCTAAACTCTCATCGATTCCAAAACTTTTCGAGCGGCTCGTGTATGATCGTGTGAAGATTCGTTGTGGGAGGGTCATAACAACTCGTCAGCATGGATTTGTTACTGGCAGATCCACTGTGTCTAATCTCCTCGATTTTAAAACATTCTGCTTAAATTCAGTTTATTCAGGTAACCAGGTCGATTGTATTTACACTGATTTTAGTAAAGCATTTGATAAACTACCACACAAATTAATTATATTTAAACTAAAGTTAATGGGTTTTCCACAATTTTTTGTGAGCTGGATTCAATCATATCTGACAGAGCGATCTTATCAAATACGATTTCGAGGCGTATTGTCTGCTGAATTTATTGCTGAATAAGGTGTTCCTCAAGGTAGCCACCTTGGTTCACTTATGTTTATTTTAGCCATTAATGATGTAACCCACATCACCAAACACTCTCATCTACTTATCTATGCAGATGATATGAAAATATACAGAACAATAGATGCTAAAGACAATTCAGAGCTACTCCAGTCTAATTTGAAATCCTTTGAAGTTTGGTGTTCTAAAAATAATATGTTTCTAAATCCAGATAAATGCCAAACTATGACCTTTTCGCAAAAAAGGAATAATTGAATTTTTGATCACAAGATAAAAGATACTGCTTTAAGTCGTGTAGATGCTGTCAAAGATCTTGGTATATGAATGGATTCTAAGCTATCGTTTAACGTTCATATTGATTACATCTGTAAAAAGCATCTTCTATGCTCGGGTTTATAAAACGCTGGGCCAAAGAATTTAATAGTATGATCACAACTACAACGCTGTATTCTGCAAGTGTGCAACCTCACTTAGAGTAGGCAAGTCAAGTTTGGTCTCCAAGTTACAATGTACATGTTGAACGTATAGAGAGAATCCAAAAACGTATTGTTCGGTTTGCTCTAAGGAGCTTAAGTGAAATTGACACTTTAAACCTTCCTCCTTATGGGGATCGCTTAAAACTATTAATAATGCAATCTTGAAATGATAGAAGGAAGTCTGCAGATATCGTCTATTTACACCAACTCATAACTGGTGTATTCGATTCACCAGAACTCCTAACTCTTATAAATTTGTTACACTAACCGTAGAAGCCATAGAAACGCTAACAATTTAATTTACTTACCTTTTAGTAGAACAAATTATATGGCTACTGCTCCTTTAAATCGCATGAGTACCTTTGTTAACAACTGTAGCTTTTTTAATGTTCACTTATCGAAAGGTCAACTCAAAAGTAGATTGAAAACTAATGTATGATTAGATCTATGTAAACGCATGGTTAGTTATTTTCTTGTGTTGTCCCTGAGCCCAACCCATATTATGGTGGGTAAATTTTTCTCACTTTGGATTGTTTTGGACCACTCTTATCGATATCATTAGGGCTATTCACAGTTTGAGCGTACTTTTAACAAATCGTATTTATAGCATTTGTTATTGTTCAAACTGTGAGCACCTCGCCATGTGTCTGTCGTATAAAAAAATTGTGCAACCCTGTGATGTATGTGATTATGCGGCTGTAGACAGAGCATAAAAATACGAGGTACAAAAACACGTCCAAGGGCTGCTTTTATTTCCGCGTGCCTGCGTATTTGCGTTTGTATGCAAAACAACAGTAAGTCAAAATGCGCTTTCGTAAATTGGCGTACAAATAGCGGATTGTACAAATGGCGGACCAGCGTATTCGAACTGTGAATGGTCTTATTGAGATGTTTTAATGTTGTTTGGGCTGGTTCTTAAGATGATCTTATGCGGAGAAAGTGCGAAAAAGCTGTAGTAGCTGAACTCTATTGTTATATATTAAACTAATTTTTATTTTGAGTTTTACTGTATCTACTATTACACATAACCAATTTTAATTTAAATGTAACATAATTTTAAATTGTCCATACTCGCCGTTTTTGATAAATATCACAGGCACCTATAATTTTGATCAAATCATATTCAACGCCTTTCTTGGACTTTTCTAAACATATTCTGGCACCAAGTTCTTATAGAAATTTCGCAGTTCTAACACCCGAAATTAGAGGTATTTAATTAAATGAATCAAAATTAAATACTGAAGTGTTTTTATCAGTTCGACTACACAACATAACCTAAAATTTTAGCCATTCTTTGACAAGTTAACAGTTGTACAAAATTTGTTTTATTAATAAATACCTACTCGTTTTGAAAAACTCCATACATTTGGGTTGAATACTCATTTTTCTGGGCTTTTTCTATAAAATAGTTTAATAAAACTTTGCAGCACAAGTCGCTTCTTTACTGCAGTTGTCAGAAGGATCTCTTTCTAACTTACACAACTTAGCTCAGCTCGTGACATTAGCTAAACCTGCACTTTCTCACATTCTTAAAAAAAAACAAATTAATGACAAGTTTGTGTTGGTTTTCACCAAACATTTTTTAATTGTGTTGGAGCTTTGGTTACGCTTGTCTTGAAGGGATAAGGAATGTTCATTGAAAGCAAAACATTGTTGTTATTTTACCGACAAACTTTCAACAATAGTTTGTTTACTAATTTAGGTCGCTTTCAAGATTAACTTTCATGCACTCTTGGTCCAAATTTTAGCTCAGGTTACTTTAAAAATGTACTGTCATAAAACTTGCTACTGGCAATACTGATTGCTCCACAGTAGAGAAAAGAAAACAATAAACTAAAAGGAAACAAACAGCACAAAGAAGAACGCGCTGCTAGAGAAGGTCAGAGAAGTATGGAAACAACAAAAATTCATGCAGCAGCTGACACTCGAGCTTAAGCGAAGCATCCGAATGATCTCGTGGTCTGGAGGCTGCCTTTGCATCAATTCGCAATCGTGACAAAGTGTGCTTTGCAGCAATCGTTGTTTACGAACTCGAGTGGTGTATATATGGGCATTTCCATGGTCTCGCACGGGACAGTCGTACGCAGTTAAATTGAAAAAAAGTAGTAATAACACGGATTTATATTTTGATAATGGTCTTAACTTATAACTCATAGTAAGCTCTATAAGTGGTGCTAAGGTTGATTATCGGTAATTTTTCCTTTTAAAAATAATTGCCAAAAACAACGGGGTTCGCACGGGACAAAAACGGAAGTTTTTTTCGAGGACAACAACTCAAGCGCCGAATTCAGCGAAGTCTGAAGGAATATTTCAAAGAGTTTATTTTATGGATATTGTGCATTGGTGTTTCTTTTAAATTGCTTTTATTTTACCCAATAATATTTAACACTTATTTTTTAATTTAATATTAAGCTCGGTCGCACGGGACAGGTCGCACGGGACAGTTTTTTCCATTGCAATTTAATTGGGTAATTAAGTAATTAGGTAGTTAAGTAATTATGTAATTAGGTAATTAAAAACAAATTCAATATATTTTCCTTTAATTGCATCAACCATTTTTTCATTATCTTTAGCCAATGCCTTCCATTTTTAATAAAACAAAAATGTTTATGAAACATTTACTAAACACTTACGAAAAAGAAAAACTACATTTGTGAAACAGTGCAGACGATGTGATCATCATGGTTAATAATTTTATGTACAAATTGCTTAAATTAATAAAATTAAAATGTTTCTCTTAGATAATATCATAAAATAATAAGTTTTTAATAAGTTTTAATTTTTTGGTCACGGTAGACTTTCCTGTGGAAATACCCATATGCAATTTTTGC
Organism: Dichetophora obliterata; assembly: GCA_963920525.1. Classification (NCBI taxonomy): domain Eukaryota; kingdom Metazoa; phylum Arthropoda; class Insecta; order Diptera; family Sciomyzidae; genus Dichetophora; species Dichetophora obliterata. Next base: position 187,734,563 of record OY986435.1, on the reverse strand, counting down.
TTTTGTGCGATTACGGCTGACAACGATTGTTACTCGAGTGGCAAAAACTGACGAATGGTCTCATGCAAATCTCTGGAAAGCACCACTTTTACAGTCCGTTAATATTGCTAATCTCTTTAAGTTGTTGTTAATGCAAAAATCTATTGTAAGGTCAATAGCTAGTAACTCAGCAGACATTGATGATATGATTTTGGACGTGAAGAAAGCTTTGGTAAGGTAAATGTACGGAATACCGTAAGGTTAAGGAAACTTTTTCCTTAATGAATTGTTTTAGAGAGATGAGAAAAAATATTGACATAAAATATTTTTTTAATCATTTGGACATGTATTTGCTTAAGTAAAAAAATACTAAGTAGGGAAATAAGCTATTTGTTAAAGAAAATTTAGTACAATTTCAAATGTATCCAAATCTTTTTAATTCTGTGATAAAATTTGTTGATTGAACCTAATACCGTAAATTGATGTCTCTTATTCCGTAAAAATAATTTAAACAACAGATGTAAGTGTTTTTAATATTTTTTTAATAATTTGATGACATTTGATGCATTTTTTAAATTGTTTAACAATTATGAATTTCAGTGATAAAACAAAAAAATTAGATATAAAATATATTGCAGCAGTAAATTCCTTGAAAGTTTACTTCATTACAAAGGATTGAAAAAATTTTAGATGTTTCTTAAATAGTGTAAAAAAAGAGTAAAATAAAAAAAAATAGTTTTTAGTGAAGGTCATTTACTAAGAAGATGCCACGCTTGTTGATTTGTACTGGAGGGTTTAGTTTTTGAAGCACATCTGAGATGTCATATACAAAATTGTCCTCCTTTTCTGGCCAACGCCAGTTTGCACCACTTATTGCCATGGTTTTTACCTCATAGCGTCGAGGGCTATCAAAAATATGTCATAAGTATATTTGGTTTTTTGATTTTTCCGGTTTCGGTTTTCAGTTCTTGCTTGTTTTTCTTCCTGATTTCTGCTCTTTCCATTTTATTCCGTTTTTCCTGATCTATGCGTCTCTGATGTTCAATATATTCGTCCGATGTTCCAACAGTTGGAGCTAGCTTTCTCTTAGTATTTTTCTTCTTATTAGACGATAAAACTTCTGGCCAAAATAATGAGTTTTTAAAAGGTGTTGGGAATTTTTCTTTTATATTTCCAGAAGTAGTTTCGATATCTTCAGTAGGGATATGACTGCTTTCATGTGTAGAACAAGATATTTCTACGTTAATCTCAGTATTACCAGCTTTAAGATTAGAATTTATTTCGATTTCATCTACAGACTTCGATTTATTAAAGACATTTTTTTGAATTTTAGTATTTGTTTTTATAACTAATTCACGATTTTAATTAGTAGGTGATGGAGTTGAGCATAACAGTGCTATATTCCTTTCAATATCTACATATATCTTCCTCTAGATATTCGAAATTGTTCGATTCGAAAAACTCCGTACTGATGTTTTCAATATTTATTTCGCCACAATTTTTTTCCAAAAAAGATGTTAAGTTTATTTCATTTGTTAAACTATTATCAATTTTATCGTTTTCTTTTATTTCTTTCCAAAAATTATAAAGATTTTCGACTCTAACATCGCCTATCGACTTTCCTTTACAGCCCTTGAATGAATTTAATTTATTACTTCCAAGTCTACACTCAAACATATTTAAAAACCCTTGTTCTTTCTCCTTCGATATAGCTTGTGAATTAATACACAAATTTTCAGTTGCAATAGAATCAGTTTCAATCGATGGTTTTAAAATTTTGCTGTAATCTACAGCATTTGAATCGAATGGATATAGGCCACAAGCCTTATCCCTCACCTTTATTTCTTCAGCATTGTAATATATCTCCCAAATTAATTTTTTACAAAAATGGGTTTGTCGTTAGTAAATGCAACGCAATAAGAAACCTTATGCCTCTAATGCTGATATATAACGGAATAGGGAAACGTTGAAGAAATTTTGAACTTTATTCCGTAAACGATTTTTTGACGTTATTATTGTTTAAAAACAAAAAGTAAAAATTAAATATAAGAAATTAAATGCTTTTGACTATATATACTAACACATTAATTTGATTTTGGCACCACTTATTCAGCTTAAAAACAGTTAAGTTTACTTTAAAAACTTAATTTTTGACAAATTTAAGGAAAATCAATGATTTACAAACATATATATTAAGAATTTGAAAAATAATTGTATATTACGTAATTGGCTCAAGACGTCCTTGAATGTTTACTTAAGCTGTTTACAAAACTTAAAAACAATAATAAATACATATTAATTTTAAATAATCAGTTCAGTAAATTTAAGAGCAATAACTTTTCCTAAATCCGTTACTATCACGCCATTAGGTTCATTCGAAACATTTTTTGCACACAATTCCGTAAATAACTAAAATTACTGCTGGGTTTTTATACTTACGTTAATAAATAAACGAACACTCTTAAAGCACTTTTAAAACACCATTTTTTTGTCATTGAAAATAAATATTATTAAATTTTTGCAAATTTTCAAGTTACAGGCTTAAAAACACACAGTCTGAGGCTTAATACTTTTGTTAAGAAAAAAGAGCAGCGTGCGCATGCGGCGATGTGTATCGACTAACTGATAATATATGAATTTTCTCGAAAATGAGTGTGATGCAAATTTGTGAAGGACACGTTTTTCAACACAGTGGCATTTACAATATTTTTGAATTTTACAACGGCATCTTATTTTCCGGCATTAAAATTAAATAAAAAAATTTACGGGATTAGGTTCACTTACGGCATTCCGTACATTTACCTTAGTCTTGCTTTTTATGTGCGTGAATGCAAATCCAGAAAAATCACTTTGAATTGAACCATCAGTAAAAAATATATCAAATTGCCTTCTGCCTAGATCATATCTTTTTTTCTTTACACATTTGCTGCACCATTGAGTTGTTCGCGTCCTGCTTTTTCTTCGCCGCACCTTTAAAGAAGTCTAAATCCATTATGATTGTGTCCTCCCTTGGGTTATCTAGTGGAATCGCCGCTAATCTACGACAAATGTTTTCGAACTTTTGAAATATGCGCAGGTAGCTCGTTTTAATGCCAACCCTTGCTGCCAGTAGAGTTTCCGAAATTGGCAGCTGTAATGCAAAAATTTTAATCAGTTCCTTCGCAGTTATCAGTTCGAATCTAAATTTCGGTGGTAATTCTGCCGCCATGTGGTACATGACATGTACTGGCGTTGATCGAATAAGTCCCAAACTTCTTCTTAGGTTTATATTGATGCATTTTTTAAACTTTTGTAGCGCCGTTTTGTTAATTTTGGCGAAAGATGAAGCCGCATATTCTATTTTGGATCTTGTGAAAGCTTTAAAAAATTGTAACGATTTTCTGGGATCAATTCCAAATCGACAGCCACTTAATATTTTTAAAAAATTACATGTTTTATTTACTTTGTCTATGAGGAAGTTGGTGTGAGCCGCCGTATCATTGTTTGTAGTTATGATTCTACCCAGATATATAATTTCCTTGACTTGGTTTAAAGGTATGTTATTTACCAAAATATTAAGTGCTGTACGAGTATTTTTGAAGTGTATGATATTTGTTTTTTGGAGATTGATTTTTAAATTTAATGCCGTACAGTGATCCATAAAAAGCGATATTTTTGACTGCAGTATGTTTCTTGCCATATTTGCTTGTTTATCCCTACAGATAATAAAAAATCGTCTGAAAACTGGAAGAGTGTGGTGCTTTCATCAGATATCTGGTGTAGTGACGAGGTGTATAAGTTGAACAAGATGGGGCTTAAGCCGCAACCTTGAATTAAACCTTTATTGCTCCTTATCGTATTTTTTTCCAAAATAAGTTCTCTTTTTTGTAGGAAGGAAAATATCCAATCAACGATGTGTGAGTTGACTTTCGCTTCATATAATATATTTCTTAAAATGTTATTGCTCCTATTGCCTTGTGCCTTTTCAAGATCAATACATGCCGCTTCAATCTCCCATTTTTGCTGTCTGTCAAAATAGATTGTATTTATTAAATCATTAATACTAAATCATATATTAAATCATTAATACACATTGCTGTGGACCTTTTTTTTTTAAATGCATGCGATCTTTTGTGTAACAGCCTATTTTCCTGGACGTGTTTTTCAAGGGTTATTTTTAACATTCCTTCCTCTGTTTAAAGCAGAGTTGATAGCAGACTTATCGGCCGGAAGTTTGAGATGATGGATAGATCACATTTTTTCTTAGGCACCAGGTGTATTTTAATTTTTCTCCACTCCTCAGGCATCACTCCACTTTCCCATTTCCCTTTCAATAATTGAAAGAAGGCCAGTTTTTCTGATTCTGGTAAGTTGTGTATCATTCTATATGATATGCCATCTGGTCCCTTTGCTGAATCTAAATTTCTAGTATTTAGAAATGCCAGGAAGTCTTCTTGTTTAAATTTTGGAATATCCGCGCTATTATACGGTCTTATGAATGTGTTGGCCGCGTTAGCCATAAGGGAATTGTTGTTCGAGATGAACATAAGATAGTCCATTATTTGCTGATTATTCCATGAGTCGTTGCATTTTTTAGGACATTCATATTTTTTTAAATTTCTTATTTTTCCCCACATTTCCTTAATTGATTCCGGCTTTGAAATTTCTTCTAGTAATTTCTTAAAATTTTACTGCTTTTGTTCTGCAATATGTTTATCTAGCTCCTCCTTAGCTTTTAATAACGCTATTGCATTTTCAAATGAATTGTGTCTATTGTATTTTTGTCTAGCTGCATTTCTTCAACGAAATAGTTTTTCCGACTCTTTTTTCCACCATAGTTTTGGTATGTATTTGTTATTTTGAGAAATCGAAATAGTGCTTTTCTCTATTGCATCCTTAACTGATTTGTGACCGTATCAAGACTAGTACCTATTTTTAGTGATTTCATGTTTTCCATTAGAATATTATTTCATATAAATTTGATATTTTTTGGGGCACTGAAATCATCCATTAATTCAATTATTACTGGGTGGTGACTACTATTTGTGATTTTATCATTTGGAACTTTCCAGTTAATATTATTGAAATTATTATTTATGAATGTTAAATCCAGTATTGTTTTTTTATTAAGGTTGGAAAAAGTTATTGACCCATCGTTTACGCAATTAAACCCACAATCTTGCGCTCTGTCTGCCAACACTGCTCCTTTGTTATCCGATGAACTACATCCCCATAAATTGGATTTACAGTTGAAATCACCGCCAATAAACGTTATGCTGCTTGAATTTGAGAAAAAGGTGAAAATGTTTCTAATCTCTCGATTAAAGGTGGTTGTATTTATATTAGGTGGGAAATAAGCGCTCACAAGATTAATATTGTTTTTCAAATTTAGCGTATAAATTCCTATCACTTCTGCATTTGACTGGATTTTAAGTACTTTAAATCTGATGTTTCTTTTAATATATATACCAACACAACCGTATCCATTATCTCTTTATTTCCCAATAAAATTGTAATTTGCCAGGCTAGTGCATGCGGAATCCGTCAACCAGATTTCGCATAATAATGCTGCATCAATATCATTTTTTGTTATAAATAATTCGACAAGCTCCTTGTTACCTTTTTTTTAAGCCTTGGACGTTATATTGTAAGATTTTCATCCGTATCAATATTCTGTAAGACTGTTAAGTCCGAGTCAATACTATTTTTACCAATATTCTTTTTAATGTATTCAAAAAAATTTCTAGCTTTTGTGTCTATGACCCTGTTCTCACTCGCCTTAATAAAGGCAGAGTAATGGCGTTATTTTGACACTATGCATCTGTCAGGTGTTCTTACTACCGACTTTTTTAATCCCGCCTTATTTTGCATTCCGAGAACAGTCCATAAATGTGGTGTTAAATTTCGGAGAATTCATTACTTTGTAAGTCTTAAATTAAACAGCAACGCAAACAGAAAACCCAACCAATGCAAAACAAAATTTATTTGCGCTAAAACATAAGAGAACCACGAGGAAAATGAGGCACAATGAAACTTCAAAGTAACAGACGTCAAAATGAATCGCAAAATTTTTAAAATTTTTGAAAATGCTGCCTCACGTAACTTGTCACCTTCCCACTTCCCACCTTACCTGTAGACGTCAAAATTAATCCGATGTTCCGCCTAACGTAAGGCGCGTGAGAACAGGCTCTATGTTGTCATTTTCCGAACTGGAAAGAAATTTCGTAATATTCAAATTTATCTGTTGAATGAGCTTTTCTTGTTCCGAAACGCGGTGAATGTTTTGATATTTCTCCTTATGCTCAACCAATCTATCCTCAGTTATCACCTTCTTCTATTCATCCATGATTTTCTGTGCCTTTTGTTTTTCGCGTATCCTATTGGGGTTTGTCTTAGCTACTTTGGCGTAAGAAAAATGTTGATGCATGTGTTTTGCTGCTTCCTTATGGTTATTAACAAGCAAGTTTTGAAAGTTTTGTGGATCTTTTGAGAAAAGTGGTGGAAACGACGAATTGTCCGAAAGCTCTTCAAATTTATTATTAAAAACTCCTCCAAACTTGACTCTGGCCTCTCAAATAGATAAATTTTCCAACGTCATAATTTTCTTTATAGCATATGCTTTAGTGCGTGCTGGGCAGTCTTTGTTTGTGGGTGAGTGATCTCCTTTATAGTTGACGCAAGATAAAGTATGACAGACCTGTTCTTCATCGTGGAGTTGGAAGCATTTGCTACAATTTGGTTTTATTTGTTTGCAACTTTGTGCGAAATGGTTATATCTAAAGCATCTGTAGCATTGTGAAAAGGAAATAAAATGCTTAACCTGGACTCCAGTGTAATTATCATAGATTAACTCTTGTGGAATCCGTAGTCCTTGAGAAACCAGCTTTACCCTTCTTGTTGGTATCTTAATCTATTTATCATCTCTATCTCTTCTTTCCACTCTAATAATCCGCAAAATCGGTACCGGCGATTCGAATTTTTCCATTAGCTCCTCAGTAGGTATGTCAGCTGGGATATCAAAAATGATTCCTATTTTAGAAACGAAATGGGCAAGAATTTTTGGAATGAGGCCTTCTTTTTTTAAAAAGGGTTCATTTACAATCGCATTTGCAGACTTTGCAACTTTAAATACCACTATTACTAGTATATTTTTTGTATTGTGACTTACCAACAGTCTTGTTAAATTTATTGCGTTTATCGGCTTACGTGTTTCGTTGTTCATAGTGTCAATATAGACTATGAACGGACCACTATGGTTGTTGTTATACGTGTAGACAAATGGCGTATTAGCTTCCTTGGTGGTAACTGGCGGTTTGACAAACTCCTTCTTCTTTTCTCGTTCATTGTTTTCCTGAAACCGTCTACTTTTCCTCGGAGTGCTGGGGTCTCTACTTCTGGAACTGCTGCGGCTTCTCGCTTTTTTCGCACCATCTTGTGAGAGGAACATCGTCCCCCCACCATTATCGTCCATTTTTCGTTTTTTTCCGATTATTTGTTTGCTTTAATTGTTATTACTTGCAATTTTCAAAAATAACGGGATTTTGCTTTTCAGTTAGCAACACAACGAATTAAGCCGGACACGATAATTTATGCGCACTCACGGTTTGACTAGCAACGAGAGAATGTCGTCGTCTGATTGTTTTATTTTGTCGCAAACAAATCCGTCGAGGCAAGGCTATCGTGAAAAAATCCGAAAAACAGCTGTCAAAAGTTGATACGTTCGGAATGTGTAGTTGCAATGCTACGAATGTAAGAATGTTCGAATTCGATTCGGATTGTAGAATACTTCATTACGAATCCGAAAGAAAATTTACGCTACGACGGATTCTGGAATAGGGCTGAATATATCATAAAAGTTAAATATCGATGTTCAATATTTTAACTTTTTAAAAAATCCTAAAAATACCTTAAATTTTCACGCGCTACACCACCGCGCTACTTGCCTTAAGTACCTATGAACATTCATGTCTGAATGTGCAATTAAAATCTATACCTAAAACAATTGGCATCTTGTTATAATTTTCAACCTGTTCAATGAAACCTTGCTACTTTTGTTGTTTGGATAGCTAATGCGCAATGGTTCTGTTCGGAAATGGTTTTTAGCATAAACAAAATGTTCGAAAAAGGCCCATTTTGCAACACTGCAAACGTCAAACATTCTTAAATGTAATTTTTTTTATCAAGCGTAACTCATCATTCGCATCAAAAACATTCACGTTGCAATTTGGACGCTAAAAAAACCGTGATGCATTTACGATCAGATCAAATACTTTTGATCGATTATTGTGATCTGCTGCATCATAGCTTCACATATTCACAATAGAATATGTAGGATAGCTAATGCACAATCCTTTCCTCCAATCTTTTCATATACTGCAACATAGCTTTAGTTTAAACTTAATATTGAATTAACCAGTGGAAGGAACGAAGGTATTTGGATCAGATGTTAGCGTGCTGGGCTATCAATCGAAAGGGTGCCGGTTCGATTCTGATTGCTGTCGTAGAATTAGTTTTAATTTTTTATGCTCTTGCCGTAACTGACGCAAGCAAAACACAACAACAATTCTAAGAAAAAGGTGTATGGGAAAAAAGTGTCGTTTTTGAGATTTCACTCAAGCAAATCACAAAGCGAGGCGTTAAAAGCTTCGCTTCAAAAATATAATTGTATCAGCCGCAAAACGACACCTGAGTTGCTACGTATTTGAAAGTTGCTGCAAGGCCAGTTTGTGAAGTTGTGTGTGAATATGATTGTAACCAATCTCGACTTTTTGCACTTTTACACTTGAACTAATCATTCAACACTGCTTCAATACGTAAAGTTTTAATTAAAGTGGTACATTTGTATTTTGCAAAAATCAAGTGTATAAAAAATCATGCTTTAAAAAGAGAAAAAAGTGCTTTTGGCAAAAGTCTCCAAAAAGGAAGTGTGCAAAGGACCTGACGTAGGACAGGCTTTTATACTAGTAAATAAATAAAATCATATTCCTTTATGCACTTTCTAATTGCTATAAAATCAGCAAATAAATTGTTGTCAGTGCATTTTTGAAGCGAAGCTTTTTACGCCTCGTTTTGTGATTTGCTTGAGTGAAATCTCAAAAACGACACTTTTTTCCATACATCTTTTTCTAAGAATTGTTGTTGCTTTTTGCTTGCGTCTGTTACACCAAGAGAATATAAAATTAAAATATTTCTTTGTATGCCATGAGAATCGAATTCTTAACCCTTTTGATTGATAGTCCTATACACTACCAACTGATCGGGTATTCTTTGTTGCGTTGGTTGGTTTATTCAATATAAAGTTTTACCTGAAGATATGTTGCACCAGGTTACAATCTTAATACATAAGACAAGCATACTGCTCTGCACCTATATCGCTCAAACTGTTCGGAAAAATGTTCAGCCTGAAAGTATGCACATCTAAATACATAAAAGTCATTGCCATTGATACAGTGCTTTTACAACATGTCCTCCAAAATGTGAAGTTATGCATATATGTACTTACAGATTATTTTATGCTATATACGAGCAGGCTCCATCGAACTGGGCGAAACTTATCACAAGGTACCAATTGTTAGAATGTTCACAGGTAGTTAAACAATGCCTTTTTGATAAATATAATTTACGAATGATAAAACGAGCCAAATATTTAAAAAATACGATTTAGGACAACTATTGATACAGTATTTGCTAGATATATCGATGATATATAATATACGTTTGCTATTTTAGATATCAAAAACAACAATTCCATTAATAAATTTCCATAATAATAATTCAAAACATTTAAAAAATAATTCAAAATTATGTAACATGTAATCAAATAAAATAATAATGTAATAAAACGTACTGGTGTGAACATTAACGTGTATTTTTTTAGCTAACTTTTTGATATTTAAAATTTTTTAATTTAAAAATTATTTTATTAAAAAACCATTAAATTATCAAATCTATTAAAATGCGAAAAAGCTTCGCTTCACTCGTATGTCCAACGACGCATGTGTTTTTTTTTTATTTTAGAGAAATACTTTTATGTTTAAAACCTTAAATATATGATGTTTTTTTGTTAAAAATCAGTTTTTAACTACCATTTTAGCAAAATTCAACTTTTTTCCAAAATCTTCGATTAGAAGCTCAAAAAGTTTTAAAAAGAATCTTAATTAATTTCTTTCTTTTTTTATTGATCAAGCTTCAAAAAATTGTGTCCACCGCATATTTTAGGTGCTCAAACTGAAAAATTTTTCTTTAAAAGTTAAATAATTATAATGTAAAAAAATAAATTACCTAAAATAAACAGTCGCTTTAAAATAAAACTTTTAATAGAGGATTTTTTTAAACTTAAATTGAATATATTGCCCTATCCTTACCTTAACCATTTTTTTTATTATCTTTAACCAATGCCTTCCATTTTTACTAAAACAAAAAAGTTTAGGAAACATTTACTAAACATTTACAAAAAATAAAACCTACATTTGTGAAACAGTGCAGGCGATTTGATTATCATGGTACATGAATTTATGTACTTATAGATTGCTTAAATTGATTAAATTAAAATTGTTCTCTTATGCCCTGGTTATGCTAGGCAAACATGTTTCGTGAACAGATTTTATTGTTAGTGTTTTATGAATAGAACTAGTATAAAAGCCTGTCCTACGACAGGTCCTCCACACACTTCCTTTTTGAAGCCATTTGCCGAATGCATTTTTTTCTCTTTTTAAAGCTTGATTTTTTATTCAATCGATTTTTGAAAAATAGACATGTACGTAGTGAAGCAGTGTTCTGAAGGTAGTTAGATCAAAAACGTACTATTGTAAAAACCTAGTATTGTCACTGATAAGTTTCAAATATATATTCTGTGCATACTTTCAGGCTGAATAGTATGTCTTGTAAAAGTATTTTACTGTCAAAAAATAATTACAGTTTGAGAAGTACTGTGTGCGGAGCAACATGCTCACGTTTTATGTATTAAGATGTGCATACTTTTAGGCTGAACAATTTGATAGATATTGGGCACGGAGCAGCGTACTTGCTATTTATATATTAAGATGCGAAATTAACTTTTTCTCTTAACTTAACTCATTTCTTCGCTTTGACGCCAAACATTTTTGTTTGCTGCTTGAAACGGCAAACATGCAAAACATTTTCATTTTATATTTTTTCAGCATACCAAAAGCAAAACCAAAAACAGAATATTTGATCAGAGAAGAAAATGAACAAAATTAAATAGCAAGCATGTTTGCCTAGCATAACCAGGGCATATAAGATAATATCATCAAATTATAAACTTTTAATAAGTTTTCATTTTTTGGTCACAGTAGACTTTTCTGCGGAAATGCCCAGGAAGGCTAAGATCTAAGTAAACGCATGGTTAGTTGTTATGTCTTGCGTTGTCCATGAGCCCAACCCATATTATGGTGGGTAAATTTTTCTCCCTTTTGGTTTTTTTTGCACCTTTTTTATCGATATCTTTGAGATATTTCAATGATATTTGGATTGGTTCTTAAAATGATCTATTGCGGAGAAAGTGTGAAAAAGCTGTAGTAGCTGAACTCTATTGTTATTGCATGTAGTTTTTAATGTTTTCCGTTGTTGGGAACGAAATTACCAATAAAATTTGTTAGTTGCAAGTTGTTGGTTACATTAAGTACAAAATTGTTGGTTAAACAGCATTTATTTGTGTTTTTTTTATTTTTTTTTTATTGTGCATACTAACAAACGAATGTAAAGCAAACGGGAACGATTGATGTTTAATCTTTTTTTTATTGATGCTTTATATATTATGTTTAAACAGTATATAGTACATATCGTGAAATGTTTACATTCTTAGTAACTCGTACCTCTAAAATGGCTTCACTATAAACGAAGTTAGCGCCCGAAACCAGGATCAAATATAGGTGGTCTAGGTTTTGGATTTGGTTTTGGAGCTTGTTTTGAAGCTGTATTAGGGCTCTGATAACCAGGATCAAAAATTGGTTTTGATGGTCCTCGATTCGGAGTTGGTTTTGGAGTTGGTTTTGGAGTTGCAGCAGGAACATTATCAACCTTCGCATTTGTTTCAGACGTTGCTTTTTCCACGTTTTCCATTTTTTTCATTAAATCCTCGAGCTGTTTTGATATTTTATCCATAGCAGCTTTAGAATCATCTGCTGCTTGGTTGGGACTTGTTGGTTTGTTTGGATCTGTTGGTTTGTTGGGATCTGTTGGTTGGTTGGGATCTGTTGGTTTGTTTGGATCTGTTGGCTTGTTGGGATCTGTTGGTTTGTTTGGATCTGTTGGTTTGTTGGGATCTGTTGGTTTGTTTGGATCTGTTGGTTGGTTGGGATCTGTTGGTTTGTTGGGATCTGTTGGTTTGTTTGGATCTGTTTGTTGGTTCGGATCTGTTGGTTTATTTGGATCTGTTGGTTTGTTGGGATCTGTTGGTTTGTTGGGATCTGTTGGTTTGTTGGGATCTGTTTGTTGGTTGGGATCTGTTGGCTTGTTTGGATCTGTTGGTTTGTTGGGATCTGTGGGTTGGTTGGGATCTGTTGGTTTGTTTGGATCTGTTGGTTGGTTGGGATCTGTTGGTTTATTTGGATCTGTTGGTTTGTTGGGATCTGTTGGTTGATTGGGATCTGTTGGTTTGTTTGGATCTGTTGGTTGGTTGGGATCTGTTGGTTTATTTGGATCTGTTGGTTTGTTTGGATCTGTTGGTTGGTTCGGATCTGTTGGTTTATTTGGATCTGTTGGTTTGTTGGGATCTGTTTTAGCAGTAGCTTCATCCAACTTCGCTTTCATTTCAGTCTGTGATTTTTCCATTTCTTCCAGTTTTTTCGTTAATGCCTCGAGCTGTTTTGTCATTTTTTCCATAGCAACTTTAGCATCAGCAGCATCATCTGCTTTAACTTCTACGAAATTTTGCAGTAGCAAAACTGCCAAAATGACAGAGATGGTCCAAATTTTGAATTTCATGATATGAAATCGGTTTTAACTTTAAAACTTCCTTTTTCAACCGAAAATGAAGTTGTTTTGATGTTATATGCTACTTATTCTCCTGTATTTATACTCGAATGGTGTTTGTTTTGGCTATTATGATACTTTTTGCTACGTTTTGTTTTTTGCAAACTTTGTTTGATTTCGCTATTGTCTTGTTGTACAAAAATTTTGTTTCGCTAACGAGTTAGAGAGTATTTATTTCAAAGTTTAGCACATGTTATTTTAACAAGTGTTTTAAATTTGTGACCTAAATGAAAATTTTAACCACTGCACTATAGGTTAAATGACCGGTTTTGTTGGCCAAAATACAAAATTTCCAAATGTGGGCATCACTATTTTCTTTTGACCATCTTATGCCCCTTTTCTACACGGAAAGTTTTCCTGCCAGCAAGTCTGCGGTACAGGCAAGTTTTTCTTCTATGCTGTTCTTTCTTTGATGCTATGCTCTTCTTTCCTTTGTATTTTCGACTTGCTGGCAAGAAAAATTGCCGTGTGGAAAAGGGGTATTAAAGAAAATACTTCACACCAAGTTAAAACCAGCATTGTTTTTGTTTGAAATCGTCATGTAGGCAGCCTTTAAAGTTGACATACAAAAATTAAATTTTTAACATATAGAAAATGCTTTTGTTAAAGAAAACTTTTCGACGGAGTGTGAAGCATATTTGAAGTGAATTAATAACAGTACTTTTTTTTGTAGAAACATCGAAATGGCTTTGTGTTTAATAAATAAAACAGAATTTGCTTAATTTTTTATTGCTGTTGTTGTAAAACACTCATTTTCCACAAACTTTCGAATTTTTTTACAAAGTCATATTTACATAAGGTTATAAAATTTTTCATATATTTTGCTGATATACTGACAACGTAAAGAATTGAATTGCAGTATTGCAAATATTTGTTGCAAGATTAATCGTGGAAAAGACAACATTGCCGATGGCAGAAGCAAACCGGCGTTTTTGGTTACATTTTTCAAAAAATTGGCAAAGATATTAATTCAAATAAAATTACTTTTCAAATAAGCAATAAAATCGCAAATTTCTGCAAAAATTCCACACAAAGATGGTCGAAATGTTTCCGAAATTTAAGTTTTTTCAGACAAATATATCATCGTGGTTATATAGTAAACTCATGATTAAAATATAAAGACGAGAACTAGTCTCCAGCTTACCTCAACAATCGCGTTCAGCGTCGAAACCGACTTCCCTTACCGCCCGAAGTATTAGAAGTGATGAAATCTTATCCTGCGAACATAAAAAAGATGAAGATAGATCTAACGATGAAGAAGATTAATGCTATGTTCACACTGGGAGCTAAATGCGCATTTAGAGCGTTGACTATATATATTTGTCCCTGTTACTCCTACAACGAGTAATGGGCCGTTCGTAAATGTGGATTTCGTAAATGCGCATTTAGGTCTCAGTGTGAACATAGCATAAGATAATGACATTCAAATTTATGAAGATTTTTTAGAAGGCAACGTGGTCTTAGATAATGAAGTAGACAGTAAAAAAATATATTAAAAGTTCCTTTAAGGTGTTAATTTTCTTTACATTTTACAAAATTTTCAATCTTGCAATGTAATTCATTGATTTATTATTTGAAAACAAACACATTTTGCTTAAAACTATAATTTAAAAACAAAAAAGAAACGGTGCGTTTTTATAAGGGTTAATGGCTTCTAGAGGGTTAGTTTTTAAATTCAATTCCTTATATTAACAAATAATTTTATGTTGTTTTGGCCAGAAAAACATTTCATTTGACCTATAGTGCACTGACGTGGTCTTAGCTAGACGCTTATAATCGTATAATATTAAAGTGTTTTATAATGTTGATAAGTATTGTCGTGTCAAAATACACAATATATCTGTTTAAAAAGTTGTGTATCTTCAAATATTCGTTCAATAAGGTTTTGAAATGTTAGCTTATCACATTGAAAAGATGCCACATGCATCATTCCTACTTTTTAGTAAAAGGTTGCTCCTCTTTATTCTGTTTTATTGAAATTCAGTTGCAGTGCTGTTTTTATAATTCAGTTCATAAAAATATAATACATACACTTTTATTGTCATGCAAGTGGATATAAATGCGGAGCAGGTGCGGATTCAGGGGTGTGGCTATGGGGGTTGCTATGGGGGCTGAAGCCCCCCAGACGCTTAATTAACGAAAAGCTAAAAATTGTCAAAATAGTAAGTGGCTCATAAATAAGTGTGTACTATAAAATATTAAAATATAAATAAGCAAATTATTTTTGAAGGTCTTTCTTTTTCATAAAAACAAAAGTATTTTTGTCCAAAATGTTATGAAGGTGTTTGATTTTCTCGGTTGGCTCTTAAATTTCGATAACGTTGAGTATGTCCGCCAATATTCGGTTGTGACATTGGCATTTTTCTTTAATTGAATTGAAGAAAAAAATATTAAATACCTACAGTCATTCAGCTCATGTAGTCAGTGTTAATGCATCTTTCAATGTGAAAATTATAAAAAATCATAGATTATTGACACAAATTTCTATTGATTTGTTTCTTCAATTAGTTATTATTTCAATTCACTTACATAAAATTAAGCATATAAAAAACAATTTATCGTTGTTATTTGTTATTTTTAACTAGCTGAAACCCGGCGCGTTGCTGCCACTCTCCCTATTCAAACGCCCATAAAATGTTATCAGTTAAACAGCATGTCTAAATTGAGGTCAAATACTGAATTCTGAGACTGTGCGACCTATATCCACAAAGCTATTCGATATAACAAATTTGGGTTGTATAGGAAGTGTATAATCAATTAAACTGGATGTCTACATGGAGGTCGAATACCGAATTCCAAAACTGTGCGACATATAACTCCAAAACTATTCGATAGCACAAATTTTGATTGTATGGGAGGTGCCACTCTCCTTTTCCCTACGCCCATAAAATTTTAGCAATGAAACTGCATGAGTACATTGAGGTCGAATACTGAGTTTTGTGGCTGAGTTACCTATAACTCCAAATCTATTCGATATCGCAAATTTGGGTTAAATTGGAGGTGTCACGCCCCCCCGACAAACTCTAAAAAATTTTATCAGTAAATCTGCAAGCGTAAATTTTGGTCGAATACTGAGTTCCGACGCTGTGCGACCTTGAACTACAAAGCTATTCGATATCACAAATTTTCGTTGTATGGGAGGTGCCACTCCCCCTTGATCAACGCTCATAAAATGTAATCAATGAAACTGCATGTGTACATTGAGGTCCAATACTGAATTCCAAAGCTGTGAGACCTATAACCCCAATGCTATTTGATATCTCTAACTTGGGTTAAATAGGAGGTTTCACGCCCCCTTGTCGTACGCCCATAAAATGTAATTAATGAAACTGCATGTATAAATTGGGGCCGAATACTGAATTCTGACGCTGATATTCAATATCGCAAATTTACGTTAAATGGGAGGTGCCACGCCCCTCTTACCAATGAACATAGATTGAATCAATGAAACTGCATGTGTATATTGAGGTCGAATACTGAATTTCGACCTTGTACGACTTATAACTCTAAAACTATTTGATAGCACAAAGTTGGGTTGTATGGGAAGTGCCACTCCCCTTTGCCCTACGACGACAAAATGTAAGTATTGAAAATGCATGTATAAATTTAGGTCGAATACCGAATTCTTACGCTGTCAACCTATAACTTCAAAGCAATACGATATCGCAAATTTGGGTTGTAAGGGAGATGTCACGCCTCCCTGTCCAACGCCCATAAAATAAAACCATTGAAACTGCATGTGTAAATTGAGGTCAAAAACTGAATTCCAAAGATGAATTCCTATAACTTCAAAGCTATTCGATATCACAAATTTGGGTTGTATCGGAGGTGCCCCTCCCCCTTGTCCACTCCCATAAAATTTCATCACAGAAACGGTACGTCTAAATTGTGGTCGAATACCGAATTTCTAAGCTGTGCGACCCATAACTCTAACTAAAGCTATTCGATAACAACAATTTTTTATTTATATGTGGGAGGTAAAAGGGGGTGTGGCATTGCCCCTTAAACCATCTCGTACTCAAAGCAAAGCGTACTTACAAAATTTGAGCTCAATCGGACCAATGGTTTCGAAGTATTTTGATATTTTCTTTAAAGTAGGCGTAGATGAATTGTGACCACGCCCATTTTTTCAAAGTTAATTATAGTTATCATACGAACTTATTTACCAAATTTTAATTTCATACGACCAAAACCGTCTTAAATACAGCATTTTTATTGATTTGTGGGCGACAAAAGGGGGTGTGGTACAAAACCTGCAAAGATACACACATGCAATTTCTTATGTGCACCCTCCACACAGACCCCAATCACCCCTGAAAATTTCATTGAAATCGGGCAAGCCGTCTAGGAGGAGTATGCGAACAGGAAGTTTTGCCACTTAATTTTATATATATAGATATCAAAACAGTGGGCGCAAAAGTGGGCGTGGTCAATTTTTCTTTCAGTAAACACTTAAATTGGATTACTACGAACATTTGAAAAAAAAAATTATCCAAATCGGTCCAGCCGTTTTCCGATTTTAGATAAATTGAAAAAAGTGGGCGCAAAAGTGGGCGTGGTCAATTTTTCTTTCCGACAAAACTTAAATTGGATTACTATGAAAATTAAAAAAAAATTATCCAAATCGGTCCAGCCGTTTTCCGATTTTAGATAAATCAAAAAAAGTGGGCGCAAAGTGGGCGTGGTCAATTTTTCTTTCCGTAAAAACCTAAGTTGGACTATTACGAACATTTAAAAAAAAAAAATTATCCAAATCGGTTTAGCCGTTCTCAACTGATGCAATTACCAACGAACGACATTTGATTTTTATTTATAAAGATTTTTTATTGAAAACCGTAATGAAATTATCGAACTAAAAACCCCACACTTCTCCATATTGAATTGATTATTTCAAATATCTCGATACCAACGCCACCTGGTGTGTCCAAATACATATGTATTAGGGCCAGACTAACATGTGTCCAAAATTTGGTGTCATTTGGTCTATTGGTTCTGAGAAATAACTGTTTTTATATAACTCGACCCCAGCGCCATCCATGGCGGGTCCAATTAAAAACAGAAAACTGCTTGCAGCCAAAACTCAAATATGGCTGGACAGAATAATGGAGTTCAATCTCTAATATGTGCAAAACAGCCATTAGTTTTCCACACTCACTGTTTCAGCCATTCACTTAACTTATGCGTTGCCAAGTCTTGCGAAGTACCTGAAATTCGAAACATGTTGGACATACTCACTTCTATATCTCCATTTTTTACACGGTCGGCTGAAAGAGTTCAGCTGTTAGAGAACATAATTGATGAAAGAGCTGAACAAAGGAAACATAGTCGTTTAAAAACAATGTGCCCCACTCGGTGGGTAGAAAGACATGAAACTCTGCACACTTCTGCGAGTTGCTACCGTTTATTTCAGAGGCACTTGATAGAGTGGAGTATGACCGTGACACAGAAACATCCTCCAAATCGGCTCAATTTTCAGCTTGCATAAGAAGAACAGATTTTATAATTTGCCTACATGTCTTGGTTTACTTAAATGCCTTCACATGTTAGCAAAACTCTCCAAAATCCTAATCATCACATTTCATCAGCTTGCAGCCAAGTAAAAAACATCATTAACAAATACCTTGAATTAAGAATAGATGAAAAAGTTTTGAAAGCATTTTCCTTAAGACCAAAAATACAGCATCTGAGTTAAGCACTGAAATTAAACTTCCTCGGGTAGGTCAACAACTGAAATATTGAACCAGTCTCCAAGTCTGAAATAGAACATCTGAAGAATATTTTCGGTAAATTTTTGTGGTTTTGATCTAACATTGTATATTGTAATAAATCTTAATTAAAATTTTTAAAGTGCTGTTCTCGACTATCCATACCTGGACCACATGATTTCCTTCTTGAAACTGAAATGTAAGGGCAAGTTTCAGGATATACTACCTTTGGAGAGCTTAGTACCGAGCAATCAAGGCAAATTGTCATTAAATGAAATTACAAAGGCAGCCTTAATATATAATAATAGTTTGAACATGTTAACAGAAGCAGAGCTGAATGCCGAAATAGTTCTTTGGCAACGATATTGTTCTAAAACAGATCTTAAATTAGCAACAACAGTGATGAATGCCATAAAATTAATTATTACCAAGGATTACGAACATTTGTTCCCTAACATATTGTTACTTTTAAAAACGCTAGCAGTTATTCCAACGACTTCAGCTACTGCTGAAAGAAGTTTTTCAGTATTGAGAAGACTAAAAACCTACTTAAGATCCACAATGGCACAAAATCGGCTAAATGGTTTAGCCCTATCAAACATTCACAAAGAAATTGATATTTACCCAGAGGAAATCGCTGAATTTTTTTGTAAATTAAAAAATCGACGCATGAGTTACGCGCATTGGGATGTTGAATTTAAAGTTGAATATAATCATTAGCTACATCTTTTCTTTAAATTCTTACAAATTATATAAATTTTAAACTTTTGATATGCTTTTGAATTATACATATACTCATGATGTTTAAAACGTAAATATAATTTATTAAAATAAGTTTACTATGTAATACATCAAAAGATACAATGAATAAAAAAAACTAATTTGCTTTTTTAGCCCCTCCCCCCTCGAGCAATTTCTATATCCGCCACTGATGCGGAGCATTCTTTATCAAATCAGCCTAAACTTTGCGCACTTTATTTTGGAAAATAAAATACTTTACTGGGATCAATATATATTTTTTTAACATCTATTTTTGTGTACCGAATCGGTTTTTCATTTTCCCTTTTTTTGCACAGTCACACAGCGGTAATAAAAATATAAGCAAAAACTCATAAAATTCGATTCGTTGAGTAAAAACGACATTGTTTTAAGTGGTGGCCTTACCCATTAAAGTAGGAAAAAGAATTCGGTTATGGACAGCCTTTTGTTTTTGGCTCATAACTTTTGACTTTTGATCTATGGAAAGCAAGAGACCTTAACTAACTACTAACGACATACAGTGGTGGCCAAAACATATGCAACTGAAACATATCGAATTATATAATATTTGCAGTTAGTATTTTTACTCATATGTGGGCTTTTGCAATAAGATATCACACAAAAATAATCCACATTATTTTTTTTTTTTTCAATATAATCGACACTTGTTTTGATAATCTTAAAATTTGCTTGGCCAAAACAAATGCAAGTTAATTTTGTTCTTAAAATAACGGTCTTTGCCTGGTTATTTCTGCGTTGTGATAAAATTCAGCTAGAACAGAGATTATTAATTGAAAAACTTTTTCGTGGAACATCATCGAGTTTTATTTTCTCAAACAATAATTTAAAAATTCGGTATTGAGCTTCGAAAACAAATTTAAGCCGACTATTCCAGTGGAATACCACAGTAAGAAATTTCAGTTAAATATAATGTGCATAAAAGTTCCATTTCACGCATAGTTTCTTGCATGGGCGTCTGCAGGATTCCTTCTAGGGGGGAGAGACAAAAAGGGTCTAGAATGAGCATAAAGAAAACGTAGCCTATATAATTCTATTTTCTGAGATTTTTGGTACACAGTAAAAAATTTGAGGGTAAATTTTATCTTTCTTATAACATTTGTGTGGTATAAACTTTTTTTATTCCAAATAATTTATAAATTTTATACCATTCAATATTATAAAAAAAATAAAACATATATAATTTAAAAAGTTCATACACTAAGGGAAAAAGTTATGTAGTCAGTACAGAGATATCTATGCAAAATCTATGTACTTCATCTTGTATGGAAACGCAACGAGACCTATATGTACTGGGTAAAGTGAGCGTGTACTGGTTGCATATCAATTTATTCACTTAGTAAAATGAATTCATTTGTGAGTGTGCAAATATGCTGTACATAAATTTTTACAATGGGTCAATAATCTATGTACTAGGTACATCGGAACTCTACTCATTATTATTATTATTTTTTATTAAACATATTAGTACAATAAGAACAAGTTCTTTTACTATACAAAGCAATAATCTTAAAAGTAAAGTATTACAAATGACATTGTTTTTAAATTTAAATTTGACATAAAGTTTGATATAAGTTTTTAAATGAAGAATAATTATTACTGTATAATTCATCTTACATTATAATAAGTAAAATTAACAGCAAGTGTAGAAGACATTTTAAAATAAAATATATGAAATAAAAGTAAAATAGAAAAAAGGAACGAAGAGGAAAGAGCTGAAGTTTAGAAAGAGAGAAAGTTTAAATATATGAAGAAATTATGTAAAAAAATTAAAAATAGCTTGCCTAAAGTTCCCAATTCCATTTATTGATTTTAAGTGATTAGGTAAGGTATTCCATAATCTAATGGCGTTAATGAAGAAGAGTCTAGTTTAGAAATTTAAAATTCGGTACTATAAGCATATTACTTCTAGCCGAATGGCAAAACTGTAGTTTATCAAAAAGGTACCGTGGGGTTTTCGAATGAATTAGCTTATAGAGAAAAATACAGTTTCTGGCGTTAATATAAGTTATAATGCTGCAGCCGAGAATAGCATTCTTAAACTGCGAAAGATGATCAAATTTTCGAATTCCGTAAACATACCTAGTTGTGTGATTGAATGCTACTTGTAGCTTATGTTCAGAGCTTGAATCTAATTTGCAATACACATGTTCCGAATAAGTAATTACTGGTAATATTAGTTGTATTACAAGCTTACGCCTGGTTTCTATGGGTGTAAAATCTCTAGACATCCTTAGGTTTCTCAGAATGCTATATATTTTACGTATTACGCTATTCACATGATCGGTGCATGTCATTGTTGAATTAATGTGAAAACCAAGACATACAACATTTGTGACTAGTTTAAGTTTTTTGCCCCCTATAAATAGATCTGGAATATTCTCCGGAAAGATTTTTGAGGCTGAGATCGGTAGAACATATGATTTATCCGCATTTAGCTGCAGACCATTATTAATGGCCCACTGGTGAATATGATTGAGATCTTCATTCAGCCTGACACTTAGATCTTCAAAGAGGCCTGTTCTACGTGAAAGATGCAACTGAATGTCATCCGCATAAGCATGCATAGAAGCATATCTGCAGGTTGAAAAAATATCATTAATAAACAATGAAAACAGCAGAGGACCCAGAATAGATCCGTGGGGCACTCCACTGCTTACCAATACATACAAAAGTACCAGTACATACAAAAATTTTTTATTTTATGTAATGGATCAATAATATATATACTACGTACATGGAACTGTACTCATTACGTACAAACATTATTCTATGTAATGGGTTAGTAATCTACATATGTACTCATTACAAAAAGTTATTTAATATTTATGTAGTAGGTCCATTATTTATATACTCAATAGATACAGTTATTTAAAGTTTATGTAATGGGTCAATAATCTATGTACTACATATATCAGAACTGTACTCATTACATAAAATTATTTACAATAATTTTTTATGAGTGTGTATGTACCCACCATGCACATCTATATATGCATTCACGACGCATAATTATGTGATGAGTACATAAAATTCTTTATTGACTACATGTAGTACTGTTTAAAAAATTTATGTAGTGAATACATATTTCAACATATGTACTTAGGACAAGAAAATCACAAAATTTATGTGTGCAGAAATTTATTTCTTGAGTACATAAATTTATGTAGTAACTCCATAGGTTTTTCCCTCTGTGTATAGATATCATGTCTTAATCAAAATATATTCTGGTTAGAAAGAAAAAAATTCACCGTAATCGGGAAATTTAAAAATATAGTGGTTTCGATTGGTCTGACGAGAAGAATGGTCTGGAAAAATTTATAAGATTTGATGGTATAACTTTTAAAACATTTTTGGTTTGGATTTATATGTATACAAAATAGTATAAAATTTATGCTCATATTTTTTACTGTATACTAATGACACATAGGAAAATCCAATATATTTTAAAGATGGGGTAAAATCTTTCTCGTGTCATGTTCGAAATATTTCAAAATTTCATTTTAATAAATAAATAAATAAAATAAATAAAATATTTATGTCTTGTAATACATTTCAATAATTTTTTGCAAAAGCAAATATTCTTAGTTGTTAAGAAAATTAAATAATGTGAGGTCTCATTTATTTTTAAATGAAATCGCATTAATTACTTTTGAGCCACCAAATTGTCAACTTTTCATAATTTCATACATTTCAATAATTTTTTGCAAAAGCAAATATTCTTAGTTGTTAAGAAAATTAAATAATGTGAGGTCTCATTTATTTTTAAATGAAATCGCATTAATTACTTTTGAGCCCCCCAAATTGTCATTTTTTCAAATAAGAATAAAAAATTTGCCATTATTAAACAATATTTTTGTTTTGTTGGAAAACTGGAAATAAATAAACAAGATTTTTGGGCAATTATTTTTTAATTTTTGAGGTATATAACTTCTAAACCAATTGGTAGCGGCCTGAAATTTTTTAGATTTGACTTGAGGAAGTAAAAATCCATATAATCCGCAAAAACTAAAAATTAGAGTTTCGTTATTCTTGAAATCCTTAGCGCAAGCTAAGGGAGATATTTTTGACCGGATCTCACACCGCATTGACACCAATCCACAACATAATTATTATATGAATAATTTAAAAAAGTTTATTTTAATTCAAAACATGAATTCAAAATGAAAAAAATGAAAAATTCAAAAATGAATAAATATATTTCTGGGTTGTGGGTTCCATAAATTTTCTTAACATATTCCAGAACATCCCTGCAAGGTTTGATTCTAAATCCTGAGTTTAATATAAGGACGTGACGCTAAAAAAACGTCAAGTTTAAGAATTATTTAATGAATGTTTCAAATCAAGTTTCCTAATTACATTTAAGTAATAATAACTTTTGACTATAACATATTCTAATTTAAAATTGTTTTCTTATCCGAATTTTTCATATGATTTTTAAAAAATTAGTCCTTGATTCAAAATTGGCCTACTTTATTGATAATTTTCAAAATGTTTATTTTGCTTTTGAATTAAAAGCCTTGCCATCACCTAGATCGCTGAAACTTTCTCAAATTTAAATGCTGCAGGATTGTTAGCTATATTTATAAATTAAGGAAAAATTAAAAAATTATGACAGCAAAATTATTTTTTTATGCCGGCTTTGGGAAAACATTTTTGTTTATAAAATTTATTTTGCGTTGTTTTCTACTTGTTTACAAGAACTTTGAAACATAAATTTGCTTTTCGTCAAAGTTTATATCCGTTATTAAAATAAATGACCCTTGCTATCTGTTGCTACGAAGAATGGTCTTCGACCAAAAGGTAAGGGATATCATTCTTTAATATTTTTCAATTTCTCGTACGCATAACTTCTTAATATCTTCCATTACATTCGTAGCATATACTAATTATGAATTAAATTTACGAATTAAAAATAATATTAGTAGAAAACATTCATTCGCAGGTTGATCATACGCATTATTCGTAAAATGTACGAATTATTAGTTGAGTTTAAAAAATGTTAAGCCGAAATCGTTCGAATCTGGTTTGTCGAACAATTAAAACAATGGTTAAGCACACAAAAGTGATAAGTCAAAATTTTTAAATTTCCAAAAAAAATTTTTATTTTTTTAACTGAAGTATATGAAAATAAGCGCTTATGAAAATTTAAAAATTTTGTCTTATCACTTTTAGGTGGCCGTATTCTACTGGAAGAGTCACTGACTTGTAAGCTATAAAACCACGGTTCAAACCTGAGCTCTGACAGAATGTTTTTTTTTTCGTAATTAGGTATTAGGATCCGTAAATGTTAAAAAAATTTATTCGTACTATATACATTATTTTTTGTACGAATATGAATAAAATATTCATAATATGTACCAAACTACGTCCATTCTACGAATCCTATTAGTGGCTGAAAATTACGTTCTTCGATTTGAAAATGCATGGTTTAGATCAGCTTTATTTATAAATTAACATACAAAAGGTTTTTTAATGAAATTAAAAAAGCGGTAAGTTTCAAATAATTTAAAATCAACTTTTTTAACATAAACGAAAAAAATTTAAAAACTATTTTTTGTCGCTATTTTTTGTAAAAAATTTAGTAAAAATTTATATTTTATACATGATAATAGTCTAGTTTGTGAGTATTTAAGTGTAGAATATGTGGTTAAAATTACAGAAGGATCGGCCCATGTGTTTCGAAGGAATAGTGTTGGGCGTCCGTGAAAACTTGGTTTTGAAAAAAACGCGTCTAAAGTTCTGTAAGCGCTCAGGTACGTACATGTAATAAGCATTGGGTTAAAAAAAGCAATTGACTCAATTTAAAACATTTTTTTTAAAAAGAATACATAGAGACTTGAAATTTTTTTTTACGTAAATCGTTAAAAAAACATATTAAAATGATTCTTCTCACTAAGTGGCGCAAAAAAAAGAGTCCTTTTCAGGCGGGGTCAAGATATTTTGGTGCTAATTTATCGGAAGCAAAAAAGCAAAGTGAATATAAATAAGAGTTTTTGTGGCTACAACTTATATTAGAATTATTAAGATACATCTTTAGAAGAAAAAGTGCGTAAAAACTTCTATCATTCCAACATGACGACCCTGGTATGCATATGCATATGGTATGAATACAACTCCATGAACATTTGCCTAGCGTTCATTAGTCTTTCTTCTTTGAAATCTTTATAGAAGCTTATTACAGTGTCGACAGTTTCGCAAATCTCCTACAGCAAATCGCTCTAACAGTTAAAAAAAAATCGCCGAGTGTATTTTTCAATGCGACTTTTAAGCGAAACTATTAAATTGTCAATTAAATAAAGATCACTCAATTGCTGATGTGAACTGAAGTATCTTATGGTTGGTGAAAGAGACCTTTAGAAATGTTTGCAACAAGTATGATAAATTTCAATATTAGTGAAAGCATTTCATAAGAAAGCATAGTGGGTAATTACCCACCCACAAAATTCCATATATGTATAACTACCCACCATACCCACATTATTTGCCGGGCCTGCAATGTTCGCATATGAAGTAGCTAGTGTAGCTTTTTTGGCTACCTTGGCCGCTTTCTTAGTATCCATCGCTCATTTGCTGTTTTCTTCAAACCTCAGAAATTAGTTCTGAGCTCTCCATTGATTTGCGGCCACTATTCGATGGCTTCTTCAACGTCGCACAGCGCACTAGACCGACTTTATCCAAAATCGAAAGACGGTGTGGCGTGAGAAACCGAAGTAGATGATACTGGAGTTAATAATGCTTGTCAGGCCTGGATCGAATGACATGATACCTGTTGCGCGGAAACCAGATTTGTTTACTTGTTTTCGGTGTCAAAGCCGGCAAGGTGACGTATTTCTAAGCCTTCCAATGATGCAAACGAAGACATGAGAATTTAAAAGGTTAGAAAATTTAAAAGGTTAAGTTCTCATGTCCAAATGAATGCCAAAGACTTCATGTAAGAAATAGTATTATCTTTTTGGCATTACGTTGCGGCTTGTAAAAAGTCTTAACCGGTTCAGACGAAATAATGTGCACACCATTCTCGATAACCAAGCTGCTATTGACAGGTGGCTGTGGTGATTATCCAGTAGCAGCAAAACAGGAGAAGTTGGCGTTGGCTAGGGAAACGCCATGAAATGCCGCATGTAGCGAACGAGTTCCGGCTGAGCCGGTTTTCTTGGGATACGAGAAAAAAAGTGTCAAACTGATTCCATTTGTATCGACTGTCAACGCCATGTTGCCTCGTTTAGCGGCCTCCACATTGCCAACACGCCGTATGCCCTTCAAGGCGATCAGTCGGCCAATTTTCGTTGGAACAGTCGAAAAACCCGATTAGTCCGTATTGTAGTCACGGTTCGTAATTGACAAGTTTAATTGCGAGGTCTTTGCACGGGGAATTTTTCAAAGAAAACTAGTTTGTTACATATTTTTGACCAAGGAACTGCAAAAAACTAAATCGAAACATCTCCTTCTAAAAAAAACGAAAAAAACGTGTTTTTTACAGGGTTAATTAGTACATTACTTTGTTAGTTACTTAATTAGTTACAGGGTTAATAAGTATTTCATGACTTTGTTGCACATTATTGTTGTTAGCACAAGAACTAACAATTGGAAAACTTATTTCAAGAACTCATTTGAAAGGCAATGAATTGACCTTTCCAACGGTGTATCAGCAAGCTCACTCGACTTATCTATTACGGAGCTAATCCATGTGTCTATCGTACCTATTAAATATAAATTTTAATTCGACGGTGAACGTGGCTCATGCCCGTCAATGAGAGACCCATTTTATTAGTCTTTAGTCCAAAACGCCACATATCTTTTACAACAATGAAAACATTTCGATTTTTTTTTAAATTTCTCTACAATTTCTTTCTTATTTAAGACCAAAACTAAAAGTAACCCACCAAATTTTGTGATTACACTTTGTCTTCTCATCAACAGGGATTGGTAAAAACAAATGATTCTCAAAAAATAAAAATAAAAGTATAGCAGTGAAGGGACCGCCGACGAAGTGAAAACCAATGTATAAAATACTAGTATTCCCGGGAAGATATTGTCCTGCCACGGACCACCTTCATACGAATTTTCATGCTAATCGAAAAAAAAATTTATATTTTCACCCTCTTCCCGTTTTATTATGTGTTTCAAAATATTTTTTATTAAAATTGTGTTTTTATTTTATAATTATACTAAACTATCGCCAATGTGCTACTCTGAATGCCTACAGAAGGAGACGAACTATCTTTCATTGCCTGAAACAGCTCCAGACGTTCATACAGATGCTCATTGCGGCTAGAAAACACAGTAAACGCCTGGAAATACTCTCCTCTCATTCTACATTCGAGCGCGACTTTAAATAGTGTAACGAACTAACTTTTCCGGCCGAGGATGCGCTCGCCGGACCCAGGGTTCGTTGCAATTATTTATACTTTTTTTTTTTCAGACACCGAATCAGAACACTCAGGTTTCGGAACTCAATAACTTTATTCCACAATTTATGTGTCCTCAGATCTAACTTAAGATAACATATTTTATTACAAACTTTAGTGAAAGTTATTCATAGATTTCGAATGACAAATCTGAGTGTACCAGTGAGCCCCTGGTCCCCTGTCCTTACCGAAAACTACTCTAACGGACAACAAGGCTGCATACAAGGCAGGTTAGCTTTGGGCGTGGTCAAACCCAGCTATTCCAAAGCTTCTGCCACTAACATTTCTCGGTCGTTCCTGGATTTTAGAGTTTGGTTGGTGTCCACGTTCGACGACGCTCTTGTCACTTGGCGAAAATATTCTAGTTTTTGGTAAAGTCGCTATGGATGTAGCAGATCAGTTCAGGCGTGGTCAAGTCCAGCTATCCTGAACCGTCTACCGCAGAGGGATGCGCCTGGGACCTAAGAAAACCTATCTTCTAAATCTTTCCATGCACTTCTCACTTTAATTTCCCACTTAGGTTTCGTCCTGTGCCTTCAGGCAGTTCACTATCACACTTGTTAATGTAGCTAATTTAATTAATTACTTTATTTTAATTTAACCGGATTTGCCGTCCGTACAGAAGAGCAGTTCAGGCGTGGTCAAGCCCAGCTATCCTGAACCGTCTGCCGCAGAGGGATGCGCCTAGGGCCTAAGAAAACCTATCTTTCTAAATCTTTTCATGCACTTCTCACTTTAATTTCTCACTTAGGTTTAGTCCTGTGCTTTCAAGTAGTTCACTATCACACTTGTTAATCTAGTTAATTTGATTAATTACTTTATTCTATTTTAACCATATTTAATTTATGACTTGTAAAATAACCTTATTTCGTCCTGTGTCCTTCAGGCAGCTCACTGTCACACTTTGTTAAATTTTAATTTACTTTAATTAATTACTTTATTTCACTTTAACCGTATTAAATTTATGATTTACAAGAGAAATTTATGATTTATAAAAAAAAATTTATAAAAGAAACTTATTAAAAAAACAGAAAACTTAAGAATATCTTATGTAAATCTGTTTCCATATGTTGTTTTACCGCTGTCGCTGTCCGCTTCAGTGCCGTCCTCGTCGCTGCTGGCGTGCGTCGGCTGTGCAGCTCTTCTGCTGCGATGCTGCTGAGATGATGACTGCGCCGATGGCGTCTCTGCCCAAATAGTAGCAGCACAGTCGAAACGCTGCTCCGTGTCACGCAGCGCAGTCGGTTACTTGTGTGACTGCGTCGTCACACTCAAACTGCTTCCTTCACTTGAACTTCTTTGTGACCAGCACGTCTGGTCACTAGGCCGCGGTAGAAAAAGACTGTCTAGTTTGCTCTCGCGTACCGCCTTATATAACCTCTTCGGTTCAGGCACGCTATGCTTCTTCTTCTCTCATTCCCCTTAAAATCGTACGATCGTACTGTGCTTCACTATATGCATCATCTTTCCAACACAAGGCGTCTCCGTAAGTAATCTCCGTTACATACATGAAAATAAGAAGAATAACATATTAGTCATTTACTCACCCCAGTAGGAAACTTATGGTCGGTAATGTGATGGTAAGTAATCAAATATCAATTCCAAAACATTTCGGTGTTCTACTTAAGGCGATTATCTGAGATGCGACTTTCCTCAACCAGGATTTGGCTACCCTCAAACTTGTGACTCAAGTTATTTTAAATCAAGTTATTTTAAATCTTTTAAATCATTAAACTACGAGGTATTATTTAATTCGATTATTTTATTTTATTTTAGCTTATTTTAATTGCTACTTTTAATTGCCTGTAACTTCATTTATTTCAACTTATCCTAGGGGTCGTCCATAAACTACGTTACTGATTTTCCGGTTTTTTTTACCCCCCCCCCCTCCCCCTGCGTTACTTTTCGTAGTGCTTTACAAAACCCCTCCCCCCCTTTAAAGTAACGTGACATATGAAATTAATTCATTCGAATGATTATATATTTTGACTAGCTCTGACAATTTTCACTAGTATTAGTGACTAGTATGACTAGATACATTAAAGGAATAATTGGAAAAAATCAATAATTAATATCATCTGTAAAAGCTATTCCATCTGCGATCCAAGATTCGATGCTCTCAATCACTGGGAAGAAAAAGCTGTTAGCTTTGTTGAGGATTCTTCAAAATAGAATTTTTCATCGGATTCTATGTCGACCCATTCAGGTGAATCCTCATTTCTAACGGAAAGAAATTCACCTGGTCTTTGACAGAGTACCCTTAAAGACTGCACCCGAGCTGCACCAAGTTCTGTGTTTTTGTGTAAATGCTTTCTGAAAATTGATTTATTTAAATAATACTTTTTATTCCGATTTAGCAATTCATAGATGTTTTAAAAACGAAATACAAGCCGCAGGTAGGACACGACCTTGAACCGATTTCTTCTTTCTGAGAAGGACAGTACATGTCATACAGTATCTCCTTTGATCAAGAACATTCAGGCCTTAACGTCAAAGCCTGTCGCAAAAGCAAAGACCCAAATTTTTCAGACGTGGGCTGAGATGGTGAAGGAATACCAAAAGGTTCCTGTGTCGAGGGAAAAGGTGGTGGAAGAAATCGTTAAAACAAAAGTTAAACATCAATTTAGACGATCAAACATAAACATGTAAGGTTAAAAATTTTTGAAATGTGTGTTATTAATTAGAGGTTTTTCGTCGATTTTTTTAATTTTTGGTAACGTTACAATATCTGAACACCTCCCCCCCCCCTACCGTTACTAATCGTAGTGCATTTCAAAACCCCTCCCCCCCCTAAATTGGTAACGTAGTTTATGGACAGGGGGTCGTGGTATGAGTGTAGACCTAGATCACCGGTAAGGTGTCCAGATATTACACTATAATATAAGCGATTATATGTTATAATATAATTTATAATATAATTAATTTATGATGGCTTAACGACACGTACTGCACGGGGGCATGCTTCTCTGCATGCTCTGGCTTGGGCAGCCTACGTTTAGTTGATCTGTAGCTCGACGGTCGACTTTCCGTATTAGTCCTTACTCGGTAAGGTCGACCGTCTTGGTACTCGAGACGTTGTTCCCGCCGGGTGAAACTGGTGGTTGGCCACGAGTGCATGACCCAGTACGAAAGCTGTAAGGAAAGGTAAGATGTAAAATAAGGCATGTAGGGATAAAATTTAGTCAAAAATTTTGTTCCTTACAATAGGTCACCTTAAATGAATTTCATTTTCCTGACATTATCCATGCCAAAAACCACAGTTTTCTTACCTTTCTTGTTCACAGACTTCTTCGCCGATTCTGGAAGCTTTGACGAAGATTTCATATCGTCTTTGGATTTTTTGCTTTTGGGGTGTTACCCACCATTGAACCAGCAGAGTTAGACCGGACCAATGCACGAACTCCTTTTACAGCCTTTCTCTTTACAACCGAAAAATTGGACTTATCCAGCGTTAGGGCTTTTAAACTCCTACGATCTATCTGAATAGGCTCCGCACCACCACTAAGTTGTCTTTTAGGGGCAACCTTTGCTGGAAAACTACCAGCACTAACACCCACACCAACACCTTCCACTTTTGGGCCCGTACGAATGCCGGATTCTCCCACACCTGGACGAAACTCGGGTCCACATTAACCATCAACTAACACTAAGTTAGGCCCTTTTACACCCATACCAATAAAAGGTTTTCCTGAAGCAGAAACAGGCTTGCCTGGACAATTGCACCAAACTGAAAGGCAAGCACCAAAAAACACTACAATAAGAACCCTACACAATTCAGAAACGTAAATGCGTCTATTAGACCGTGACACCCTTCGCAAAGTAAACATTTCAATACTTTGAGAGTCACTACAACCAACATTTTAAAAGTCACTGGTGTAATGGTTTGAAAATGACAGGAGTAACAGTTTGACAAACACTGAAATAAATCAAATCCGAAAAAGTTTGAGAAGCACTGGAGTTATTACACAATCTACGTTGTGGAAGCACTGTAATAATCAGTGTCAAGCTTATTGACGAATGATACTCGTTGTCTGTATTGATGACGAATGCTACTCGTTGCCTTGATGACGGAATGCTACCCTCTACCAAAAATCACTCAACGCGCCTAAAGAAGTTTTCACTTCAAAAATTTTGCTACTTTTTGCAAAAGGGGATAAGAAATTAAATTTCAGAAAAAGTGGCGCTATTTTTAAACGGACCGCCATTATTTTTTAAAACCAAACTTTCGTGAATATTGCTACTTTAAGAGTTATTTTGCATTAAAAAATATTTGAAAATGTTATGTTTGCATTATTATTTTAACATTTTTTTGGATGAAAAACCGTAAGTAAGAAATTATGATCTTTTGCTTTTTTTATATAAAGCAACCTACTGATTTGCACTTGCCTCAGCTGTTAAAATCTTTGTTTTAGGGCTTAAGTTAAGACATCCACCAACACATTGTTATCCAAATCTTTTGTGAAAATGCTAATTTTTGGTGATTTTTTCAGCTCTTCTAAAAAAATGTCTGGTGACCCGTTTTTTTTTGGCAGGAGGTGTAGTAGTATTAATAAAACATGAAATACAAAAACAAAACATATCGCCGCTTGCGAAAATTAATCTCGTATGTACAAATTTCTACTTTTGAGATTATTGAGAAAAAGGGGCTATAGTTAAAAATCTAGCGGTGCAATATTCTTCAGATATCTTTCAGGCCTATTTGCAAACACATTTCACAATAGATTGCGAAAGTTTTGTGGACTTACCGCTATTATTTAGAATGTATAGCTCTTTTCTTTCAAAAATCTCAAAAGTGCAAATTTTCACATACGACATTAATTATTTTCAGGCGACGATATGTAACTACTTTATTTTATTTTTTAAATTATTACAATAGCTCGTTTAAAAGGTCTATGTTTTCTCTTCCAACTGCAAAGAATTTTTAACGTTTAAAAAAAATTGAATATTGAAAATTTTCAGAAAATAAACTTTACATCCAAAAAAAAATTAGAAGAAAAAGATAGCAGAAACTTTATCAATAGTTCATATTAAAGGCCCATGTTTTTTCTTTTTGTTACCATATATTATATTCGTTTAGAAAATATAGATTGATTAATTTTATAGGCGTTGGACAAGGGGCGCGGTGCCTCCCATGTAACCCGAATTTGCGATATCGAATAGTTTTGGAGTTATAGGATGCACAGCCTCGGAATTGAGTACTCGACCTCAATTTACACATGAATTTTCATTGATAACATTTTATGGGCGTTGGACAAGGAGGCGTAGCAGCAACGCGCCGGGTTTCAGTTAGTAATTTTATATGAATAAATATTTGATTTTTTTCTAATGTTTTATTTCATGTTTCTTTTTATATCAATCATTTTTGCGCTTAATTTTTCAAGATTTTCATTAGATCTAATCCTAGCGAAAATTTCTTTAAATCGTCATGGCGGACTCGAAACATATTCATTTTTTTCATGTTCGCTTCGAATGCATCTCGATTATAATTATTTATATGAAATTTTTTTCAAAAATAGAAAAGAAACGAAAATGTCCACTTCAGCATTTGGAAGGACTATGACCTAGCTTCTATTGATGAATTTCGTTGTTCGTGTGTTATTAAATGTTTGAACATAAATGATCGACAACTGGACCTACGAGTTTTATACCGACTCCGAACGGCTCGTATTCACCAGAAGCTTAACATTGCAGTTTATAGTATCTGAGGTTTGCCATTGTCTGGAAACAGTGGCGGCCGAACAGAAATATTAATTTAATTGAAGAGCATTGTACCTAAACTAAGAATTGAACCTTGAACAGAACCCGCTGCATACGGACCAGTCACGACACTCTGCTCGTAGGGCTATGGCCGCCAGTCGAAATCAGTGTTTTTATTAATTTCTTGTTATTTAAATGTCATTTATACTTTCATAAAATTAATATGAAAAATTTTTTTTAAATAAAAATTTATTTATATGAAAAAGGACTTACATTCTTTTTATATGTAGTTTTTTATGAAGATATAATTCATGTGAGTTATTAATTTTAAACTTAATTTGTTTTATAATTTTCATATGAAAAAGTCTTAGCGAAAATTTCTGGGTTTCGCCATTGCAGGTTTGTTTTAAATTCGAATCGAATTCGTTTTTGTGTTTATTGAGTTATTAAAAGTAAGCACGCAGTACTTGAAGTTTAAAGTATTAGTGTATGCTTTTATTTAATTTAAAAACATGTTTTCGTATTTTTCGTTATTAAACAAGTGTTTTAAGCAGTAGATTGACGTAGTTTTAAGAAAATAGCAACAATACACAGGATAACCTTGAATTTTTTAAATAAATAAAGACATTTTGTGAATTTGACAAACTTGTAGAATTTGTTAAAATTATTGACGTGGTTTTAAACTGCGCAATATTCGTTTATTAAATAAAATAATGCGCATAATAGGAATATTTGAATTTGAAACATATGTTAGCAAAGTTTTTAAAAAGAACGCGAATTAATAACACATATCTACAAGACTTTGTTGTTGGGTAGCTGAAAGCCATATCCGAAGCAATTTTCTATATAGTATCAAAATCTGAACCTTAGATTAGATTCACTGTGACCTTTCGACCTACACTGTTATATTAAATAGCTTACGTTCTCAGATGTGCGTAGAAAGAGGAAAAAAAAGACTCTATTTCTATTTTCAGTTTGCCACTCAGTGTAAACCAACAACTTTTCATACAAAAATACATTGTATTTTTTTTATATATATATATTTCATTTTGATCATTTCATTTATTTCACATTGTACTGAGAAAAGCTACAGTTTTCGAGATATCATCATAAATTTGATGTCAAAATCTCGCATAGATCCGCCAATATCATAAATTACACTATAAATAACACTTACTTAGAAATAGTTTACAGTTTTCTCGATCTTGGTGTTATTATGGATTCAAAACTTCGCTTCAATCTCCACGTTAATATGGTGATAAATAAAGCAAGACGAGTCCTTGGTTTCATTAAAAGATGGGCTAAAAAATTCAGTGATCCCTTTACTACTAAATTATTATATACCTCTCTCGTAATGCCAATTCTTGAATATGCATCAGTTATATGGAACCCACAATATAATGTTCAAAAACAGTTTTTACTTTTTGCTTTACGTCATAGTCGTTGGAATCCCAATATTATGCTTCCATCGTATGAAATACGCCTTAAGATTATTTTACTACCTTCCTTAAGAAGCAGAAGAATGATGCTTAATGTCATGTTTCTGTATAATTTAATTCGTGGCGGGATTAATTCGAAATATCTCATCTCAGCTCTAAATTTTAACATTCCAAGGAGAGGAACTAGACATTTTCTGTTCTTCAAGTTGAGTCAGCACAATTCTAATTACGCTCTTCATGAACCTTTACGATGTATGTGCAATGATTTCAATAATAACTTCAACATGATAAATTTTTCTGATTCGGTAGACGTCTTAAAACGGAAAATTATATTACACTAGCAGACCCTGTGAACTTAGTCTCGCCCCAATTTAACGCCTTTAGATAAACTTCAAAATGATAATAAAATACAGATAGTTCAAATTTCAATGTGATTTATTTGAATAGAATCTAAATCAGTAGAGAGCGTTAGGTAAACAATCTAAAAAGCTCACAATTTAATTCATGTAAAAATTTGTTTTGTTTTATAAAAAGTTTTCGTTTGATATTTGTGGTGATGAATTTGTTGTTCTTTTTCATTTGTTTTGTTGGTTAAAACTAAATGTAATTAAAAGTTATGTTTAATTAATGGAAATAAATATGGGTAAATTTGAATTATTTATTTGTCCTGTAGTAAAGAGCATACACAATGTTGGAGTACGAATAAAACGAATGTTTATTTTCAGCATGTATGTATTAAACCTCTGCACAAGTGCACTGGTTTTTTCTACAACAGTAGAGCCAACAGTGCCGAGTTCAGAACATAACATAACTCTGTTAAGTCAAGCAGAACATAACCAACCAATTCATTAAACAACAAGAACCGAGCACTGCAGAGCACTCGTCGGCTTCAAAGCAGAACTTGTTCGCAGCCAGTGTGACCAGAGTGGAATATTATATTTTTTTTATAAAAATATGCAGCATAAAAATATGAATATTATTATGAATATTTTGCGTATTCCTATATTTTTTAAAATTAACAAAAATTGCAATAAAAAATGTCTATTTGAATACTAAGTGGTTATTTTTGGCTATCGACATTTTATATTTTTTCATCTCTAAACCACCTTGTGAAACGCAATATAAGGAATTCGTTTTGTGGTTAACTTCTTCGTTGTCAATTTTATTGCAATTCATTTAATAACTTCACGCAGCTTAAAAAGTGAAGTAAATTTGCATGTATGTTTGTTTGGTTGGATTTTTTATGGATTATGTTACAGCAGTAAGGAATATACTTAAGACATAATAAGGGGTATTCACGATGTGTTGTATTTCCCCTTGTATTGTGTATTTTTGATGAATTTGATATTTGTAGTAAATTTTGTAATATAACAAAAACAAAATGCACAGTTTTCAAAATACAACCCTGTGGAAAAAATGCAACGATGGGACACTATTGTATTCTGCGTAAATTTCGTTGCGTATTAGATCAGATGATGGTACAAGCATTTCTACTCAGCATATAGCAAGCTACCGGCTACGCTGTGAGCTTATTTAATAAAAATTAATATAATTTATTCTTTCATTTCAATTTTTGTATGATTTCCTTTAGTTAAATGATGATTTAAATTAATATTTCCCAACAGAAGTTCAGTATTGTAAATTTTGCAAAAATTTATCACAAATGCACCACATCGTGAATATCACTATTATTTCAAACAATATTTATTTCTTTTAAATATTTTTAAAAGTGGATTCAAAGCAACAAAGCAGAAAAAGTTATTGATCAAAGTTGGGAATCTGAAGAAGATTTATCAAAATTTGTGCTTTCCTCGCATAGTTTACCATTTAGCAATGCTGAGGTGAGAAAATTTTTAGTTATATGAATCTTATTAAAACAAAAATTCAAAATGGAATGCAAGAAAAACTCTTAAATAATTTGTTGAATGTAAAAACATGGCTACATGTTTAAAAAAAGTGTTGTAATACCTATTAAATACCAGATAGCTTAATAAAAAAATTTAGAGTGGCGAACTTCTATGATTATAATACAAGCAACAAATTAAGTATTGATCTCGAAGATGTGCCTGGATTTTAATTTTGTATATTGTTTATTATAACAACGTTCATAATTTTTATAGGAGAAGCCAAAAAGTTTTAAAATAGCACATATTGATTGTACCACATAGTAGATTGTAAAGTGATAATTTGTTCATAATTTCGTTTATTAAGTTTATTTTTAGGTATTTGTCCAAAAAAACGGCTTTTAAATCTAAAATATGTCCCATTTAAAAACGTTTTTGGCTTCTCCTACAAAAAATTAAAAAAGTTGTAATACACCTATATGTTTCTGACTTAAAAATGAAGTTTTCTCTGTGAGAAAAGTATTTGACTATTTTCAAGAGAATATAATTCTTGAAAAGACTTTTGTAAAGTACAAATCAACTGATATATGCTTTGTTTACGTCTTATTAATATAATTTATTATAATTATTATAATTATTATAATTATTATAATTATTATAATTATTATAATTATTATAATTATTATAATTATTATAATTATTATAATTATTATAATTATTATAATTATTATAATTATTATAGTTATTATAATTATTATAATTATTATAATTATTATAATTATTATAATTATTATAATTATTATAATTATTATAATTATAATTATAATTTATTTATAATTATAACTTATATTTTATAAATTTAAGTGTAATAGTAATCAAATAAATGTTTTTAAACTTGCTTCTGTGTTTCTTTTATATGCATATTTAGTCTAATTTAGATATAGATCTTTGAAATTGAAAGTGGAATATTTTTGTGGAATATAAAAATTGAAAGTGGAATATTTAGCATATTTTTTTTGACAAAAAGCATATATTTTAAAAAATCTTCTGGTCACACTGTTCGCAGCTTGCTTTACCAGAACACAATGTTATTCGTTCTAAAAAAAAAAATTAATTGATAACAGCGAGAAAAGCATCGAAAAGCAACTCCTAACGCAGCAGAGCATTGGCAAACTGATAAAAGGCTAGGAATTTCATGCAAATGCAAGTTTTTACTGGGCATCTTAAAGCGTAAATGGTTAAGTTATCTTTGCGAATCATGAAAATTCCTTCTAAATGGCATTAAATAGTTAGTGCATATTTTTAAATATTTTGCAATAAATGCATGGTTTTGCATATTTTACAAAAAATGCCTATTTTTGCATATTAATTGCATATATTTTTTATACAATAAATTTATGTGGTTGTTGCATATTTTGCTTTTTTTGATTTGAAACCATTAAAATTTAATACGACATCTTTTGGAAAAGATAACTTAGAATTATTAGGTACTTTTAAATGCACTTTATTTTTTTTATTAATTAATTTTATATGTATTAAAATTGAATTGTTTTTTTTTTTTGTTAATTAAATGCAATATTTATTTTTTAACTGATAATAAAATATAAGAAAAATATTTTTAATTGCATATTTTACCTTTTTTAGCGCATATTTTAGAGTTTTAAGTGCATATTATATGCGCATATTTTCGATTTTTATGTTCAAATAGCAGAGCTGTAAAGTCTGCATTCATATTCAGAACTTTAAGTACAACTGAATAACGACATAAGAATGCATTCAATGAATGCAAAATTGATTTATACATAAAATTTTTAATTCACATTCAATTTTAAAAAATGATTAATTAATCATTTCAATTATTCATTTTCGTTATTCAGAATAATGAATAAATTTTTTTATTTATTTGAATGCTATTCACAAAGAATGCCATTCACAAAGAATTACAGAATTTACAATTATTCTATTTTTATTCATTATTCATTTTTTATTCGTTATTCATTTTTTATTCATTATACATATGTTATTCATTATTCATTTTTTATTCATTATTCCTTTTTTATTCATTATTCATTTTTTATTCATTATTCATTTTTTATTCATTATTCATTTTTTATTCATTATTCTTTTTTTATTCATTATTCGTTTGTTATTCATTATTCATTTTTTATTCATTATTCATTTGTTATTCATTATTCATTTTTTATTCTTTATTCATTTGTTATTAATTTTTTTGTCATTGCTTAAGACTCGGGAAACACATTGCTTAGGAAACACATAGAAATATTCAAAATACTGGTTAACAATTTGTTAATTTGCCAGAATAGGTCTGTTATAAAAAAAAAACACAGCCCCAGTCCTAAGCAATGAAAAAAAAAATTAATAACAAATGAATAAAGAATAAAAAATTAATAATGAATAACAAATGAATAATGAATAAAAAAAGAATAATGAATAAAAAATGAATAATGAATAAAAAATGAATAATGAATAAAAAATGAATAATGAATAAAAAAGGAATAATGAATAAAAAATGAATAATGAATAAAAAATGAATAATGAGACATTTTTTTTAAATTGAGTGTGAATTAAAAATTTTATTTATAAATCAATTTTGCATTCATTGAATGCATTCTTTTTTCGTTATTCATTGATTAATTTTTTTGTGATTTAAATCAAATTGAATGCATTCTGTTACAGCTCTGTCAAATAGTAATATTTTGCAAATTTAAGTATTATTTTATGTGATTTCGGAGACTATTTTTTTCAATCACTTTAACTCGAATTTTTTAGAAATATTTAAGGTACTTGAAAAATAACGCCAGTATTTGATGCCATGGGTCAGGATTTACCCATGGGAGGGGGGTCTTGATGAAAATTTTTTTAAAATTAAAATATAGGTACAATTCTTTGTTTCATTTAATTTTTACTTTAAGTTTGCAAAAAATATTACACCAGCCAATATATTTAC
Source organism: Dichetophora obliterata (assembly GCA_963920525.1). NCBI lineage: Eukaryota > Metazoa > Arthropoda > Insecta > Diptera > Sciomyzidae > Dichetophora > Dichetophora obliterata. The sequence continues at coordinate 187,694,771 of OY986435.1, read as the reverse complement.
GAAAAATATGAATTTTTGAGGTTTTTGCAAAATGTCTTAGCTCACTGGCGATTATTGCAACAGCTAAAATATTTTGGGAATTGTTATAAATAAACCTTAGCATAGACTAAGGTTTCAATAGACTAAGGTAGAGGGGTAAAAATATAACTTTTTTCCCAATACAAGTCGAGGCACCTTTATATATGTACATACAGCTGCGAGCGAAAAATAACAGTCTATTTATATTCAAATATGTTTTGATAAATATTACTAGTCTACAAATTTCGTATCCGGTTAACCCATTATCATTCCTATATGTACTTTCAACGCTGGTTTCAAATATGTACTTAGTTTCCTCCTATATTGTAAAATTTTCAATATACAGCGTGTTTTACCGTTAAACGTACATATAGAAAAAAGAATGGGTTTACCGGATACGAAGTTCGTAGACTAGATTATTTATCCAAACATATCTGAATGTAAGACGACTGCTATTATTTTGTTCGCAACTGTATATAATATACAAAAAAACTTAACGAAAATTGAAATAAAACAAAAAATTGTCCCTAAATTTTAATTTTGAAAAAAATTTCATCAAAACCCCCCATAAGCCCTGGCATAAAATACTGGCGTTATTTTTCAATTACCTTAAATATTTCTACAAAATTAGATTTGAAATGATTGAAAAAATACCCTCCGAAATCACATTTTTCTAGTAGATCATTCAGTTTTACTAAGATCTACCACAAAATAATAACAATGAAAAACATAAACAACAACGCCAACAACAAGCGTAATCACATCATTACTAGTAATCATATTTATAAATTAATCATCATTATAATCATCAACAGAAAAAACAACAATAACAACAATCCAACATCGTAAGAATGCAAGAAACAATAATCAACAAAACCACTACCAATAGTAAAAGTAATAGCCCAAACAGAATAAGCATAGCCAACAGGCAGCCAACAGAAAAAATGTCAACATAGAAGTTGGTTGCCTTGCAACCTTATGAAATGAACATAATGAAAATAACCAACACGTAGCGTACGCAGCCGACACAAAAATGTTGACGAACTTTTAACTTTTGCCGCAGCCAACGGTAGCGAAATGTCAAAATACATAGTTCAAATTAGAAAACTTAAAATTGACTAAAACATTAGTCCAAATTAGTAAAAAAACAAACAAATTATTGTATGCAAAAGGCTGTATCTTTTAATTTAGTAACAAATAACAAAATATTGTAAGCATAAAGAGCTATCTGCGTTATCAACACAAATTCTATTCTGTGCACAACATTTCGTTTGCTACGTTTTCGACAGCTCGCTACGTGTTGGCTATGCCTATTCTGTTTGGGCTATTAAAACAACAAGAAAATATCCGCATAAACAACACAGTAAAGTTTTATTAATTTTTTTGTTATTACTTAAAAAATATATTTATTTTTAATTCTTTAATAAGTTTTATTGAATTAAATATTGTGAAAAATGTAAAAAAAATTAATTAATTTTCATAGTAAATAAAAAAGTAACTTATTGGAATTTCAATAAATAATAAGAAAATCCCTTTTTTGCAATTTAGATGATTTTTACTTCAAAAGGAAATGCAGAAACTATGAAACCTAAACAACACGTCATAACTTCACGCGTTCTGCTGTTGATCACATAACTTTCAAGTCATTTCGTTCTGCTGCGCTCTTCTCTGTCGACTCAAGCATAACATTGCTTCGGTTTTCGTTTGTTTTTGTTCTGCTCACGCGACGAGTGCTCTCTGTAGTGTTACGTTTGTTTTAATTAATGAAAGCAGAATATAACCAACGCTTGCTCCACAAATCAGTGTTTTGAAATGCATTTCAAGCTCACTCGTGCAGAGGTTTAGTAGATAGCGTTATGATAAACAATTAGGCTATTCACAGTTTAAGCGTACATTCAACAAATCGTATTTATAGCATTTGTTATTAAGATTTGTTTTCCGGCGCAAAAACAAACAACGAAGACGGTTTGCCAACACACGCGAACAGGCAACGTACAGCTGACAGTGCGAAAAACAGGAAAATTCGAGATTAATCACACAGACTTCTAACGATTACGAACTGAATACGCTTGAATTGGAATGGAAGATCAGTTGGAATAATCGGAATTCCTCTCCTTTGAATTTGCCCTTGATGATCGTCGCTTGAATCACATTTTTCATCAGTTTCTTGACGGACAAACGCGTACCGTTGCACAATTTCGGGTGATTCCGATTCCGCAGCAAGATTATGATTGATCCCACCTTCAGCTGTAAATTATGCGGCGGAGTTCCTGGCACATCAAGCGAGTTCAAAAATTCCGTTAGATACTTGGTCACTTCATACTCGTCTGTCACGCTGTCAACGGATTTGTATGAATGCAGTTCTCCAGAGATTTGAATTTGAATAATGAAATTTAAGCTATCGACGTCCTTATTCTTCGCTGCTAGTTTGCCCGTTCACTAATCCAATCAAAATTTTTATAATTTTTTGCAATGCCGGGGAAGACTTTGGTGATGAGTTCCTTCTTCGACGATGTGAACTCGCAAAAATTTGCTGGGAACGATATCAGTCCAGTCGAAACATCAACAGAAAATCGTATTCGAAAGCAGCGCGATTCAAGTCTACATTTACGACTGGTCTTCTTCTTGTAACATTTTGTCGAATTTGAGGTGGTGATTGTGCAGCGCGAACCTGTGTAATATGGGTAAGTCTCCATTCATTTTCTTCTGCACGTTCCTCTTACGTTTGATTATCACGGACATTCTGACTAATTATTCAATGCCTCCTAATCTAGTAGGAGGCATCAGAGAACTGCAATGAGTATCTGACAGAATTCGGATACTCAAATCATACCCGAGTGTCGTGCTGTTTTCAACTCTATCCATTGTTAATGATATGTGTAAAATATTTACTTATAGGCATTCGGCTCATTAGCATTTTTTCGGGTATAAGTACATTCTCATATCCGAGAGCGGCGTGATCCGATCCACTTCGAGCCGTTTTCAAGGAGTGTGTTGAGTCAGTTTATTACAAAGGCGCTCGATCCGAATGTATTTTGAGTGTACTCTGAGTACTGCTACTTCTCTGCCAACGTATCTTAGCGTTAATCAGTTATTTTTTGCGCGTGCACTTTTCGTAAAGCCCGTATGATACTTGATTGCTTTGTCCAATTTTTATTAATTGACAATGAAACTAGAGCAGTTGAAGTAGCGCTAAGCCTAAAATTCAAGAAGTGTGAGTGTATAAGTATATAGTACGAATTGGACAAAAAAATGTGCGACGGACAGCATATTCAATGCATTGTTTTTGACGTTTCTCTCAATTCGTTCGTCGTTAAGTTTCGATCAAATGTTAAGTGTCAAAAACAAGCTTCGGCTCTTTCTTCCGCAGCCAAGAAGAACAGAGAGATAAAATAGTCACGTTGCGGAGATGTAAAAAAGTGGCACGATGCATGTTTTCATCCTTTTCCAACAATATATATCTGTCTAACTCACTCGCCACTTGTTTTCAGTTTTTGAAATTGGACAAAACAATGAAGTATCATACGGGCTTAAGCACTTGTCTGCAGGCCATGTGAGCTCTCATTTTTTGTTTGTTTTTTCTCGAAAATTCGTTCTTGGTATTTTATTGTTGCACTCTATGGAGAAGAAAACAATAACAACGCTTGTGATTTTGGTTTGTTAGACACAAACAAAAATAAAACAAAATCAAAAAGCAGGCGCACAGTGGTTAAAAGTTGGAAATAAATACCATAACTGATAATCTCTTTTTGTGATTTTTTTTTTCTTTGCGTTGTTTAAGAATATTTTTACTATCATGGTTCCAAAATATTTATCAGAAATATATAAAGGTTTTCTGTGTAGACGCCTTAAAATGCGATTGATGTAAAAATGTTGAAAAAATTTCGTAAAATATTGATATTTTTCAAGAGTTATTACACACAATTGAGAAAATGTATTGCACTCTTTTTTTTTTTTTTTTGTACAAAAAGCAGTATGAAAAGGTTTTTTGTATACTTGAAATTTTTATTTTATTTTTGCAATAAATTTTTAATGCAACGTTGATATGACAAAAAAACGTAAATTTATTTTTAGTAGAATAAAACATAATGATCTTCGGATGTCGACGATATTTTAAATAAAGAAATGCTTTTATTGGACTTTAAGTTGAGCGATTAAAAAAAACTGACAGAATTTTTTGCGTCCTTGAACAACATTTGGTAAAAACTACATGCGTTTCGAAGAAAATATAGATTTGTTTAGTCTCAGGGTTTGTTACTATAGTCATTTTCTTTAGTATGCTTTTAGGAATTTCTTTATTAAACGATCACTTCTTGCGAAAGTGCGGCATATTAATATAAAGGTATATTTTTTTATTTAAAATCGTTAAATTTTTAATATAAGTAGTGAAAGCATTTATTTACTGAATACGATAAATGGTTTAAATATTATAATTCTTTTTCTGCAATACTAGAATATATTTACAGAGTACTTATATAGTACATATTTTTTAAATAATAACAATTAAATTGAATTAGTAAAACAGTAATGTGATATGTATAAAGTTAAATTAATTCACATTATCTTATAGCTTACTATGAAATATTTTAATGAATTTCGCAATAGAATGCTTTCGAAACTATTCAGATATTCAAATTCCCTTGTCAAGAAATGTTTTTCAAATATCTTCAATTAGCTGAAAGTGAAATATATATTCTTTGATTCTAAGCAACAGAATTAGAATACGTACACGGAGCAAATTTATTTGCTCGAATCAAGCAAATATTTTGCTTAACAGCAAATCAGTAAAACTTTGCTCAATCACAATGTGATTTAAGAAAAAGATTGCTAAATTGCAATCACTTCTCGTGTATTTAGGAAAAAGCAACATGTTGATTAAATTCAAGCAAATATTTGCTTAGTTTTTATAAATTGGAATAGCACACTTTGATTAGTTTTTACTGAAATTTAGCATAATTTTGAAGTGGCTGAGAATCAAGCGCAAGTTTTGCTTAACCACAGTAATAATTTAGCAAACAGTTTTCTCCGTGTATGCAAGCCATGTTTTTATGCTACACGACCTGTGCTCACTTTATCACAATGCCAAAAAGTATGCTATTATCTTTTTTTACTGTTGATAGTATCACATTTACAACCATCGCCAAATTGTGGCAAAACGCATGAGGTTCACTCCTTTTTTTTAATAAAAACGAAACTATGTATAAGCTTTTTTTTTATGATGTTTTTTTTTTTGTTTTTATAAAAAGCAAACTAATATAAACTAAAATAAAACTAAATAAAAAGCAAAATAATATCTTTGAATACTATAAACCACTAATTTTAACAGCTAAGATGCTGCGCTTCATTAAAGTTTGAATTGGGAAAAATACGTGAAGTGGAAAATTTCGTATGGGAAGTGGGCGTGGCAAAAATTATTTTTTTATGTTAGACATATATTGAAGATTTCTGACAGAATGGTTCTTGTGTTGGTTCAAGATAAAAAATATGGCGTTTTAAATATTTGTGTTGTATGGGAGGTAGGCGTGATTGAGGGCGGATTAAAAAATATTTTTGTGTGTATTCTAATAAGGTAAATTCCGAATAATGCACAAAATTTTATTGGTCTACGGTGAGTCCTTCTATTTATTGACAACTTTTGTATGGGGCTCAACCACTGTGCGGCGCACGTGTCTGTTTGGTTCTAACACATGCAATAGAAGTTTAATTTAAATTATGCGCATGTGATTTGGCAACTTAGGGTTACAGAAAAATACTTTACAAATTTAATAAAAATAACTGATTGCAGAAAATGAATGACACCTACGGTACTGTCGAAACTGCGTATTATTTTTAAGCCTCAACAACTTCACCTCATGCTCAGCTTTCACTGTGTAAGATAAAAACAAAAAGCAAAAGCAGTAGATGCTGCGCTTTACTGCGCTCTGTTTCATATCTGTGGCAGATGAGCCGAGTAATTCAGCTCCTTGTGTCGATTATGAGTATTTTAGCAAATAGGATAAGTGTCAGCAAGACAACGGCCGCATTCTAGCCGAAAAAGTGCTCAAGTAGCGAAGTAGCATAAAATCATGATACAAAGAACTACAGATAAAGTATTGCGCATGTCCGCCATCTTTGCTGTGACGTGCAAGGTGCTCCTTGGTTAAAACGTAGTCACAATTTATTCATAGGGTATAAAGATTTTAAAATGCCTACATTTTCTTATGGAAACTTGTTTTACTGATATGAAATAAATATTGTTATATAAAGCACATGTCCAAAATAAAGTAAGTAGTGTTTGTGAAGAAAAATTTTCATATTTTGTAGGGGTGCTTTTTCCCTTTTTTACCGATTTACACAAAAAGCGGCTACGTTGCTTGATGTGCTTGACAGAATTTTGAATGTTTTTTCGTTTTCATTTTGCTATCTTCGTCACTTTTCTACATTTTCTTTTGAATGTATTCATCAAGTGTCACATTTGACGAGCACCGATGACGAGGTGTGCAGTAAATTTTGTTTGTTGCGCCGGGAATACTTTACCTGTAGCGCTTTGTATCATGGCATAAAATATTTTCGCTATATAAATTGTGACATCTCAAGGAACATGTTCTGTGAGAGCATACCATTCAGCCCGAAAGTTGTGGAACAGTTCTTGAGCACTTTTTCGGCTAGAATGCGGCCAACAACAACCATAAGTATTTATGAACCGAAAAAACCCGATCTTTCCCGATCCGACTCATGACTTAGGATACTCTTATTTACTTGAGCCGCGGCATTCTAGCTTCGTAGAAAAGAATATGAGTCGAGTTGCGTGCGCTAAGTGTGAGTAGGTTTTTGTACTTATTTTTTTACAAAATCGACTCAGAGTCGCAAAAAAGCTATCCGTTGCAGATCTCTGGGAAGCATTAGGCAAGCAAAGAACCTAAAAACAACAAACTCGTTTTTGACTAATTCTATTCGAAAGAAAATTCTCTTAAAAAAAATTTACCGAATGAATGTTTCGCAATGAATGTTCGCAATCAAATTGAATAACTTCACTTTTTACACGCAAACTTATTTTCTGGAAAAATTATCAAATTAATAAATAGCTATCGCATTGAATTTCAATTGATCGTTATGCTTGTACCGTTGGCGGATGTGATGCGCAATATACGACTTTGGTTGTAATGATAGTTTTATTTTTTATTTAATAAATTTATTTTCTTATACACAGTATACACAGTTTGAGTATTGAAACAGTTTGAATATTTTCATAAACTGATTTTATAATAATGAAAATTTTTGAAGTAAAGCTCGAATCAATTGCGCAAGAAAAATAGCACATTTGGTCAATAGAAAATAACGATGCGAAAAGGACACCTGTCAAATTGCGCACAGCCTAAGTCAATGTATAACGCCATCTATCGGGTTGTGGCATTGATTGCAGCACAGCGACACCTATTATTTATCTCGTTAACTTCTCCACGCAGAATTCACGCAAAACGTCTTTTATTGCAATGAAATTCACAATTATCTGAAATTTTCCAAGCTGCACAACGAATTTTCCACCTTTACATCGTCAAAAATCCGTTTTACCGAAATTTTCCGAGTTTGCCACTAAGAATTTTATATTTTTTCATTCGAAAAGCCATTCCGAAACAATTGCGCACAAAATCTCATACAAAAAATCAATTTTCGATTTTTCCAATGTCCCGACTTTTCCGGAGGGTTTTCCCAAAATTTTCTCCTTTCTCCATTTAAAAAAACCTTCTCCTTTCAATGACAAACAACTGAAAAAAATTTTGAGCTAAATTGGCCCAGCCGTTCTCAATTGATGTGTTACTATACACCATTTTTATTTATTTATATAGAATAGATATAAATTATTTTTTACAATTATGAAGAGGTAATTTCAACGAAAGGTAAACAAACAGTTTCACAGGCTGCTTACGCGGAGAGAGGATCCCTTGTAACATTAGTTAGTATAATTAACGCTACCGGTAATGCTGTCCCTCTTGTTTATGTTTTTCCAAGGGTTAAATTCAGTGACCGATTTATGAGTGGTGCACCCACAGGATTTCTCGGTTTAGCTCGCAAAAGCGGTTGGATGATTGCTGAGTTATTTATTGATGTCTTAAAACACATACAAAATTATTCAATGTGCTCCAAGCACTGTCTCATCCATCTTAAAATGTAGTAAAATCGTTTCAGGAATATCCCCATTTAATTCGCAGATTTTTCAAGACTCCGACTACACAGTACCTTTTGAATATATTACTGGTTCTGATAATGCTGAACCGAACGTTGAATTGAACTTAGGAAATAATACTACAGTCATAAACAATATTGTTAGAAAGCCAGCAGAAACAACGAAAAATCCTAAAACTCTAGAGCAAGTCCGTTCACTTGTAAGGACGTTAAAAAAGAAGAGAATAACTAATCAACCTGCAGGATAAACTAGGATACTGCTACGCCAGAAAAAGGTAGGCTTAAAGATGTAGCAAACCAAAAAAAAAATTAAAATTAATAAAAAAAGATAATGCAAGAAAAAGACAAGTCAAAAGGAATTTAAACGAATCCACAATAACCTCGGAAGATGAAGTTGCAAACATGACGATTGAAACCGATGAATCATTGGAAAACATGTCAATAAACTATAGTGTTATATCGTCTGATCATGATGATGAGCTAATGAGGTTTAAGCTTTGCGATGATGACGTTCTTACTCGAAAGGATTTCGTTTTGGTAAAATTTGATACAAAGCCACAGCAATTCTATGTTGGAATTATCAGTTTCTTGGACAATGATGATAAATCATACGATGTGAGCTTCCAGTGAAAAAATATAACTGGGCAAACATTTTATGAGCCTCATAAGGAAGCCATAGCGCTTGTACTACGCACTGACATTGTGTTGAAACTGCCGACTCCAGAGCATTCTCCTGGGACAAGCCGACAAGCTTCATTTTATAAATTCAACGTGAATTGACAAAGTTTTAATTTAAAATAATACTTATACATAAAATTTGTTCCTTACAATGTGATAATAGGTCTGTTTGCGTAGTCGAATGCAAACGAAATATATCAAAAGTTTTTACTAGAAAGTGCCTGAAAAGCGTTCGTTTACTGAGAGGATTGGGTAATAGAGAGGAAATCACATTTTCTCTCCGTTCAAGTTTTTTTAAGTTTTTACAAGAAGAATTTCATGTTGTAAAAAGATGAAAACTGTCAAATGATAGATGTGTGTGTGTAGCAGCTGAGTTTTTTTAGATTTTCTTAGACGTATTTGACATTTTTCATTATTTTACCAGAAAAGCGTTCGTTTACTTTTTAAAGTTAAAGTTAATTCTCTCTCAATTTTATTACTTTTGACGTTTTTAATTTTTTTACCAGAAAAGTACGCGAACAGACCTATTGTAACTTTTATGGAAAATCTTTAAAGTTTGTATTTGTTTTTTAGTTCCTAATTGAATATAAGAAATCGTTATGTGTTGTTTTCTATGATTTTTCATTAAATACAATAAGTAAAAATTGACAGAAAAATCGTTTTAATTCAAAATTATAAGAGAGTGCAATGTGCCCTATACAAAAGTGAAAGGCTCCCCAGCCAGGGGCAAATTTACCGTTTTATCGACTTTCAGAATTTGATAAAAATTTATTATGAATGGATGATATATTAGTGCGATTCATGTCACTTCGTAAGTTTTCGTAAGCCTTGTATCGTAATGTTCGTAACTTTTTTTGACATGAACGCACTTATAAGAATTTTCGTAACTTTATTCGTAAACACTTTTTTGACGGCAATAATACACAAAACAAAACGGAGATTATCAAATTCAAATGAAAATAAATTTGCTCAAATAATTTTGAAAAAAATTACAAAATGTCGCGAAAAAGTGAAAAACAACAATTATAGAATTTTCGTTGGGAAAATATATCTTAATATATAAAAAGCAAAACACTGTCTGTCTGTCTGTCTGTGTGAAGCCTATAGACTCAAAAACTACTGGACCGATTGATCTGAAATTTGGACAGTTTGTTTGTTTTAGATAGGAGATGGTTTAAGATGGTGGAGATGGTTTAATTTTCACCACTTTTACCGCCCCCAAATCAATTAAAATGCTATATTTCACACGGTATGGGTCGTATAAGACTAAAATTTAGTAATATTTAGTAATTTAGTTTTTAGGGTTACTGTCGGCAACTACTGAAAATGGGTTTTCACGCCCCTTTTTTTCCACCCGTAAACCAATAAAAATGCTTTATTTCAGTCGGTTTTAGTCGTATAAGACTTACATTTGATAATTTAGTTGGTATGGTTATTGTCAGCAACTCTACTAAAAATCAGTTGCCACGCTCCCTTTTTCCGCCCACAAATCAGTGAAAAAACTATATTTCAGGCAGTTTTGGCCGTATAAGACTAAAATTTGGTAATTGAGTTTGTATGGTTACTTTTGGCAACTATACTTAAAATAGGCGTGATCGCTATATAGCCACTCCCACTTTTTGAGAAATTATTAAAATTGATAACTGCGTCTATTAAGCTAAAATTTTGGCTTAGTTTGTATGGTTTGGCTTACATTTAGTGCAGCATCTGTACTAAAAATTGGATTTCACGCCCCTTTTATAGCCCACAAACCAATGAAAATGTTTTATTTCAACAGTTTTGGTCATATTAAACTAAAATTTAGTAATTGAGTTCATATGGTTACTCTCGGCAAGTGCACTAAAAATGGACATGTCTCACTTTAGTTAAACTCTCTTTTCGGGGGGTCAACGTGGAGTGAAGCAAAGCGCGCCAGGTTTATGCTAAATTGAGCTGAAATTTAGGCAGCCGTTTTTTTTTTGAGAACGAGATGGTTTAAAGGAAATAATTTTGCCGCACCCCTTTTTACACCTAAAACACACAAAAATTCTACATTTCGCACGGTTTTGATCGTATTAGACTAAAATTTAGTAATTTAGTTCATATCGTTACTTTCGGCAACTATACTGAGAATGGTGAATATATTTAGCATTTATTGACATTTTCGAATATGGCAATAAGGAGGCAGGACAACGTCTGCTGGGAAATACATACTAGTGATACTATAAACGTTTGTGCATTAATTCTATCCTTTTGGTCGGATGTACAAATTTTTTTATTCTCTTGCAGACAGTGACGACGATGATGATATTGCTGGCGAAGGGTTGTATATCGTCGCAGTCATGGAATCGTTCCGATACGGAGTACCCTTTGTTAGAGGCTCTGTGCCAAAGACGCGCAACTATTTAGGCGGTATTTTTCCTAATCTGGATGAAAATCGTTTTAAAACAATTGCAAGGATGGAGTCGGAAACCTTCTCATTTATCTTAAATGAAATTAAAAATGATCTTGTTTTTAATAGAGCGAATTCATGGAATTTTGCTATATTTTGCCAAATGCATTGCGGGCGGGTTCGACCCAAACAGCTAGGCCTAACGTATTTAAAAAATGAAAGTGGCGTGGGTCGTAAATTTCATTTCTGATTTTATTTTTTTTTTTTTTTTGGTTCGAGGGACTTATGGCAATGACAAATTCTTTCCATCTTGTATCAGCTGCTAGATGCTTAAGCTAAGGCCAAGTTTTATTTTAGATGCAGCTTCTTTCAGCGTTGTGGCCAGTAGCGTAACTATATTTTATGCGCCCGCCCGCAGTTTTCTAAAAGCGCCCTGCTATTTACTTTTAGAGTAAAACTATGTTAGGTTACTAGAAGCGTAGGAGAAAACAAGAGAACTCTTAACAAAAAAAAAGAGAACAAGAAGAGACTTTTTTAATTCAATAGTCATCATTAGAGAGTACAAAAATATGCACGATAAAACTTGATTTATGCGCATAAAAAAGCAGGAAAAATCGAAAATATGCTCGATGAATTTAAAAATATGCTCGATAAAAATACTTCAAGAGAAAAATAAAACAAAATTGTACATACAGGGTTGCCAATATTCGAAGCGCCCATCTGGCAACACTGTAACTTTCCGCAGTGATGCCAAATCGACTAATGACATACCGCGTTTGAAGCGTCATTCCAAGAAAATGTTTACAATGGAAAAGTACACGCCACGCGAACGCTCTAAAATTGCTGAAATTTACATTCAACAAAACAAGTCAATAGTGAAAACTCAACGTGCTTTCAAAAACTGAGCGATGAAGCTCATTTTCAGTTGAACGGAACAGTAAACAATCAAAATTGCCGTATTTATGCCACTGAAAATCCACAAGAGATTCAAGAGGTACCTCTTCACGATGCAAAAGTCACTGTTTGTGCTAAAATGCTCATTGGGCCGTTATTTTTCGAAGATGATAATGGCCACAGAGTTACTGTCAATCAGGAGCGTTATAGCGATATGATAAACAATTTTTTCATGCCAATCGTTCGTCGAAAGCGTATCAGGCACTGCTGGTTTCAACAAGACGACGCGCCACCACACACAAGCCGCACTACAATCGATTTTTTGAAGCAATTGTTCCCTGGCCGTTTGATGTCAAAAAATGGTGATTTCGATTGGCCGCCAAGATCACCAGATTTAACGCCTCCAGACTTCTTTTTGTGGGGTTATTTGAAATCAAAGGTTTACATCAACAAGCCAAAGACCCTAGAAGAGCTGAAAACCAACATCCGTCAAGAACTAACCGCCATTCCCATCGAAATGTTGAAGAAAACCATGGAAAATGCTGCAAAACGGGCACAATATGTCGTAGAGGCCAATGGCGACCATTTACGAGATATCATATTCAAGAAATAATGTAAGCAAATCTACTTGAACCCAATTAAATGATATTCATGACGAACAGACAAAAAATTGTGGTTTCTTTGATTTATTCAAAAATAAAATGGGCGCTTCGACATTGGCGTCGGAAGCGGGGGGAAAGGGGGCAGTTGCCCCCCACTTTTTTGCTAGATAAACAATTAACAATAATAAGAAAACTTCAAAAGTTATTCAAAATATCAGTTTTTTTTTACAACGATAATCTTTTTGTGTTATATATTTTCCTCTTCTTTCTTTCTTCTTCATAAGCATGCTTGCGGATAACCATTTTCTTTCTCTGTGTTTGCAAAAAGATAGAACAAAATGTAGAGTTTCTACTGCAAACCCACCACTTCAGTTTAAAAGCACCCTTAAGTATGTAGCTTAATACTGTAATATTTTAATCAAAGCCTTCATCGGAACAGTGCCTTCTGAACAAAATCTAAAAACAAAACTAGATCTTTATGCAGATGACTTTGATGTGAGCGACCTCCACGCGCAACTTAAATTGCTGAAGCAATTGCCTGGCCAAACACCTTGAAATTGTAGTGGCATTGTATCCCAATTTGCAAAAAATTCGGATACTGTAAAAAAAATATTAAATGAAGTTGAAAAACTTATTGCTTTGCTTTTGACTGTGCCTGCATCAGCAGCTTCATCTGAGCGTTCTTTTAGTGCACTAAGACGACTTAAAACGTATCTTCGAGCAACTGTGACACAGAAACGACTCACTCATGCGGCACTTATACACATTCACAAAGATAAAACCGAAGAATTGAATTCGATGGAGGTGGTGAAAGAGTTTGTTTCTCGCAAGGACAGAAGGAAACATTTTGGAATAATTTAAATTGATATAACTTATTGTACCTAATTGCATTTAAACCATGTAAAGATATACCTAGTCATGCTTTATAAAAGCAACCATTATTTCTTATATTTTCATATTACCTTATAAAAGATCCTTTAAAGAATGATCTCTAATATTGAAATTGGAAGAACTTTTAAAAATAATGAAATTTTAATATTTTTTATATATATTTTTATATATTTTTTTTAAACTAAAATAAAAAATTCGTTTAGTCACATTCATGTTTCTTTGAAGAAACTTTGGTGAACTTTTTTTGCACCACCATTTGCACTGTCCCCCATTTGTACTGCCCCCCCAGATGAAATTCGCTTCCGACGCGCTTGCGCTTCGAATATTGGCAACCCTGTATTTTGGAACGGAATATATATTTCCAATCTTATAAATGTTTGGAATAACATTTGCTTTAAGCGTTTTAATATGTTGAATTTCTTACGTATACCTATATAAAGTAAAAAAACCTGTTTTTAAATAAACGTAAAAACTAAAAATAATATAAATTTATACTGAACAACTTCGTTTTCAGTCTTTTTTTTACTATTGAATTAACTTAAAAAAAAAACAATATAAAATGCAGGAAATTGGTAAAAAATGTAGCTTAAAATTAAAAAATTTCTTACCTGCAAGAATTAAAATAAATTTATAGGTAAAGGGGGGCATAAAAATGTTCTCATCATTTAAAAAGATTGAAATTGGTAAATTCATTCAATTTACCAAATCCAATCTAGCTAAAAAATGTAAATATTCATATGAGTGCAAGATTTTTATAGGAAACAAAAAAGTCATACCAAAGCAAATAGAAACAATAGCAAAATATTTTCTTTTCGCTTCATCACACGCTTTCTATTTTCTATTTCTTCGCACTCATACAGCTCATACATCGCTATGCGTCGCAACCATGGTAGAAGGATAGAGGTATATGCAGCGCTGACTGTGCTCTCTTTCCATACTGCCATGTTTGTCAAATTTAGCTGTGTGGCGAATGGAAACAAAAGAAAATAAAGAAAAAGTTTTGCTTCGTTATGACAATTCCGGCAGTATGCTCTCATCTAGTGCATATACCTGTATTCTTCTACCATGGTCGCAACCACAAAGCTACGTCAGCTAAGCAGAGCTGAGCCATGATAGAATGAGTTGTCATTGGCCGCATTCTAGCCGAAAAAGTGCTCAAGAACTGTTCCACAACTTTCGGGCTGAATGGTATGCTCTCACAGAACATGTTCCTTGAGATGTCACAATTTATATAGCGAAAATATTTTATGCTACTTCGCTACTTGAGCACTTTTTCGGCTAGAATGCGGCCATTGTATCATGAGCTGAGCAAAGTCAGCCGAAAAATTTCAATTTTATTTTCTTTCACATCCACTTTCGCCCAATCCTCACTAATCACAAATGTCTGCACAAACGCAACTGTGCAGAACTGACAACTCTTTACTACTCTTTGATCAAAGGCTTTCTGTCTGGGCGACAAGAAGGTAAGCCAGCATCAACCAGGCGACGACACACAGTACTTGAAGAAATTCGCAACTGGTACTCTTCGACAAGTTGTGGAGCAGATGTAAATGGTTTTTTCTTCAAATGTCTCACTAATAAGTTGAAAATCCATGGTGCTTCAAATCAATTTTTTTAGTATTATGATACCGAGATGTAATTCCCGAAATTGGCGACTTATGCCCTTAATATTTTTGTAAAATTTCTTTTTGGGAAATTATTAAAGTCATAAATAATATTCTTTCGAAGTGCATGCCCGAATTTATTTGGACTCATTTTTTTTAAATATTTTTTTTATTATATTGCTGTATAGCCTTTCTTTCAAAAATATTTTACAATAAACGTAATAACTTCATCAACTTAGAACTTAAAATGCTATACATAATTAACTGTTGGAGTACCTATTTTTATTGTTACACGTGAGTTGCAAATGTTTTGTCTCAGAATGGTTCTGCTCTATGGTTTGATTACAAACAAACATATTTAAGTAAAAAATGGTTTGCAAAATTCTTATTTTCGTACGAAGTTATAAATATTTTGTCCGATACTGTATATATAGATTAGGGTTAGTACACGAAAAATGGTTATATTCACACATTTTTTTACTTTCTTCTTACTGTTTCACCATTAAGTACTACTGTTTTCCTTCAAAATGAGCTCTCAAATGGTGGCGTTCACTGTCGTTAGCAGGGTTCGGACTTGAAAATTCGTAAATCGCAGTAAATTAAAAAAAAATTCGCAGTAAAACGAATTTTATCGCAGTAGTTTTTTTGTTTTTTTATTTACAATCATGTACGCACATTTACTACCAATGTATAGACATTTCATACAAATAACATAATTAGCTTGTGTAAAACTTTAAAATATTATTTTATTGCAATGACAGCTTCATCTGACAGATTACTTTCTTCTGTTTCAACGCTAAGACCACTAATACTGTGGTTTATAGATTTAATGGGCCCTTGAAACTACAGTTTTATAATCAACATCAATGCTTACAGATTCCAAAAATATTACAAAAATAACCGTATAAATGTTTGTAGCGAATAAATCACAATAGATTTGGAAAAACCGTAGTGACACAATAGAACATTAAGTTTTGCCAAAAAGCGCAGTAGATCTACTGCAATTGCAGTGAATTCCGAACACTGGTCGTTAGGTTAGGTAAGGTTAACAGTCCACCCTAAACAAGTGCGCGTGCGTGGTTTAACTGTCAAAATCGGCTCATGCTCATATATTTTGTATGAAGCCTACCGAAACACTCACCGGACTACCGCAACATGAATCGAATTTCCAATTTTGACAGTGCGTTCGGATGTGAAGTTGGCTGCATAAAACCAAAGTATTAGAACAAAGAGCAATCAGCTGTTATTAATTTATTAATCTATTATATTAAATGGAAGTGTTTGCAATATTAATAGATTTTTACACAATACTAAAAGTTTTTTAAGATTTTTAAACCATCAGACTGAGCTGGTTCGAGAGCAGCAGTTCTTTCCGTAGCGCACTTGTTTAGGTTAAGCGTAAAATAAAGTTGCGTGGCGCCTGGGTACGCAGCGCAACGCGCACTTGTTTAGGGTGCACTGTAAGGTGGTGGCAGGTCTTTTAGACAAGCCCACTTAGACCAAATTATTGGTCCGTTGTGATACCACAGAATGAATGAAGGAAGTATAATCAAGTGAAACTTTTGTGTAGGGTGTTCTAAATGTCGCAGAAGCGGTAGAAACATGTGATATTGAATCTGAAACGAGTCGTCAAATTCTAGGTCGTACTTAGTTACGTTTTCTAGCACTTTGAATGGGAGTTTGGTGTTGTTTTTACTGATTTTTAAAAATTTCAGACCCAGTTTGCATATTTCCGGTTAAAGCTAATGTGAAAAATTCAGAGTGATTAGATTAATTTTGTAGTATTTAAAGAGATTTATTTATCCGTTTTGGTAAAGTCACTTTGTATGGGAGATAAGCGTGATTTTTATCTGATTTAACGCATTTTCGAACATGTTCTCTCCTTTTGAATAATAATCTTTTAAATTGAATTTAGTACCGATAACTCTAAAGGAAATTTTCTACGAGCACCTTGAAAATTCTTACGAGCGCTGCTCCCGTCACGACGCACAAATCGTGCTTGGTGACTTCAACGCTAAGGTAGGCTTGGAAAATATATTTAGTTCAACAGTCGGAAAGTTCAGCCTCGACGACAACACCTCCGATAACGGAATGAGTCTGATTGACTTCGCCGCAGCACGAAACATGGTCGTAAGTAGCACTCGATTCAAGCATCTCAATATTCATAAAGCCACCTGGATGTCCCCTGATCAATAAACCAAAAATCAAATTGATCACGTTTTGATCGACGGAAAGCACTCTTCCAGTGTATTGGATGTACGCACGATCCGTGGTGCAAATATTGGCTCGGATCACTGTCTTGTCGCAGCCAAGATCCGTACACGTCTGTACGCAGCTAAGAATACACACAACCCTACACAGAGAAAGCTAGACTTCGACAAGCTGCAATCCAAACAGACAGCCGAAGCTTTCGCCACTCGACTCTCACTCCTGCTTCAAAGCACTCCTCCAATCGATGATATATACGCACAGTGGACACATTTCCAACTCCATGCGTGCGGCTGCTGAAGAGGTGATTGGCTACAAACGCCCTCGCCGAAACCAGTGGTACGACCAGGAGTGTCGCGACGCCACTGCAGAGAAAGACACCGCCTACAAAGCCACCCTGCAGTCGGTTATAACGTGCGCTGCTAAGGAGCGATACAAAGAAAAGAGGAGAGAAGAGAGACGTATTTTAAGGCGGAAAAAGAGAGAGGCAAAAAAGCGCGATTAGGAGAAGATTCAGATGTATGGTAAAGGAATGAAACCCGAAAATTTTTCGAAAAAATAAGACTATTTGCCGATGGTTTCAAAACCAGGGCCTCTTCCTGCAGGGATGAAAACGGGAATCTAGTGACAGATGTCCAGAGTACGCTGGCGTAATGGAGGGAACCCTTCTCTAAGCTTCTAAATGTCCAACTTTGATGAAGTTCTGACAGCTATAGCTTGGCTTAAAAATAACAAAGCCATGGGAGCTGATGGCTCACCTGCTGAGCTGTTTAAGAACGGAGGCGAGGCTCTATTTAAATGCATTCACAAGCTTCTATGCAAAATATGGTCGGAAAAATGCATTCCAAATGATTGGAATCTCTTGTGCTCTGCCCAATCCAGAAGAAAGGCGATCACACTATCTGTGCCAATTACCGTGGTATAAGCCTTCTTAATATCGCATAGAAGGTCCTGTCGAGCGTTTTATGTGAAAGTTTGAAGCCCATTGTTAACGAACTGATTGAACCTTATCAGTGTGGCTTCAGACCTGGAAAGTCCACCATCGACCAGATTTTAACGCTACGACAAATCTTGGAGAAGACTCAAGAAAAACAAGTCGACACCCACCATCTTTTTGTTGACTACAAATCTTCCTTCGACAGCCCAATAAGGAAGCACCTATACTCCACCATGTCTGAGTTTGGTATTCCTGCAAAACTAATAAAGCTTTGCAGGATGACACTGAGCAACACCAGCAGCGTAGTTAAAATCGGGAAGGACTTCTCCCCACCATTTGTTACCAAACGAGGTTTCTGACAAGGTTATTCCTTATCGTGCGACTTTTTCAACCTAATGATGGAAAAAATCATCCGAGCTGCTAATCTGAGACGTAGTGGTACAATATTCTAAGAGAGTGTTATGCTACTTGCGTATGCTGACATCGATATCATAGCGTATGCATCGATATCATTGGCCATAATACGTGCGAAGTCATTGCAGAATTTTCCAGATTACAAAGCGAATCAAGTCGAATGGGTCTGGCAGTGAATGCAGATAAGACGAAATACTTGGTGTCAACAAAAAAACAGTCCTAGCGTCTTGGAACCCACGTTACAGTTGACAACACCTCCATCGAGGTTGTGAATTACTTCGTTTATCTGGGATCCAGCATTAACTCAACCAACGACATCAGCATTGAGATCAAGCGTAGAATAACAGGTGCTACTTTGGGCTCAGTAGGCAATTGAGAAGCAGAGCCGTCTCTCGACGAACGAAAATTATGCTCTATAAATCGCTCATCATGTCCGTCCTACTTTATGCATCACAAACCTGGACGCTGAGCATTTCAGATGAATGATATTAAAAAATTTAATCTTGATGCGGATCATGGCAAGTCGTTCGTTCACAGGTGTAAACCGCAGGACATGGGGCCGTAGTCTCTTGCCAACTACAAATCCGAATCCAAACTCGTGCTTCTCTACATGGCCGCTGTAGTAGATATCACAGGGTGCATGCCGAATGCAACCCTGTCCCTTCCATCGCATTTCTTGGATAGCAGTGATATCAGCTTTGTATCTTTCCAAGACATCAATCAGTTGGATAGAGGCACCTTCCAAATTAAATATTTGGACATTCCAGGTGCATATCCGTAGATCATTATAAGTTTTCGTTTGTGGTAGTCGCCATCAGATTTGGGGATCAGTTTTCTTCTATTCTTATTTGTTTTCATTGAAATGGGTTTTTACGGGTGGGCTTCAAGCCCTACGCACAACCTGTTTTAAGCCTAGGGAGGCCTGCCACTCAGTTTAGCCGCCAAACTAACGGTTGTCAGTTTTGACGTTGCCCAGAAAACACCACGTGGAGGTTTGAGTCGACTTGAGGCGTTTTCACAAGGACTATGCTGGCCTCGCCAGGTTGAGACAGTCAGACATGTTACCCTGTAAAGGCTCGCCCCAGGCTTCCCAATTGTGAATTGTCATTAATTAAACTAATTTGGCCGTGCTCCGCCATTAATTAATTTTTTGATCTATTATATTATTAAATGAATAAATTTCGAGGTTTAGATCAAGTAAGTTTTTAAGAAGGGAACAACAACAACTCTATTGCACAGCGAAATAAGTTTAATTATAATCAAATTAATTAAATAATCTAATATTTGATCGATTTCGGTCAAACTCATGAGCAATTTAACATTTGGTTGAGTAAATATCTACCTTTCAGTTGAAATACTTGCTTCTAGCTAAGCAAAAACACTCGTTTCAATTCTATGGTGTATTTCGACAAACTATCGAACACCAGTGAATATTGAAATAAATAGGAAGCAACTAGAACAGATGGCAACCTTTGTAGAGTTGATGGCGGAGATCTATAAATAGCCTACTGCTTTAAAATGTCATATGATTAAGTAGACAATTTGAACCTTCACTTTGTTCTATATAATTCATATGAATGAATTCCAAATGTGTGAAATCATATTGGACTTTAAACAGTGAGTCGATCACAGCTTAATCACTCAAAATACTACTGAAAAGGAAATGTAGCGATTTCCGAAACAGACTGTCTAGTCAGCTTAGTGATTGACTTTATACAGGGTTATTGTTGATGTTGTTGCCTTCTTAAAAACTTACTTGATCTAAAACTCGCAATTTAGTACATATATTTTGTTCTATATGTTAATTTTTTTGTAAGTAGTTTTATTTGGGTTGCTACTTAAGTAGCAAAATAATGGTTTTTAGATATTTCATTAGGCGAATAGAAATACGGAATTGTAATCGGACTAATGAAATATTTATTGCTTCATAAAATAAAAACAAATAAAATAGAATCAGTTAAGAAGTATATTATTAATGTAAAGTCCACAATATACTTATAACTATGACAAAATATAACTACTTATCTGTAGAACATTGTAAAAAATATAAAACAATCCTTCAATCTGGAAAACCGCCCCGATAATAGCTATCAATAATAAGCCTAAGACAAATGTACCTAGTGATTTCCGTCCAATAAGTCTTCTCTCGTCTCTATCAAAAGTGCTTATATCCCTTATGGTTGAGCAGATCTCCAGTCATCTTAGTGTACATAATCCTTTGTCACCTCTTCAGTCTGGTTTTCCCCCTGGCCATAGCTACTCCACTACTATAGTTAATATTTAAGACGATATTAGGACTTCTTTTGATAAAGGTCATCTCACCCTAGTCTGTCTCTTGGACTTTTCCAAAGCTTTCGATAGTGTAAGCCACTTTATCCTCTGCAAAAAATGGAAATCTTCTTCAGCTTCTGGGATTCTGCAGTGCATCTTCTGAAAAGCTACTTTGAGGGAAGAAGACAATGGGTCAAGGTAGGGAATTATTACTCAAGCTACAGAAATATTGATAGTGGGATACCCCAAAGCTCAGTACTTGGGCCACTTCTGCTTACAATATTTCTTAATGACATTTTTTTTATGTAAAAGTGTATCGATGCATGTATGTGCAGATGGCCTGCAACTCTATCTCTCCCAACCCACTTGCCTCATTGAAAATTTATGGGAAAGGATTAATGAAGACTTGACTGCAATCAGCAGATGGGCTGTTCAAAATAAACTAAGGCTGAATCCTCTAAAATCGTATGTCTTGCCAGTAGTGAAATCCAGATGTACATTTAGTGATCTGCCTCCTAATTCCAAGTGGTTTAACATTGTAAGCAAAGTATAAATCAAGGATTTGTTATGAACTCGTCACTTACGTGTGAAGAACATATTGATAGTCTTGTTAGTAAAGTTTATTATTCCTTACGAAATCTAAGAAAAACTGCATCGTTTGTTCCCACTGAAACTAGGCGTAAATTAGAGATATAATTAATTGTACCTCTGATTACTTATTCCGAAGTTGTCTAAAGCAAGCTCGACTCAATATCGTCATATAAACTTTTAGTGACATTTAACAATGCAGCTCAATATGTGTTTGACCACATCGAGCCATAACCGCAGCAAAAGTGTAACCAACAGAAACAAAATTTTACAGGAGAAGCAATTGTCTAGTTTTGTCTGCATAAGCATTGCATGTGAACTCGATTTTTGTTATGGGTACAACTTAGCAACGGTTTATTATACTTCTATATGGAGCAACGATATGGTGGCCAGCCTTGGACAAGGTCACATATTTAAACCAGCTTCAAATATTTCGAAAAATGTCATCTATTTGCATCAGCGGCGCTCTGAGAACAACACCGACTGCGGCTTTAGAGACCATACTCCACCTTCTACCTCTCGACTGGGTTGCTAGGCAACATGTAGCTTCTTCGGCGGTCAGACTAAGGGAAACTGGAGTATGGAAAAACCTGGGTTCAGGACACGCATCCATACTCTACAAATTCAACTTCATTCCACCAAGAACTGATTACTGTAAACCACTGCTTTCCTTTGATGGAAACTACGGTACACTCGTCATTCAGAACATACTGGAATAAAGGTAAGCCGTGGAAATCAGGGAGTCTACACTTTTATACAGATGGATCAAAACTAAATGACAAGGTCGGATATGGGGTCTACTCCAAAGAATTAGGAGTATCCTTGGTTGGTAGACTGCTGGATTACTGTATTTATCAAGCCGAAATGATGGCGATTAAGGAAGTTGGAATATGACTCTCAGAAAATGTCATCTCTAAACGAGAAGTATACATTTTCTCGGAGAGCCAAGCTTTGATCAAATCGATGAAGCAAGTATCCATCAACACTAAAGTAGCCAACGAATGCCGTGCTGCATTAGGTGAAATGTCAAAGTTTTTTGGCATCAGCTTAATATGGGCATAAAGACATACGGGGAGATGAAAAAGCAGACGAGCTTGCTAGGAAAGGTACATCGGTGATTTTAATGGTTCGGGACTCACCGAGCATCCCGATGGCAACTGTCAAAATGATGCTTAATGAGTATACCACAGCTAAAGCCAACTCAAGATGGGCTGAACTCTCAACATGCAGAGAAACAAGGCCTATCTGGCCGACTCTAGACCCCAAAGCGATCGAGAGCCCTTCTCTCGTTGGGAAGACTAGAGGTAGCCATGCTAGTGGCCGTTACCACAGGGCACTGCTTAATAGGCGGACATGCCTCCAGACTGGGAGTCATCACAAATGAAGCTGCAGGGACGAGGAGGAGGAAGGAACCATCTCCCACTTTCTTTGCCCCTGTCCCGCGCTTGCTAGAAGAAGGCATAAATATCTAGGGTCATTCTTCTTTTCTGAGCTTGACGACCTGTCAAGGACAAGCGTCAAACGTCTTGCAAGCTTCATCAAGAGCTCAATGTGGTTCCACTCGGACTGAAGGCCAAATGTGCAGCGGTATCACAATAGACCTTATTAGATTAAGTGGGCCGTGGTAAGTGTGTATGGTTTGAGCACGTACAGCGGCTGCCATCTCAATCTAACCTAGCAACGGTTTAACTTAGAGATCTGAAATTTTGGGAGTAGATCGGTTTTTTATAGATCTATCGTTTGCCATTAAAATGTGAAATTCGGATTTCGTGTTGGTTACACTTTTTTCGGTTATGGCTCGATATATCTGCTTTTAGCAACCGCATACTTGGTCGCAGTATCACACAATATCTCAATGTAAAAAACTGTAAATTTCTGCACAGACTTATAACTTTGAAAAGTCCAAACTACTTGTTTAAAAAACGTCAATTCTGCAGATCCACAAGAAACAACGCACCTAGGAGACTTTTTTCATTAGCACAATAAGACTTTGGAACTCTCTACTTAATCATATCACACGAGTACACAACATAACGAAAACTAAGCACTTAATCGACGAATATTTTCCTTAACTGAAATCTTTAAAATGTTGTTATCCCAACTGTATTTATAATTTTATATGCATTAAAAAGAGCTAATATTGTATGCTAATATAATTTTATAATAAATTTAAATTCAAATAAGTGTTAAGATCAGTAAATCAATTTGAGTGAAACGATAGGGCTTTGTGCACTGTGCGAAGTCAACCTACAGTTCCGAAACACTTGTTTAAATAGCATTTGCTAGAATAAAGAACAAAGTGGGAAAAACCAAAACAAATTTTTTAAAACACAATACATATTAGCGAAATTAAATAAAGTTCGAAAGAGCAAATGAGTAAAAAAAATTGTATATAAGGTAAAACAAATACGAGATCGAGTATAAATAGTGGAACCAAAAATTGATCATCTCATTATAACTCAACTTTCTGTTAGTGAAGAATTCGAAAGGTTATTTGAAATTAAAACGAAGATGAAACTCAGCATTTCCAGTATTGTCGTTTTGGCGGTTTTGCTTATGCAATCCTTTGCTGTTGTACCAACAAGTGCCGCTGATGCTCCTACGGTTGACGCGATTGCTGCTGCTAGTGCAAATGTTGTTACGGCTGCAGCTGCTGCTGCTGAAGCTACAAAAAATGCTCTTATTCTTGCTGAAACTGCTAGTAACCTTGCTAAAACTGCTGCCGATTTTGTTGTAGATCCTAACGATCCAGCTTCGGTTGCTGCTGGGAAAGCCGCTGTTGAGGCTGCTTCTGCAGCATCAAATACTGCTAAAGACGCCGCTGCAGCAGCTAAGGACCTCAATGATGATCTTTCGGCTAAAGTAGACATCCTAGCAAAATTAATTGCTCAGCTGGTTGTTGATACTACCACAACAACAACAACAACAACAACAACTACTACAACTACTCCTAAGCCCTGTAAAGGTGGTCATGGCGGCCATCATGGTCCAGGTGGCCATCATGGTCCAGGCGGTCATCATGGTCCAGGTGGTCATGGTGGTAAAGGTGATCGTGGTGGTCATGGTGACCAAGGTGGTCATGGTGACCAAGGTGGTCATGGTGACCAAGGTGGTCATGGTGGTCGTCGTGGTCCTCGAAATTGAAAATTGTTATCGACTAAAGTGACTCAGAGACGATTCTAGCATCTCCGAGAGCATATACTACTTATGTATGTATAACGAAATTCAAAAGCAATAATAAAAAAATGATAGTTTCGACCCATGATTTATTTATTATAGGTTGTCCATGGGTTTGACAACTCCCGTAAATATGTAAACAAAAATATATTCTCTCTCAAATATAAATGACAACCAGGGTTTTGTGGTCTTCCCTGAAAAAAGTTATGTTACTTTACTTACACACTTAAAAATTTGTATAGAATTTTTACACCTATCGGTGTTCCAGGGAGTCCTACACCGTTCGGTGTTAAAAAACACCGTGTCAAAGTGCTAGAATTTTATATCCGAAAGAGCATATTTTTTTCACACCGATCGGTGTAAAAAAGTAAACATCAGATATGATGTTTGTTTTACACCCAGTTAGGTGTTTATTTATAATACGCAAAATGATAATTTTATTTAACACCGAACGGTGTAATTTTGAACCATTGGAAAGGATGATTTTTACAATTTTTATTAAATTGTCATTAAATTTATTAATTTTCAAATGAAATAAGCTGAAAAAAACTTTTTTTGATCCCAAACAAAAAAATTAAATATTTCCCAAAAATAATGAAATTGTCTCCACAAATTGGGAGTTATTTCATATGAAGTAACACCCAAAAATGTATAGAAATTTTTTGGGGCTTATTTAATTTTTTGGGGGTCTATTTCGTGGTGTCAAAAATAAAGTTTGAATCTTTAATCAACATTTACAAAATTAAAATGAACAAATAAAATTGGGAAACTTCAATTTTTAATTTGTTTATCAATGAGAATATGATTTCAATATTGCTCTTCTTCTTTGCCTTTCTAATTTCAAACCGATCGGATAAGTTCGTCATTTCACACCGAGTAAGCGGTGTAAATTAACACCGTTCGGTGTAGAAAATGTAAATATCCGCTCACCGGTGTGAATTTATTTTTAAAATTTTGAAGTGTGTAAAATTTTCAGTACAACGACTTTTTCATAAAACATCGTTTGCACAGTGATAGAAATTTTGAGCAGAGAAGACGTTATATGCCCTTGCCTTCATTTGTGTGCTACCAATTTGTTTAACAGTGCCCCGATGCCGTCCACTACCGCCTTTCCATGACACGAGTCGAAAAAATTTAATGTTAAATTGACTCCAAAATATTGTTCAGCGTACAGTAAATTAAATAAATTAAATTTATTTTTAAACTGGCCAGTGCAACCATCGGGGTATATTTCTACCATTTTTACCCGACTACGGCGAAGCAAAAGGACCGGTTTGACCGGGGTTTGACCGGTATGTATGTTTGTATGTATGTATGTTCATGTGTTCCACTCTCACTTCTAAAGTACTTGTCAGAATTTAATAAATGAGGTATCGTTGGAAACGTTTTGATCGTCTGCTTGTTATAGGTTATGTGACGTAACATACAATTTAATAAAGCGCCCTCTAGAGTACAGAAAGTGCAATAAACCACTAACTTATAAAATACTTATCATATTTTGACAAATCGTATCGTTGAAAACAGGGACCGAAATTAACTGTTATTTTACAATTTTCAGATGAAAAAGGCATAACGAAAAAGTTGCCGGTGGACTTTTTTAAAAAAACCATTATAATCGTAATGGTAGCAGCTTCGAGAACATTAAACGCCTTTTAAATTTTCGACTGTTACTATAAAAGTTAAATTTAACTGTTATTTTTTGCTTTTTATTTTTTCGGGCAAAAATAACTGTTACTTTTGCCTTTTATTTTTTAGGTCAGAAATAACAGTTATTTTGTGTCTTTTATTTTTTCGGTCAGAAATATCAGGCAATTTGTATTTTTTCAAAGACCGCTTGACTATATAAAATACTATTAAAACTAAAAAAGTGTTATAGCTCAAAATGTGCGCACTGCTGAGACAATGAAAACTGCATTAAACTTTTTTGTCGTTCAAGAGGCCTTTAAAAAAATTCTAATTGCCTGATATTTTTGACCGAAAAAATAAAAGGCACATAATAACTGTTATTTTTGAACTAAAAAATAAAAGTCAAAAGTAACAGTTATTTTTGCCCGAAAAAATAAAAGGCATAAAATAACTAGTATTTTTGTGGGAAAAAATAAAAGTTATATGATAACTGTTAACATCTGATTTTTTTTTGATAAAAACCATAACCGGTACGGTCCGTGGTTGAAAACGTTTTCCAAGTCCGCTGATTAAAGGCTATGTGATGTTACATTAAATAGAATAAAGCGTCCTCTAGAGGACAGAAAATTAACTAAACACTCCTATCTTCTAAATTACTTATCTTCGCTTATTACAGACAGTGTGACGTCACATTTAATTGAATGTGGTGACTTCTATACAAGCGGTCGTCAGCGCCTAACTCTTTCCACTCTTTTACAACAACTTCAAGATTTTCATGACTGTTTTAATTCGCCGAATCGTTCGCAGGCGCAGCTGCACCGCTACAATACAGCGAGTATGTTTGTGTTGTTGTTTCTTCTTGTTGTTGTTGTTGGTAAATATAGCGCGTGTTGTTGTTGGTGTTTTTTCGTTGCTGGTCAACGAAAGGTTTCTTGTTGGTAATTTTGCGTAGTGTTTCGTCGCTACAGACATGCGTGTTGTTGCTTTTATGTATTGTTTTTATGTTAATAATTCCTTATTGCGTCACGGAGCCAACTATTTCCTGTTTTTGTTCTTTTTTGCTGTAATTGTTGTTGCACTCTTAAAAAAATTTTTTGGCGATCCCTGTTCTATACGACATAAAGTCATGTAATAAAAAAATTTTAAGTGCCATAATAAACATCTATGTTTATGAATTGATCATCAATTAATTAATAAGTAGTTAATACTTTCGATTATATAAAAATTGTATCCCCAAAATAATTTCAATTCAAAAAACTAAAACCCGACTACTAAAAATCACGCTCTAAAAAGTATGAAACAAGTAAATGTCCTCATGTTAAATTTGTACGTATAAACTATTCAATGTTTTTTATTTGTTAAATAAACAACTTACACATAGTATATTTTATTGTATTTTATACATATTCATAGTGATATTCAGAAGATATACGTAGTCGTATGCCACCTCATATACCATATATGGTTATACGACGCCCTCTAGATGTATGGTGATATGTCGCCCTCTTGATGCACTTTGCCCTAAAGCTTATGATCGCTTACCACTGTTACAATGTATTGTTTTGTTGGGATAGGTGGCATATGAACACGGATATCTTCTGAATATCACTATGAATATGCATAAAATACATTTCTCATTTGGCTGAATTTGTCCCAATGTTAACGTAATACATATAAGACTAAAATTTGTTAATTTAGTTCTCACGGTTACTTTTGGACACTTTACTAGAAATGGGCGTGTCCCACTTTAGTTACGCTCACTTTTTGGGGGATAAGCGTGGAGTGAAGACGGTTTGGGTCGTATTAAATGAAAATTTTGTAATTTAGTTTATATGACTACTCTCGGCAACTGTTCTAAAAATAGGAGTGTTCCACTTTAGTTACTCCCACTTTTCAGGGGATTAGCGTGGAGTGAAGGAAAGCTTGCTAGGGTTAAGATAAATTGAGCTGAAAATTGAGATGTTTTAGAAAAAAAAATTTCACACCCCCATTACAGCCAACAAATCATAAAAAATGCTATTTTTCAGACGGTTTTGGTCTTTTTAGACTAAAATTTGGTAATTCAGTTACTAGTTTTTCCACAGACTTTTGTCACGTTTTTTTTTTTATTATATTTTGGCCTCTAACAGCCAAACCATTGAGGTTTTCGATCCAATACTAAGGCAAAAATACTACATTGTTTGTAGCCAAGACAATAGTTAAGAATTCTCTAGTACATCGCAAAAGCATTGGAACGCTCCTTCAGGCAGTTTTGGCCTTGTAAAAGTGCAAATTTTTCGTGAAAATATTAATAAATTACCATTTTCAGTTGTTCATAGCGCAAAATCATAAAAATGTTCTATTTCTTATTTTTTTCCACTTTTTTTATCCAAAAATATGTATGTTTTTTTTTTGTTTTGTTCAATATTGAAAATTATGAGAAATACATTTAAAGTACAAAGTAATTGTATTGGTAGAGACAAAGTATGAATCAAGAAGAAATCAATTATTGTTTTAAACGATTTCACATCAAAAATTCCAATTCAGTGTATTTTTCATTTAACCCTCATCGGTCCCTCAAGAAATACATCTAATCGGTCCCATTGTATGCGCGCGCATACACATATATTTTTAATTTTAAAAAAGCCAAAAAAAAAAATTAACAACCATTTATGTTTTGTGATTTTTTATGTTTATTACATTGTTTACTTGTTTATGTTTATTACATTTATACATTTGAACTTCATAAAGGTAGATTTAGAATGAAATTAATTAGAATATTACATATATTAGAAAAAAAAAATTGAATTTTTAACTTTTGTCAATTATTTGTACATTTTTCGCATTAATTGAAATTACGTTCAGCACAAATGAAATTTCTACACTTTTCACAGCGTGTAGCAAAAAGATTTTTGTTTTTTTTATATGTGCAGGTGTAGCATCGGCCTCGTTTTGATGTACTTAGTAAATGGCGAATCTCCCGAATTCTTTGAATAACACTGGAAGCATCATTACTTTGAGGTTGTTTTTTACGTTTAGTGATCTGTTTTTCAACGAGAATCAATCCAAGCTCCTCGATAAAAAGGCGACGACGAATATTATGGTTTGTTTTAGAATTTTTCCAATTCGGGAACCATGCAATGAACGTCACGAATGCATTCAACGCACTAACATCAAGCATGTTACAAAATACTGCCATTGGCCACCGATTGACTTTTCGTTTGCATGTGTACGTAGCCAGCATTTGATCCATAGTATCAACTCCACTCTTGGTTTTGTTGTAGTCTTCAATGATGTTAGGTTTCTTCTTTTCACTATTCTCATTTATGCTAACAACATTGTGGTATGTACTGAGCAATGTCACAAATCGGTACCGGCGAGGAACATATGACAACATAACTGCTTGCAATTTATGTTCATATACAACTTCTGTATGATAAATTGGTTTTTACCGCATGTTGAGTAGAACTGAAGGAATTTCAGTCCTATTTTTCCTTATTGTTCCCAAAATAGTCATGCTATTCTTATGTAAATCTTCTGCCAATTCATACGAAGTGAAAAAGTTGTCACACGTTACATTTCTGTCAGAAAGTCCTTCCACCAAATCTAAAACAACACGCCGTCCGAGATTACGTTCAGCAGTGGCATTACGATTCCGACCAACATAAATTTGTGTGTTGTATGCATACCAGCTTTTTGAGTCGCATAGCACCCAAATTTTGATGCCATATTTCGCCGGCTTGGATGGAATATGTGGCGACTGTAGCCTAGTGGGTAGAGTGCGTGGCCCCTAAGCTAAAGAACCGCGGTAGCCCGGGTTCAATTCCAGCTCAGACAGAAAGTTTTTTCAATTGAAATAATTTTTCTGTTCGGTCGTCACCTCTCTGCAGACAATGGCAAACCTCAGAGAGTAAAAATTTGCCATGTAAAGCTTCTTGAGAACATAAGCCGTTCGGAGTCGGCATAAAACACGTAGGTCCAGTTCTCGGTCATTTGTGATTAAACATTTAATAACATGCACAACACAATTGATCAATAGAAGCTAGGTCAAAGTCCCTACCAAGGGCTGAAATGGCCAGTTAATTTTTTTTTGGATGGAATATACTGACGAAACGGACATCGCCCACGATACGGAACTAACTGTTCATCTACGGTAATGTTTTTTCCTGGTGTGTATACAACTTTCAAATTATGATTCCATTTATCGTATACATTTCGAATCGGTGCCAATTTGTCACGTACAGAAGTACTTGTAGATGCAGTGTTGGCCATACGTTGTTCGCGGTCATCAAATCGAATGCAATCATGGATACGCTTGAACATTTTCAAAGACATTGTTGCTCTAAATATTGGCCGACCAGTTTCGTCATTCCACAGTTTTGTGACACATTCACCGTATGACCGATACACACCAGAAAGCAGCAACAATCCAAAGTATGCGTGCAGAGTGTCCAAACCCATATAAATTGTCATGTTCAAAATAATAATCTCAACCGGTTCAAGGAACATGTGAAATGCAGACGAAACATCAACTATAGTAGTAGCTGCTAATGCTTTTGGACCTGAATTATAACAAAAATGAAGTGACATTTTCTGCACGTCAAAATGAATTTCTTCGATTTATTTCAAATGTTTGCGATGAATATTCAATTTTCTTAATTTTTAAAAATATTTATTTTCAAGATTTGCTGCATTTTCTTCTGCTAAATTTTGCTCAAGTGGCTCAATGTCGTCTTCATCCGAATGCACGCTAACTTCACTTTCATCGTTCTCCTCGTCTGATAATGCAAAATCATCGTTACTATTGCACGGAGACTCGCCCGCTTCGCTTTCCAAATCAAAATCCATTTCTGGTTCATCTCGCTGCCTTCTTTCACGTAAAACTCTATGTAGAATATCTGGAAGATATTTACTTGCGTTAGATCAAGTAACCTTAAATTGCAGTCATGCGAAATTAAAAGAAAACATCAGAAACTTTGTTTTAATATAATAATTCAATTGTATGTTTTAATGATATGAAATCAGCATTTAGAACAAGAAAAAAAAAAAGAAGTAACAAAAGAACAAGCTATTGCGATATGACAATGTATGTGAATCTGAATAGTGTGTATAACATCAAAGAAATAATAAGTGATGCCAAGTCAGAAAGATGTGAACGTCATGTTAAGATCTGTTTACATTCAACACTCAATCCATTTTTTATCAAATACTTCGAAACACGACCAAAATTCAAATAAATGCGCAAACAAACTTCACTTATGTGTGTTCCAGAACAAACTGAATTTCATAAAATGAAAAATAAGAGCGTGCTATAAATCCACACACAAAAATAAGCGGCAATTCCAGGTACCTGCTTATGTGTATGCGCGCACATACACAGGTACCGATTCGTAACTATAACTGCACAGGCAAATACAGTAACAGTACGAATTCAAAAATGGGTTTTTTTGGTTGTTCAGGCAAAATAATTCTACTTTGCAAAATACAAGGTCATTCCGCTGAACCGTTTTTATTTTATTCAAGGTTAAAGATCAAAATTGTATGCGTGCGCATACATGGGACCGATGAGGGTTAAAGATTGCCTTCCAAATCTTTTCGAGATTCCATACGAGGCGCTTTCTTTCGGCCCTCAGATACAGATGCTATTATACCTTCACGGATTTTTTCGATTGAGCGCTTAGCAACACTAGCTAGTAGCTGGACATGACGCTCCGTACCTTGAATATGACAAGGTATTAGTGGGTCTGGAAATGGTGGATCTTCATCATCTACACATTCGAGGTATTATTGTAAATACTCATACGGAATTTTCCTGGCAAATGGCGGTTCAAATAACAATGCTTTGTCCTCTAAATCGATCATGTGAACGTAATCCGTACAATCAAAATTGATGTTTGGTTTTACATATTCGCGAAGCTCAGTTAAATCGCATACGTTGTCGCGAATATACAATATTTTTTGAGTGCCAATTTACGAATTTCTTTACAATCATCGAATTACATGCTCAACCAAACATTTTCACTGTGTGCGAAATAGAAACTATTCTGTATTACGGGATTTACGATGTTACGTAAGTTGTCTGGTAAATATTGCGTCTACTGGATGAATTTTCCAAGCAGAGCACTACCGTATACAGCCGAATTGTAATATTTGACGTTGAAATACATGGGAACATTCACTTTCATGATGTACCTTGTCAAAATTTGTAAATTTTGTGATGGGTTTACTGTCGCAATATACACACGGAGCAATCTACTAGCTTTTGTTATCCATCTCGAATGTCCTACCGGTCCAGGTTTGATGTTTGCAAGATTAATTGAGCAACTACCATTTGGAAAGGCTTAGGCAATTTGGTATGGACATTTAACGTCCGCGGAAAGTTGATTTTCAGCATCTGTACTCATTGGAGGAATGTGTTTAAGTGGAATAAGTTGAAAATTTTCGATAACCTGAAAAATGTTTAGATTATTTAAATAAAAAAATTACAAAACTATATCGTATAGAGAAAGAAGTACATAAAGTTATGATATTTACTTGTAATGTACTGCAAATATCTATCCTTTGAGCTAACGATCCAGTGCTTTTTGTCGGTCCAGTAGTGGCCGATTTTTCGACAGCGTTGTACAGATGTCGGAACGGCAATTCGTTGAAATGAAGTAAACAGATAAACCAATGTATTGGTCTATCTAGATAGCGTTCGATGAGACGCAATACACCTCCAGATGTGCCAGTGTTTGCCACCTCACCGTCACTACAGACGGCAATTAAATTTTCAAGTGAAAGATTTTTAGATTTGAAAAATTCAATCAATTCGGCTTGTTTCGCTTTGGAGGTTTCGCCTTTGCCTTCTAAATTCACATAGCTAATAAGTGACTAATGTGGTTCACGTCTTACTACTAGGTGTGGTTTTTTTTGCATTGTAGTGTGATATACTTCATTAATTTTCTCCCGAGTTAATGAATCATTTTTGCGACCATCAAAAGAAAAAGCTATCAACGATTCACCATCGTCGTTTGCTCGTAAAATATCGTGTCTTGATTTTTCACGCTCTCAACTCACTTTTCTTTTATCCATAATAATGGTTTCACCTCGCTCATCCTTAAACTGTATGTCAGCGAATAAAGCTGAAGCCAAAACAGATGCTAATCGATCGGATACCCCAAAGCGATCGCACATCATTGCAAACCGTGGTGTACTATATCGTGGAGTATACAGTCGATATTTCTGTTTCGACTGGCAAATATTCAGGTATTGTAAGTCTGCGTTCATTATGCTGATCCAACATGAAATCATGAAGTCGGTCAGGAATTTTGCCACAATTACATCGAGCTGTTTTGAACTGGCATTTACATTTTCCGATGTAAAATATTTTCGTTGTGCTGTCAACAAATTCTCTGAATTCAGCATCATTTTTTTGTTTGTCTCTTACAAGCTTCACGGTAATTTTTCAATAATCGGCCCAATTTCTTAATAATATTTTTTTTTCAATAACCTCAACATTTAATTTGTTCCAAATTTGTATCAATTTGTCGCAAACGTGTGTTTTTGCAACGAGCGGCCAAGAAAAAATAATGTTTCAAAATGTCGCTCGTAGTTGGAAGCGAAATATCGTCTAATTCAGCCTCTAAACCAAATGCCAATACGTTTTGCGAAGGCATATGCTCTAGATTTGATGATGACGCTGATGATTCTGGCTGCGTCTCCATCTCCACATTCTCTGTATTATCAAAATCCACTGGATTATCCATATTTTTTATATCTTAAATAGAAAAAATTTTTTTTATTAGCACTGCACAATTATTTCTAAAACTTACATATGCGGCAGATATTTTAAAATGCGTATTTAATTTTATGTGTATTTGATGCTGTGATCGTTTACAATAAACTAACAAAAATGCGTCAAATGAACTGAAAACAATAGAAGAATAAAAAATAAGAAATAAAATAAATAGAATAAAATAGAATAAAATAAAAAAATAGAAAAAAATAAGAAATAGAACATTTTTAAGATTTTGCGATGTGAACAACTGAAAATGGTAATTTATCAATATTTTCACGAAAAATTTGCACTTTCACAAGGCCAAAACTGCCTGAAGGAGCGTTCCAATGCGTTTGCAATGTACTAAAGAGTTCTTAACTATTGTCTTGGCTACAATTTTTGTCTTAGTATTGGATCTCAATGGTTTGGCTGTTATAGGCCAAAATATCCAAAAAAACGTGACAAAAGTCTGAGAAAAAAAGTCAAAATCTGGAAGCTCGATTTGCACCGTAGACGTATGGTCTAGTGGACTTTTTTGCTCAGTACAATCCCAAGAATCCGCCCATTAACATTTTTTCCTTCCATACTAATCGCCCCACCCTAATGTATATACATATCTTTGGAATGATTTAAAATATATGTGTACAATTTTTTCACAGAAATTATTTTTTAAGCATTGTTAAAAATATATAATAGCATTTTGAAAAAATTAAATTTTATCCAATAAATAATAGGGGGTGGTAGTCCATGATTCTTAATGATAGAAACTTTTTATTGAATTTTGTGTCAAAATTAAGCAATTTTTGCAGATAGGGAAAATGCAAATTAAAAAAAATTTACAAAAAAAATAACTTTTGGCCTATTTTTTGAGCACAAATTGAATATTTTAGAGATTTTGTGAAAACAATATAAAATATTGAATTGGTGAAGCAACGGTAAATCTTTTCTCAATTCTCCAAACTCACTTAATTGACCTTTAAGACAAAGGAAATTTGATGAACATCGATTTGAAAATGGTGGAGATGTTTGCTCGCAAATTCAAAAATTGAAATTTCAATCGGTTTTTCCCATTCTAAGGCTAAAAAAGTGTGTTATATTGAGAAAATTTGTAGTTTTGAAGGTGTCGAAATAATAAAAATAAAAAAAAAACCGTCGAAATAATAACGATAATTAATATTGATGACATAAAAATGGGAATTTTTTCAATATGCTAGATATACGTTCAAAATATTTTCGAAAAATCTTTCTTTAACCGTTATTTTTATTAATCAACGACTTTTCATAAAAAAATGCGTTGTGCTGTGTGACATGGTTTTATCAAAGGCGGAGGTAAAACTCAGCCGCTCCAGGCTCCTGTGAAAAGGTCCACTAACTCTCACAAATTATTTTGAAAATAAAAGACGCAGGGTTTTCAGTAATTCACAAAGTTACTTTATTGAATACGTTATCCTTATTATAACCTCTTAGTTATGCAGCTTCGGGTAGTCGCTAGCAGAGAACTGCACAAGCCTACCTGAAGTCTATTTCAAGTGCTTTCTTAAAATACAAATTCAAGCTAGCTTGAGCTTGATAATTTTGAATCAAGTATAGCTTGTAATTGAATATAAATAAACCCACTACAGCTTGCGACTTGCAAGTATGCTAGCTTACAAGCGAACGGCACGAAGTTTCAAGAAAAGGAAAGCTTGATGCCATCGGCAAAAAGCTTGAAAAGCTTGAAATTGAAGGCAAGTATCCAATTAAAGCAAGTATCCAAAAAATTCAATGAGCTTCTTTAGAGAGAGCTTAAGCGTAATAGGACTTTTAAGGATTCTGTGGACTCCGTGGTGTACAGTTTTAGGGTAAATGATTTCGAAGATGCTGTCAAACTTTAAAATTTAAAATGGCGGATAGAGTTGCCACCTAGATTTTTTTATTTTTGCGAATTCTTGAAATTTAGAAATTCCGACAACGGATTTGATTTCGAATATACTGTCACAGTTTTAAAATTTAGGATGGAGGCAAGGGTTGCCACCTAAATTTTTACCACAGTATTGCCACCTAATAATATGTATTTTTAAGAGTTTTAAACATCATTTATCAGTGTTAAGGGGTCGCTGATTTCGAATCTAAAGCCAGAATTTTAAAACTCAAGATGGTGGATAGGGTTGCCACCTTAATTTTTTGTAGCCCACTCACTGGCCGGCTTTTCAATCATTTGTGCAGCTTCTTTTGGTGCCTTAGCTACTTGTTGAGCTAAAAGGCACTCTATGACTCGAACATCTCTGTCCGAAAGTAGATTGGGGCGCCTTTTTGTAAGCTTTGAAACAGAGCCTGAAAATAAATTTTAAAAATTTAAGTTTTTAAGTTAAGTCCGACTACTAACGTTTTCATTTAATTAAAAAAGTTGAAAATTACTGTTAATTTTTATTTATAAAAATATAAGTTAAGAGTTGACTTTTACTTTGAAAAATAAAAGTTTTCCCTTACTTTTAACTTTTAAACTTAAAAGTAAAATTTAAGAGTCTCCAAAGTCTTTAAAGACTTTTATTTTTAAGAGTCTTTCGAGATTTTTATTTATAAGAGTCTTAATAAAAGTCTTACAATAAAAAACTGCGAAAAAAATCAAAATATGAATGAAATAATGATTATAATAAACTGGCTATTACAGCCCTTTTAAGGACTTTGACCTAGCTTCTATTGATCAATTGTGTTGTGCGTGTTTTATTAAATGTTGATCACAAATGACCGAGAGCTGAGGATTGAGCTTATGTTCTCAAAAAGCTTTACATGGCAATTTTTACTCTTTGAGGTTTGCCATTGTCTGCAGAAAGGTGACGACCGAACAGAAAAAATTAATTCAATTGGAAAAACTTTCTGTCAGAGCTGGAATTGAACCCGGGCTACCGCGGTTCTTTACCTTAGGGGCCAAGCACTCTACCCACTAGGCTACGGTCGCCAAATATGAATCAAGCAACAGTAAATTTCAGCAACAAAAACAAAACGGCAGGGATAACGGTATCAATAATGAACCGACGCTGACAAATTTTAACACGTACAAAATTGACTAATAAAAATTTTTTGTTAAATTTGTAAAATTTTTTTTTGTTTTTATACATTTTACAAGCTTTAACTAATACGTTTTATTTCTTAACAAAGGAAGTATATAACCTAAAAATTTGGTAGTGTTATACTGAAAAATGACTCGACAGCAATCAAAAATCCATGAAAGTAGCAAACATTTAGTCAGTTCTGCTCGGTACTGTTTACATAAATTATGCATTCTAAAATTCGGCTGTGAGGTAGACTTTTATTTGGAATGAGCGATAAGCAATTATAAAATTTTTCTTTGTAAATATTGAAACTAACTATGACTTCACTTTCAATTTTTTTGTTATAATTTTTATGAAAACGATGCGCTTAAAACACTTGTAAATTGTTATTTATTTGGAGTGGGGAAAGAAACAAATTACTGAAATATGCCACATATATTATATTAAAATGTAAAAAACTGTACATAAATCCACCACTCGGGTGATTTCTATTGAGCCAAATGTCATAAAAGGTGAAAATGTCACTTTTTGTAGGAATTTTGTGCTCCTACTTGCCGAAAATGCATCCAACAGGACTGATTTGTTTGTAGATATTGAAGAGACGAACAAAACCCTACCACCAAATGCCATAAAACTCAGTTTGCTTACGAGATATAGCAAAAAACCGCATAAATCGATGTTCTGAAAAACCGTCTCAATGTGCAAAATTCAAATGTTCGTTTCTCGAAAATATGAGCCAAATTGTGCCAAATGGTTTCTTGTTTTGGCCTATATTTTCACTCTGCAGCGTCAGATCCGAGTAGACTTTTGAAAAAAATTTTTTGTTCCACAGTGTTATTACACAAAAACTAAAAGGCAGATCGAAAAGTGGCATAAGAACTGTTGTCGTAGAATTTCATTAACTTTTCCTCATTGATTGTCAAGATCGCACAACTGGTTTGCGAGATACCTTAATTAATAGCTGTGTAAATAGGCTTAGAATAGCTCAAAATCAACCATTTGAAAACAAAAACATTTGTCTTGATGTTTTATACCACTACTACTACTACTACTACTACTACTACTACTACTACTACTACTACTACTACTACTACTACTACTACTACTACTACTACTACTACTACTACTACTACTACTACTACTACTACTAAAAAGCACGCTCTAAAAAATATTCTCATCTGAAATTGCTATGTACAAACCAACTATTCAATATTTTTTGTCTATTATATAAACAGCTTACTCATGGGGAGTGTCTGTTCAAAAGGGCATATTTTGGCATTGTATGAAGTGGCAGAAAACTGAAAAAAGTCTGGTTTTTGTTGTGCTTACAATTCTGAGACTTTCTTAACACAGCTATATATAGCTGCCCACAGCAAATATATGATGTAAGCATGGGTAAAAAATTTTAAATGGTTTCAAAGTTAGAGAGATTTCAAATTTAAAAATAGGTCCTTTTGTGCATTCAGTGAAGAAATAGTCCTTTTTTAGGTTTTTTTGATTAGATTTTTAAGCTTAATATTAAATGAACACAACAATAAAATAAACTTAAAAAGTTTTCACAGAAATATTAATTCACTAAACAAGTATGTGCTCTATTTTGGGCTCAATACGTTCCATACTTCGTCGGTTTCTCATTGTAGTAATGAGGATTCATTGAGGACTTTCATTAGTCCTCAGAATAATCAGTTTCTAAGCTTAAAAGGAACTTGTAATTGAGTCTTTAAGAAAAATTTGATAGGCCCGTTTGATTGAATATTTCACAAAAACTAAAACCTTTTATGGAAATTAGTGCCTTTTATTCAAATATCTTCAATAGCAATTTTTCAGTATGCATATTTAGACCCTTTTGAACAGAAACATTAACTTTGATTCACAAAATATTGGAAAAATTTAAGATTTTCTTAATTTTTATTTGTGGATTATATATTTTATGTGCTCAGCTATTGTAAAAACGGCTTTTTTAAAAATGTTAAATATGACCTTTTGAACAGGCACTCCTATAATATATTATTTTTATCTACAGTGATGTGCAAAGATATAGGGACACCTGTATTATTATATTTTAATCTGCATGAATTATGTAAAGGGTCCGCCAAATAACTTTTTTTTTAAATGCTTTAAAAAAAGCTACTTAATATTTTCTCAAATTTCTTTTTTTTATTTGAAAAAAAAATCCTTCCGGTTAATAATGGAAAATAATTTCATTCAAATGGCTGCCTCGGCTAGCCATGCAGTAGCCTACACGATCGGTCCAATTTTTAAGCACATTATCGATTGTGTGCAACTGTATTTCACCAATGGCTTCACGAATATTGGCCTTTAAAGTGTCAATTGTCTCTGGCTTGTCGGCGTAACACTTATCTTTGAGGGCAACCCACAAAATAATAGTCCAACGGTGTCAAATCGCAGCTCCGAGGTGGCCAAACGACATCAGCTCTGCGGCTGATAGTGCGATCTTCAAAAACAGGCCGCAAAACATCGAGTGTATGTTGCCAAATGTTGCCAATATCCTCCTCTTCAATTTTTGTGAACAAAAATTCGTTCAACATGGCCCGATAACGATCGCCATTGACTGTAACGGCCACTCCTTGCTCATTTTCGAAGAAAAAGGGCCCAATTATGCCTCTGGACCAAAATCCGCACCAAACAGTGACTCGTTTTGGGTACAGCGGTTTTTCAATGTATGCGTGCGGGTTGTCTGTGCCCCAAATGCGACAATTTTGCTTGTTTACATACCCGCCAAGATCAAAATGAGCTTCATCTGAAAAGATGATTTTTTTGGCAAAATCGGCATCTTCTGTGAGTCGATCACAGGCCCTCTTAGCGAAGCGAAAACGCATTGGATGGTCAGTTGGCTTCAACTCCTGAACCAATTTGACTTTGTATGGCGTCATACCAAGGTCTTTATGCAAAATTCGTCTCAATGATGTCTCCGAAATGTTCAATTGTTGAGAACGACGGTGAATTGATGTTGATGGCGCACACTTTCTGCCACAGCAGCAATATTCTCGGGTGTACGCACTGCTTTTGGCTTTTCACGCTTTGGTTTATCGATGAGGATGCCAGTTTCTTTCACTTTTTTCACAAGATAACGAACATACGGAGCTGACGGTGCTTCTCTTCTTCCAAAATCCGTACGCAATTTTCGCACACATTCTGCAACATTACCATGATTTTCAAAGTAATGTCGCAATATTTTGCAGAGTTGTTCAAGCGTATACGCAACCATATTCGTTCAGCGGAAGGATAAAACTAATTACCTGTCAAATCAGACATGTGCTAAATGTTACCATTCACGAAATAAGCACTAGTTGAAAAAAAAAACGGTAGATGGCGGACCCTGTACAAGGTGCCCCAGGCATAGCATTAATTCCCTCAAGTAGTGATTCTCCTTGATTCACCACTCACCACCCCTACCCCTCTTCGGAACTAGAAAGTGAAAACTTGAAAATATGTGTCATTTCGCCTTATGCCTCATTTACACGGGTGACATATTTGTCATTTTTTACATCATTAAGTGCCATTATCGTGTAAATGATGTTATTTTGTTTCATTATTTTAGTCATAAAATAATGAGTAAATCAGATGTCATTAGTTTTGTCACTTAAATGACATCGTGTAAACGCCGTGTAAGCACGTCTACTCTCATAGTGACCAACTTAAAGAAAAAATGAACAAGTTCATTCTTTACTGACAGAGTGCGTTTACCTGTTTCTAGAAATTTAACTGTTTGCGTAAAAATGGACTGGTTAGTATAAATTTAAAGAGTTTAAGGAACATAATAATCATAATCAATATTTAATCTCATTTCTCTTTTTAAGTGAACCCAGCCAGTATTTTTCAGAAGATGGAACGTTCTTCTCCAGCGTTCTTCTTCCTCCTCGTCACTTCAATTAATAAATATGCTAAATAAGCAACAGCTTTTATTTTGTTGTCTTCCATTTGTAAAATAATTTGTAACTTCTTTGCTTTGTCAGTATTTAAGAATTATAAATTTTGTCATTCATGTAAACGCCTACTTTGCTGGTCAAATCATTATGAATTTGAAAGTTGCCAAAATATAATGAAACGTAGTGACAAAGCTCTGGGGAAGTCACTTTTTTGTGCCGTCTAAATAACAGTTTCATTATGATATGTCATCAAGTCATTATTAAAGTCAGTAAATGTCACTCGTGTAAATGAGGCATTACTCTATATTTTATTTATCTCTAAACATATCTCTAAAGCCAATAGCATCCTGAAAAAGAGACTACATGTCTTTCAAGCCAATGATACAAAAACCGTTTTCTAATTGCACCACACTAAATACTAACTTTTTACATGTAATAATTTAAAATAAAAAGTAGTTATGTTTGCATTGAGTGCTCAAGTACTATGGCAAGATCAAAAACCAAGTCAATAGAAAACTTTTTCATAAAAAAATGACAGCATTAAATGTTAAAAAAATTTATTAAATATTCGAGATACTTATGGATTATAAAAGTTGAATTGGAAAATTTT
Source organism: Dichetophora obliterata (assembly GCA_963920525.1). Lineage (NCBI taxonomy): Eukaryota > Metazoa > Arthropoda > Insecta > Diptera > Sciomyzidae > Dichetophora > Dichetophora obliterata. Next base: position 187,653,059 of record OY986435.1, on the reverse strand, counting down.
TAGAATTTAGTTGCTCATAACTTTCTTAAAGGTGACTTTTTGACAAATGTTTTATAAGCAACTAAATGTTAATTTGATTAACTTCTCAATACGATATAAACTTTGGAAATCGGATAAAAGATACATTAAATATGGAGTAAAATGAAATAACACTTATTTTCCAGTTTTTCCTCTCTAGCTCCCAAAGGGGTTTGGGGGTGTCCATCATCCATGAATTTTTTTACTCAAACTATCATGGGGAATTACAAACCGAGAGAGTTAATGCTATATCTGGGGCACCTAGTATATAATTCATACAGCTTTAAATAAACAAATACAGGTGTCCCTATTTCTTAACACATCACTGTATATATCTATTTCAGTTAGGATTTCTGAGATGTCAGAATTAGCGGGATTCAGAATGATGAATGAGATATCGAATGACAGCGCTGGATGGTTAGGCGTGCACAATTTGGTTGGTTTTTCGATTAATGACCTTTGACCTGAAATATGAGCGTTTAAATTGAATTTTCGTAATAACTCCTTAACTATAAAGCCTGGTTTTCACTAGGTCAGTTTTCAATCACAAATGTTGTCAATCTAATGGAAACGTATTGTCATTTACATTTGTTATCATATATGACCACTGATTGCCATATAAAGTCACAAATAAGTGAGAACACAAGATGTATTTATGAAGGTGGAAGAAGTAGGTGACGTCTATTAAATCGGCACCGTAACAATGTCAAAATTTTTGTGCAAGTGATGCCACTTTCTATTATTTTCTTTATTGTGGGACAAATTCTTTGAGTGGGAGTTTTGAAGTCGGGAGAGTAGATTATGTTACGGAACATCACAAGCAGTCAAATTTTAGATGTTTTTATAGTAATAAAGTTAAGCAATGTAGATTGGTGACCTTTTATTTTATTAAGTATACATATTAGGGCGGGTCAAATTCTGGCTCAGCGAAATTCGTAAAATACATGTAATTTCAAGACTTTTTCTCCACTACAGCATATACAAATTCTGAAAAAAAGCTGTGCGGACTTTCGTAAATAGATTCATACACATACATTCATACATTCATATTTTATAATTGAGAACAAAATCTATTTACGAAAGTCCGCACAGCTTTTTTTCAGAATTTGTATATGCTGTAGTGGAGAAAAAGTCTTGAAATTACATGTATTTTACGAATTTCGCTGAGCCAGACCTCCAAAAAATTCGTCCATACAAACTGACCCGCCCTAATACATATATTAATATTTTTATTCCAAAACATATGTTTTCCTTGCTCCAAGTACTATGGCAGATCGCACAGTTTTCGGCATATTTTCTATTTTTTTCCATCACAATATTGGCACACTACACAAAAAATTACAAAATAAAAATAACACGTTTTTTTTTCCTCAAACCAATAGGATAAAGTATTAAAACATAGGATTTTTCATTGGATTTTTGTTCAAAATATGGCAATATTGATTTTTTCTAAATTTTGACATTGCTACGGTGCCGATTTGATAGACGTCACCTACTTCTGCCACCTTCATAAATACATCTTGTGAGAACAGATAGAATTTTGCACAAACAAAAGTGAGAACAAAAAAATTTTGTTTTTATTATTTTTCATTTCACTGCTGGCAAAGTTATTTAAATATTGTTCTTTTAATTGGTTTAAAAGGAAAAGTGCACTTAAACAGGGATTATCGCAGTGGCCGGTGTTGCCTCCAAGGGATTTGTTGCAGGACGCATTTTCGGCATTCGTGTTTTTGCGGTCGCTTTGCCAGGAATTTGTCATTTGCGCGAATCTTGAACACTTATCTTGCGATAGAACATGGCGGGGGTGTCTTTTGAACCAACAGCGGCCACTGTGATAATCTTTGTTTAAGTGCACTTTTGATATTAATCTAATAAAATCAACAGTATTTTATAAATTACACAAAAAAGAAACATTTTCTAACAATCTCAAATATAAAACATCAGCTGTTGTTGATAAAAAAAGCACAACTGAGCAAACAGTATGGCAATCAATTGACTTATAAATTTTACGTCGGTCTTTGACATCCAATTTATGTCAGTTTTTGGGTTTCAATGAAAACGCATTTGACGTCATATGGTCTAAATGCCTACTGACATCAGTGATTGTTGTCATTGAAATTGACTTAGTGAAAACCAGGCTTAAGCGACGGAAGAGCATGGTGTAGGAGGGAATTTTAGGCGTTACTGAGATGTACAAAAGACAAGTCGGACTTATCTTGAAAACTATAGATTTTTCAGTACAACGGATATTTTGTATGAAAAGTCGTTGATTAGTAAAAATAATGGTAAGCAAATGCTTTTTCGAAGATATTTTGTAAAGATAGTTGAAGTAAAAAAAGCCCGTTGTTATGACATCAACATTTTTGCGATATCTTGAAAACCATCATTGGCGTCGGAAGCGGGGGGAAAGGGGGCAGTTGCCCCCCACTTTTTTAGCTAGATAAACAATTTAAAAAGAAAACTTCAAAATTTATTCAAAATATCAGTTTTTCTTACAACGATAATATTTTTGTATATGTTTTCCTCTTCTATCTCTCTTCTTCATAAGCATGCTTGCGGATAACCATTTCCTTTCTCTGTGTTTGCAAAAAGATAGAACAAAATGTAGAGTTTCTACTGCAAACCCACCACTTCAGTTAAAAAACACCCTTAAGTATGTAGCTAAATGCTTGTTCATTTTGCAACTCTGGTAAGAACAAATTTGGCATGTTCTTAGGGGCTTTCCATATTGGACGACATGTTGTATGATAAGAAAGATGGAAAACTAATGGGACTATTTGAGTGTTCGAACGATCCAACTTTTAAATCAACATCATTAATTACAAGCTCTCGAGCAGAACACATCCGGATAATAGCTAAGCAACTTTTAGATGCCCTAACAATTGAGCAGTAATTTTACATAGTTGTACAATATTACAAAAATTTCAACTATCGTTTTAGCTTACGCATGGTACTACATGTTGTACAATCTGCCATGTTGGTCCAATGTTTTGGACCATGCGAAAGCTCCTACTGTGAATTAGCTGATGAAAATCCACCTCGACGCTTTGAACAAACATCAAATCCGGTTCCTTCAGTACAGTTGCCATTATATGATAGTCTACGAAAAGATTATTTCGAAATTTTAGATTTTCTCTCAAATGAGATAACGGCTAGATTCGATTAAACAGGTTGATATTTTACTTTTTTTTATTTTTGCATGTTTACACCAGCTTCACTCAACCGACTCACTTTGATATAACATTCGGTGAGTCGGTTGAGTGAGGCTAGTGTAAACTGGCACTTTGTAAATCTTATTGTACATTTAAACAGATCTTGACACTCTAGAATCGTTGGAAAATATTGTAATCGAAGCCTTCAACGGAAAGTGCCTTCTGAGCAAAATTTTAAAAACAAAACTAGATCTTTATGCAGATAACTTTGATGTGAGCGACCTCCACGCGCAACTTAAATTGCTGAAGCAATTGCCTGGCCAAACACCTTGAAATTGTAGTGGCATTGTATCCCAATTTGCAAAAAATTCGGATACTGTAAAAAAAATATTAAATGAAGTTGAAAAACTTATTGCTTTGCTTTTGACTGTGCCTGCATCAGCAGCTTCATCTGAGCGTTCTTTTAGTGCACTAAGACGACTTAAAACGTATCTTCGAGCAACTGTGACACAGAAACGACTCACTCATGCGGCACTTATACACATTCACAAAGATAAAACCGAAGAATTGAATTCGATGGAGGTGGTGAAAGAGTTTGTTTCTCGCAAGGACAGAAGGAAACATTTTGGAATAATTTAAATTGATATAACTTATTGTACCTAATTGCATTTAAACCATGTAAAGATATACCTAGTCATGCTTTATAAAAGCAACCATTATTTCTTATATTTTCATATTACCATATGAAAGATCCTTTAAAGAATGATCTCTAATATTGAAATTGGAAGAACTTTTAAAAATAATGAAATTTTAATATTTTTTATATATTTTTATATTTTTTTTATTTTAAACTAAAATAAAAAATTTGTTTATTCACATTCATGTTTCTTTGAAGAAATTTTGGTGAACTTTTTTTGCGCCACCATTTGTACTGCCCCCCCATTTGTACTGCCCCCCCAGATGAAATTAGCTTCCGACGCGCTTGAAAACCATAGATTTTCTCAGTACAACGTATTTTTGTATGAAAAGTTGTTGATTAGTAAAAATAACGGTAAGCAAAAGCTTTTTCGAAAATATTTTGTAAGGATAGTTGAAGTAAAAAAAAAGCCTGCAATTATGACATCAACAGTTTTGCGATATCTTGAAAACTCAGTTTAACGCATTTTTTTAAGGCGAGGTCATCGTCACAGAATGAGAAAAAAAAACGATTGAAATTTTAAGTTTTGACTTTGCAATCAAATATCTCCGCCTTGTCTGAAAGTTTAATTAAATGACTTTCGAGATATGAGCAAAAATTTAAAGTAGCCTCACTAACTCAATGCTTTATATATTTCTAACAAAAAACCTCTAAAATTTACACTTGCTCAAAAAATAGGGCAAAAGTTGTTTTTGTTGTAAATTTGTTTTTTTGGGGCTTAAATAATTTTGACTTTTTTTTGCTTTATTCAGTTTGGTGGTTATTTGATTTCTTAAATTTGGGGGTTATTTAATTTTATTTGGGGGTTATTTCATTTTGCATAATTTAGTTCCTTACAATAAAATTCAGTTAAATTTTTTTTTTCACATTTTGTAATTTTTTATCAAATTTGGAATTATTTTTTTCGTGTAGCTGCGCCTTTTGCAAATTATTCCATCTTTAAAAGGCACATATGAAACCAAGTATTCGGTAGAAGTGGGTAAAATGGATTTGTGGATGTGCATATTAACATGGATGTTGTTATTTCAGGCATATTTACCTTAGTTGTTCTACTTTCTTTATCTTATCTGGCCATAACCCCAAATCATATTTTAAATTTGGGATTATGTAACTTGAGGGTATGCCCCGTCACCAATTAGAGAAGTGACTGTTCATTGGGGGTTATTTCATTAAGTTTGGGGATAATTTCATTTTAAATTTAAACCTTTTCTTTTATATGGGGCTTATTTAATTTTTTTTTTTTTACATTTTCATTGGGGCTTATTTCATTTTTTTCATTGGGTGTTATTTCATTGTATTTAGGAATTCATTTTTTGCGTTTGTTGTTTTTTTCATTTTCTTTGGGACTTATTTCATAGAGTGTTGTTTCATTGAGATTGATTTCAATTGGGGTCTATTTCGTGGTGCCCCAAAAAAAATTTTAAATCGCTGTGACCCAGAAATCGGAATCGTGTCTTTTTATTTTTACGAATGGAAAAATCTAACGTCAAATGACTAATATTAATCACAAGTAGAATAAAGTCATGTTAGTAGTTGTTGTTTGGCATCTTATTTTATTCGGTCAGTTAAAATTCTGTAACATGACTGTACAATGGGTTAAAGAGTTTCCACTGTCATATTGCAATATTAAGTAAATTTTTTATTCAAATCTCTCCTTATACTAATGATTAGATATCTAAGGCTGGGGCTAAATTACGCGGTTTTGCAGTGATCGCGATACCGCTCTCACGCTCTTTTTTCTCAAATGCGGCTGAAATATACTGAATTTTGCATGTAAATTAAATAAATAAATGAATATTTTCTTATTTCATTCTTTTTGGAGCTTGCTTTTGAGTAGTCGGGTTTTAGTTTTTTAACTAATTTTTTAAGTAAATTATTTTGGGGATATAATTTTTATATAATAGAAAGTTATAACTACTAATCAATTGTTTAATGATACAATTATAAACAAAGAAATTTATTGTCACTATAAAAATTTTTTAGTACATGACTTCATGTCCTATAGAGGGCGTCATATTCAATTTTTTGTGTCGTTACATAACTTTTCTTTAGCGGACGATTAAAACGCTTCTACCTATACTTGGGGCCGAATTACAACATCCGTGATCGAGCAAAACCGTTAAAATTTAGCGGCACTTGTCTCGTCGTGCCGTTCGTAATTTTGCTCGATCACGGATGCTGTAATTCAGCCCCTGATTTGCTTGTCACTAAAAAAAATTTTTTTAGTTCATGAAAATATGTCGTCTAGAGGTCGCTTTATTATATTTAATGTGACGTCACATAGCCTATAACCAGCAGACGATCAAAACTCTTCCAACGATACCTCATTTTTCAAACTATAAAAGTAGTTTAGAAGTGAGAGTGGAACAGATGAACATGCATATATACATACATACCGGTCAAACACGTATACCGCTCCTTTTGCTTCGCCGCAGTCGGGTAAAAATGTCTACATCATGAATAGGGCTGTTCACATTTCAAACCGCTCATCAAATCGTTTGTCAAATCCAATAGAACAACGTGGGAATTCCATGAAAATTTCACGTTGTTCTATTGTATTTGACAAACGATTTGATGAGCGATTTGAAATGTGAACAGCCCTAATAGAACAATTTATTTTTTAAATTTTACCTACCTACAATATATAGTACAGTTTACTGAAAGAAAAAACAAGACCGAAAATGTTTAACTATTCATGTACAAAATATTATGGGTTTGTTGGTAGCAAGCAATCCAATAAAAAAATGTCTGGTCGAAATCATAATTTTTTATTATTGCTTTTGAATTTCGTTACACGTACATAAGTAGATGATATGCTCTCGGAGATGCTACACTGAGAAAAAAACAAACAGTGAAACTGTTAAATCGCATCCAACAGATAAGTTTTTCAAATTAACAGTCTGGACTGTTGATAAAATAACTGTTTTACCCAATTCTCATTTGAATTTTCAATTCTCCTGCACTTGTATGGCTGATAAAAACACATATTCACATATAAGAAATAAAATTCAATTAGGAATTGAGTAAAACCACAGAGACTGTATTATATAGAGGTCCCAGTTCGAAGTTCACTAAATTTACGTTGTACAAGCGTCAGGAGGATAGAAGAACAAAAAAAAATAATTATGCTTTTGTCTCAGCAGTTGTTTCATGTGCACTTTTAGAAAAGTCTAGGCAGCGTCAAAACGAACGCTAAGGCAAAGCATAATTATTTTTGCTTTTTTTTTTTTTGCTATCCTCCGGACGCTTGTTAAACGAAACTTAACTCGAAGAGCATTCGAAGTCGTCAGACTGTTAATTTATTGATACTCCAGACTGTTAATTTATTGATACTCCAGACTGTTAATTTGAAAAAACTCGTCTGTTGGATGGAATTTTACGGTTTTCACTGTTAATCCTTCTGTTTCTTCTGAGTGTAGAATCGTCTCTGAGTCAATTTAGTCGATAACAATTTTCAACGACCACCTGGTCCCACTGGGACACCACGACCACCTGGGCCCACTGGAACACCTGGACGCACTGGGACACCTGGACGCACTGGAACACCTGGACACACTGGGACATATGGACCCACTGGGACACCTGGACTCACTGGGACACCTGGACCCACTGGAACACCTGGACGCACTGGGACATATGGACCACCTGGACCCACTGGGACACCTGGCCACAATGGAACACCTGGACCCACTGGGACACCTGGACCCACTGGGACACCTGGGCCCACTGGAACACCTGGACTCACAGGGACATATGGACCGCCTGGACCCACTGGAACACATGAACCCACTGGGACACCTGGACTCACTGGGACACCTGGACCCACTGGAACACCTGGACGCACTGGGACATATGGACCACCTGGACCCACTGGGACACCTGGCCACAATGGAACACCTGGACCCACTGGGACACCTGGACTCACTGGGACACCTGGGCCCACTGGAACACCTGGACTCACTGGGACACCTGGACCCACTGGAACACCTGGACTCACTGGGACATCTGGAGTCACTGGAACACCTGGACCCACTGGGACATCTGGACTCACTGGAACACCTGGACTCACTGGAACATCTGGACCCGCTGGGACATCTGGACTCACTGGGACACCTGGGCCCACTGGAACACCTGGACTCACTGGGACACCTGCCGTTGTTGGTACAGCAGCAAAGGCTTGTATAAGCAAAACCGCCAAAACGGCAGAAATACAGGAAATGCTTAGTTTCATTTTCGTTTTTATTTCAAATTACTTTTCGACGTCTTCACTAACAGAATGTTGAGTTGTAATGAGACGATCAATTTTTGGTTCCACTATTTATACTCGATCTCGTATTTGTTTTACCTTGTATACAATTTTTTACTCATTTGCTCTTTCGAACTTTATTTGACTTCACATATGTACCTATTGTTTTAAAAATGTTGTTTTAGTTTTTTCGTTTGATTGTGTACTATATGATATACTAGAACCTATTTGTCCTTTACTTTAGGAAATGCTATTTAAACAAGTGTTTCGCAACTGAAGGTTGACTTCGCACAGTCCACAAAGCCCTATCGTTTCACTCAAATAAACTGAATTTTCGGTTATCGTTGTTGTTTTAAAAAATTTACGTTGATTTTATATGATTTAAATACCAATTCTAAATGTTTGATAGTTTAAATCATACTTGATTTTAAATACAAATTCTAGTTGTTTGATAGTTTAAAATCGTTTAGTGAGCTTAAGGTCAAAGTTAGAACAATTAATTGTTCTAACGAATCTTTCCAAAGAAACAACAACAACAAGTATTTAAATCATATAAAATCAACATAATAAATAACAAGAAAAAAACTTTAATCAAATGGTAGAGCACGACCAAACAGAAACAAGCTGAAAACATATCAGCAAAAATCTATAAATAACTTCAGTAACCATGCTTTGTTAGTAGAAGACTTCCAGCAGACTGTTGGACCCATAATAATAACATAAGCATAAAGACTAAAGTAAAGCAAAAATACAACAACAAATGTGCAAATATGAAATGGGAGAAAAACTGAGAAATTTACACTTAAAATCTCATCGCCTCTGTGGTGCAGTGAGCTAGTGCGCACTTGCACGGGTATCACTAAGATTTCTGATGGAGCCTTTAGCATGGCCGAAATTGCAATAATGCAGCTAGTGATTTTTTCCTTTTCATATTGAAAATACGTTGTTGTTGTTGTTGTTTCTTTGGAATGATTCGTTAGAACAATTAATTGTTCTTACTTTGACCTTAAACTCAATAAACGATTTTAAACTATCAAACAACTAGAATTTGTATTTAAAATCAAGTATGATTTAGACTATCAAACATTTAGAATTTGTATTTAAATCATACATAATCAGCATAATAAATAACAAGGTCATTTGGAAAAAACTTTAATTTTTTTTTTAATGAAAAAGTAATTTTTACTCAAAACTTAAGGGAGGTTTTAGGCAAAATGGTTAAAATAAAGGCATATTTTAGAACATGTTTTCTAAAAAAGTTTATGGTACGGGTAATTCTGCTAAAAGTGCCCATTTACATGTCCTCACAGTTTTGAGTGATAAAAAAACAATAGAGATATTCACGATTCAGTGCACTTGGATGTGCAGTTGAGGACTAATGCACTTTACAAAAATAAAAATACACGTACGTCAAAAATCTGCACAAGGTCTTTTCTTTTTTTGATATCTGATGTCTTAACTGAGTTTGTATTCAGCCTAAAAAGTCTTTGCAAATTAATTAATTTTTTAATGATACAGTTTTAATCCGGGACCGTAACGGTTATGATTTTTTTCAAAAAAGTCAACAAATAATTGTAATTTTTATTTCGATAAAAAAAATTAAATTTTCAAAAATAAAAGTTTAAGTTTGACTTTTATTTTTTCGATCAAAAATAACAGTTAAAATTTTACTTTTTTTTCGATCAAAATAAAAGTTAAAATTTGACTTAAATTTTTTCGGTCATCAATAAAGATTTCAAATTTTACAATGCTATTTCTTATTAACTATAATAATAGTTTAAATTTTTAAAACAATTAATAGCGCACATTTTTTATTCATTTATACCTATATTGGTAACATTTTTGAACAGAAAAAAATCATTGCTATAAATCTTCATATCGTTGCATTGCATCGCTTAGTTGCTTATCATTGCACATTCCGTGTTCATTTTTTTCGCAAACAACTGGAACAGCGACTGCAAGCAGATGATATAGGAATTAAAATAAAACTTTTACTTTTGATCGAATAAATAAGTCAAATTTTAACTTTAATGTTTTTTTCTTTATTTTTGATCGAATAAATAAAAGTCAAATTTTAACTTTTATATTTTATCAAAAAATATAAGTAAAATTTTATTTTTGATCGAAATAAAATTGGTCAAAAAATAACGATTATTTATTAACTTTTTAGAAAAAAATCAGAAAAATTTAAATCATTAAAGATTATTATTCCTTAGCTAACAAGCACAACATTGCTATATTAAAATATCGAATAGACTAATTCTTTCAATCTGACTTTTTGAATATAAATTTCGAAAATAACTGTTATTTTCGGTCCCTGGTTTTGATACCTAAAAAATTAAATTTCCGTGACTTATCTTGTTTCTCAAATAAACGGTTTAATTATATAGAAAAAAAAACTTGTAGTGTTTGAGAGTTAAAACTTTTACAACATTCAGCCCAATTCTGAATGATTTTTACCGGGGAATTGGGAAAGGGAGTTTTAAGATTTAAGGTAAAGTTCAAAAACATTATGGAAATTTTTAATGCCAATTTGTTCATCAACCGTCAATATTCATGAGTGTAAACAAAAAAATGTGATATCTTTATCTGCTTTCTTAAAAATGAAAACTCCTTTTTCCAATTCCCCGGGAAAAATCATTCAGAATTGGGCTGATTAACTTTGTGATAGAGTACAACTATATTTTTTAAAGGAATTAATTTGCAAATATTTGTTTCTGTAGACTTTCGAGGTGCAACCGGATTAATCTAAGTTCAGTTGTCCATCTAAAAAATGATTTAAATAGCATTCTGTTTCAATTATTTACTCATGAGGAGCTTTTTAATCATATTCAATTTAGTTAAACAATTTGTGATATACATAAAAGAAAAGCGTTCCCGAATATAACGTCCGAACGTAAGGACTTACCCATATCCCACAATCCAAATTGAAATTCACTCTCGCTCCATCTTCTATGATGTTTAATTACAATGTTGTTTTGTTTATTTCTTTGTTTTATTACAATTTCACGATTATTATTTTCATATCATATTTCAGTGAAAGAAATAGTGGAAAAGTGATTGACTTAAGTTTATATTAGTTAATGTTTATTAAAATAATTAATAAAAGAATTTCCACAAAATATTATTGTGCATGAAATTGTAGCACAAGTTTCTGAATTGTTCTTGTTACACGGATTGTGCTGCTCTTATATGTAAACTGCACAAACAAAAGTTGTGATAATATAATTTTATAAACGGTTTATTAACAATGTTGCCCACATAAAATTAGAGCTTGGCTTTTCTTGACCTAGTTTTTGGCGGAGTAACTTCAATTATTTGGCTTTGACGCACAACATCAATATTACCCAATCGCATCATTTTTTCCTCCCATACCGCGATATCTTTTCTACAAAATAAAAATAAAGGAGTCGATAGTTAGCTCAAATAATACTTTGGTTTAGTTATGTCAAAAATGCTTACTTGTATTTTTCAAAATCTGCACGTGAGTCTTTTAAGTATACCTCCTTCTCTTCGTCAGAGATGCGAGACCACCTGTCAGCGCATTTTTTATGCCAATCACGAAAGCTCTGTTGCGGCAGCTGCGGCGTCGAATGACGTTCCTTGCTTAAGAAGCGCAGAAAACCGGAGGCAGGTCTTTTCGGACGTCCCAATTGTTTGACACGTTTGCGCTTTAACGTGCGTTCTTTGGCCACAGCCTTGACTTGTTTTAACTGCTTTATTTCAGAGCGCTGGTCGTCAGTAATTTTGGAATCGTACTTTGTGCGAATCTCTACATACTGTTCCTGGTCCTTTTTGTATTCATCTTGTAGTTTCATTTTTAAGATGGGATCAACATTTTCCCATTTTTTTGATATTTCACGAACAACTTCCAGCGCACCAAATTTAGGATTTTCTGCCGCTATTTTGGCACGATTATCGCGCATAAAACGAAAGTAAGGTGTAAGTGGTTTTTTGGGACGCGGCGGTAGTCCAATTTGTTCTTCCAGTGTTTTAATGCCGGCCGAGGGGCTGCTAAAGCTGACAACAGCTGCGGCAGGTCTGTGTTTGGAGTCGTGTGAGGATATAGAAGGGTTAATATAAAGGTGAAATAGGTGTTTAAAGTTTAATTTATTGTAAAATTTATAGATTAGTCTCCACTTATCACGGTCAAAATATGAACTTGCCTGCATCTGTTTAGCAGAGAACCAATGAAAGAAGTTTTGGACAGTAGCGAGTAGGTTAAGAACATTTTGTTCAATTTGGTTTTATCCACAAATTATAAGAGAGTTTAATAATAAACTTAAGTTTTTGGAAACAATCAACTCGTAAATCCAAAATCGAACGGTGTTTACAAAAATTTTTATATAAGAAAATGCGTTCGCTGGTGGTAGTGAGTAGCATTTATTGACAGCTGTTCAGATAACACTGAACGCACCCAATCAAACTTTCCCTAAGGGCGTTGTTACGGTGCTCGTCATATGATCCCTGGTCATGTCATTTTTTACTCTCTTTTTTCGTTTGATGAGCTGTGTGACGAAAGTATGCTATGCTGGCGGTCATATGATGCCTAAGCACCAGTACACTTTTTGGTACTTTTAGTATTTTTCAACCGATGAGTGTTGCTATTAAGCAGGTTTCATTACTGCTTTCATATATTTCGTACTAAAAGTGTACTATTTTCGTGCCTAAACACAAATGTTGTGAATAATTCCACAACGCAACACTGTTTTGATCCCATGATTTCATATTTTTGTCGAATCAATGGCAGAATTAGAGAAGGCATATGCATTTTGGAGAGGGAGACTGCCGCAACTGTCAAAATGAAGTTGACAGCTCATACAAAATCTGAAAACGATGAGAATGCGATAAGAAAGCGAAAATAGGCAAGAATAGCAAAATGCTCGAGTTTGACAATTCTGGCTATGAGAAAGAGAGCGCAGTCTGAAATGCATATACCTTCTCTAATTCTGCCATCATTTGGTGACCGTGGTGGTGAAAATTTACTCTCTTGCTCTCGCTCTCAAATTTTTAATTTACATTGAAACAACAACAATGCATGACCATGATTGACCGCTGAATGACCGCCACCGTAACATGGGACCAGTGATGTGCGGCGTAGAGAACATGATGTCGACAATACTATTGTCGACGGTGTCGAAAATGTCGTGTAGACAATTGCTTTTAACGACGTGTAGATAATTAATGTAAAAGGCTGCATGTTTATTGTAATATTTAATTAAATTGAGTCCAAGTTCGAAGTATTCCTTATTTTTACGCCTTCTGGGCATGGCTTTTGTTTGTTTAATTGTAAAATTTGTTACTTTGTGTTAATTAAACGACTTTTCAAAAGGTTTTAAGAATCAGCATAATCTAAATGGAACTTGCATTTTCACAGTGTTGCATTTTGTTGACATTGTTTACACAATTCTCGACATTGTCTACATTGTCGACACATTCTGCATTGTCGACACCAAAATGTCGACAATTAAAGACGACGCGTCGAGGAACATCACTACTTTTTTTTACTTGCAATTTGAAAAATTTCAAACTCAAGCCAACATGTTGTCAGTCGGCTGTATCGAGTGTTCGAACGGTCAAATACGAGGCTTGTCCTACCAGGCGTGACAACATGTAGGACCATGTGAGCCCCCCTATAAGACCACATTACGTTACTTCTATTATAATTGGACCTTAACGTAGAAATCGAAATTCAACGAATCTTTACGTCCCATTACAGGCATAAGTGCAGTTTACGGCCCACGCGTAAATAATTTTTTCTTGTTTTTATTAAACTTATTTTAATATCTCTTTAGTTCAAAAGTGCAAAAATACAATGTCGGTCTCGAACGGCTTACTGTGCGTTTAGACCGACTGAACGAACGAAAGAAACCTCGTTCGTTCGCTCGGTTTAAACACTTTGCCCGAACGAACAGTGTTCGCTATAAATTTATCGCGAACGATGTTTGCCCGGTGTTAACAGTATATTAGGGCGAACGAACGAAGATTCCTTCGTTCGCTCTGATCGAACAAGCTTCGATCTTTTTGGGCGAATCCGGTGTTGCGCTGTGTTTAAAAACAGAAAAGTAGCAAAGAGGAGTAGCTCCAGAGAATAATTTATGAAAAGTACTAATATATGTAGTAATTTATGTTTTTTAAAGTGTTCTGTAAATTTTCGCTGCAATATAATTGTATTGTGTAAGGGCCAATTAAAGTATTTAAAGTGAAAAAATCTTATATTTAAAGCGACTGTTTATTTGAGGTATTTTTTTTTGTTAATAATAACTATATAACTTTTAATGAATATTTTTAAGTTTATGGTTAGCAAATATAATTTTTTTATATCAGGAATCCGCAATAGAGCTCGTTCAAATAAAATAAAAAAATATTTTAGGTTCTGCTGAAACTTTTTGAGTTTTTAATCGAAGATTTTAGAAAAATGTGGATATTAATTAAAATGGTAGTTGAAAATTCGATTTGTGACTAAAAGCAATTCTTTAAAGTTATAACATAACAAGTATTTCTCTAAAATAAAAATCGAACGACTGAAAGTACCAATTGTATTTGCTTAACAAGAGCATATAATTTTGTAGCAATTTTTATTTAATTGACTTAAAATTTGCGAAATTTATTGACCTACGAAAAATGTGAAAACATTTAATTTGTGTTCGTTGAAAAACTTAAATGGACCCTTAAGTTAGACACACGTCTTTTTTATAATAACTAATACGAATAATATATTGTTATGGAGTGGCAAACCATTTGTTGTTGAGAAACGGAGTATAAGTTTTAGTACTAATATAAAAATAAGGAGTTATCAACCCTGCATTTATTGATGTTCGGCCAAGTGCACAAATGAACGTACAAGATGGCGGCCAATGTTTGTTCGCGATTGATGTACGTGCGGTCTAAACAGTACTCCGAACGAAGAATTTATTGCAATAAATTGTTCGCGATACATTTTTCGTTCGTTCAGGCGGTCTAAACCCACAGTTAGGAGATAAAATTCGCGAAAGTTTCACAATTCAGTGGAAATTATGAAGTGTGTGGAACAAAGCCCAAAATTAAGGATGAAATATCGCACAAAATTAAACAAAACATTATATAAAATCTTTTTATATAAACGAGAATTTTATCCAGAAATATTGTAGACAGTGAAGCCGGTGTTGGACTTACTGAGGGTTGTAATCCCTATGCAGCGGCCGAAGGCAACCATTAAAGAAGATGAAACTGAATACTGTTAGCTTTGTTCATTAAATTTGGAATTTAAAAAATAAAATTATATTGAATAAACGAGAATCTTATCAAGAAATATTGTAGACAGCGAAGCCGGTGTTGGACTTACTAAGGGTTGAAATTCCTAAGCAGCGGCCGAAAATGAAAAAATTTTGTTATTCTGTTATGATTTCCCAAACAAATTTTTGAGCTGTCAAAAAATCTGTCATGAGATCAAAATTCGTATTCTGTACAATAATTATGAAATCTGTTATTAATTAATTAATTTTATGATCTATTAAATTATTACATGAATTAAATTGCGAGATTTAGATCAAGTAAGTTTTTAAGAAGGCAACAACAACAACTCTGTATAGAGTCAATCACTTAGCTGACTAGACAGTCTGTTTCGGAAATCGCTACATTTTCCTCTTTAGTAGTCTTTGAGCAAGATAGAATGAGTTGAAGGTAATATTGATCGAGCTGAAACAGCTGTTCAGCGTGGGCATATATTGTCAAAATGAGGTGCTGACATTTAACAATGTTGTTTTCTTAATTAAAAAAGGGATTTTTCTTAAAAGGGATAATAATTTTTAAAACGGTACAATTTACGGAACATTTAATCTTTAGCAAAAGTGGTCTTTTTTATTTTGAATTTATTCAAAATGTGTATTAAGGCGCGTTTCCACAGTCAATATTTTTTATGCAATGTTGGATATTGCATACAAAAACTGTTTACACTCAAAGTCATTTTGTCTACAAATGTCATCAAAACAAGAAAAGAACAAAAGAGAAGGCAAAAAAATAATTAAAAGAATAACAAAATGAAGCAGGCTCTATTTCTGTGGATGTGCTCTCCTTAGTTTAAGCTACATGTTGGAGAATGTTATGGGCAACCTGGAACCAAGCTACCTTCGGCACATACGCTTCATCTACTCCTGCCCCCGACTTTTTGCTCTTTTTGAAGTGAAAACTTCTTTAGGCGCGTTGAACGATTTTGGTAGAGGGTAAATCTTTGGTTTGCGTCATTGTGTTTTTCCGAGTAACGCTTGTCATCAATACAGACAGCAAAGATAACAAGATAGGAAACTTAGAAAACATAAGCAAGCAACCATCAATAAGTTCTTCTGCGGACGCGTCGTTTTTCCCCTTCCTTTGCTCCGCTGCGAAACATTAGCTGCATTCCCGTGGCACTAGAACAGATCAAATCTCAGTAAAACAACGTTAGTTCAACTTTATATCAATTTGCCATCACAGTCTTGAAACAGCTGCTTTAAGAACAATAACAAAAGAAAACAACAATACCAAAACGCCCATTGAGCGGTGAAACGTCAAAATAGGAAAATGAATAGTTATTTAGATTTGCCAACTATATTCGTTTTGATAAGAAATGCTTGAAACTTTGCAGCATTTCAAGAAAAGATATAGAGCTGGCAATCGAGCTGGTTTTAATTTTTGTTTTTGTTTTAAATTAAATAGAATTAAATAGAGCCGCGCTCTAGATCAACGACCACGGGAATGCAGCTATTGAATGTTACTGTTTTTTTTTTCAATGTAAATGTAGATGTAGAGCTAGCTGTAGGCTAAAATAAAATATATTAAAAATTTTGATATTTGCTTTTTGTTTGACTGGCCGTGAAGTCTCTTTTAATGCCTCCACTTGAGATCTTGCTACCAGGCAAACAAAAAATATAGTAAGCAAAGTGCTGTTTATTTTCCGCCGCCAATTCGGTTCATCCCCTCTAACGTTGCGCAACCGATGTGATACTGCTCTTCTCACGTTCATCGTTGTAGTAGATTTGCTTGGTAATTGATGTTGTAAATGTATTTTAGTTCAGCTACAGATCTACATATACATTGACAGAAAAGCAGTAAATATCCTTCATGATTTCTTTATGAAGGAACGATTTGTCAGCAGATAAACTTATTGATGGTTGCTTGCTGCCATAGAAGAACTAGACAAGGTAGTGTAAGGGCAGATTTTGTATGAAATGCCAACTTCGTTTTGACAGTTTCGGTCACCGGCTCTCTGCCCTAACACTACCTTGTTTAATTTTGCCATGCTTGCTGCATTTGCTGAGCGCCTGGTAGCCAACATCCAAGAGCGTGTATTTGAGTTTCATGACCAACATAAAGACATTTGTAGTTTTATAAATGTCGCCAGCATATTCTTTGACTGGGACCATGGTATAATAAGAAATAGGAGTGACATTTCGTGTTTCAACCATCGAATGTCAAGAAAAAGAAAATAAAATAGAGAACGTGTGTCACACACATTGGCCGTATTCAGAGGAGTCATCTGCTGTGAATGGATCATTTAATTGCAAAGGTTTCTCACTCAAATTTAAAAAAAAAAAATCAGTTGCCAACTATTGACTCCGCTGAAAGCTGCCAATGTGTCTGACACACGCACTTTATATTGTTTTCTTTTGTTTGAAATTGCAGCTCGCGAGAAAATAAGTAGTTGTCAAGGCTACCTAATAATAATTTTATTATGAGTGGGACTGCATCGTCCAAAATTTTTTGTTTCTTATTTCAGCTTCCATAAGCCTATAGTATATTTTTTAAAAATATAATGCAATGATTAATGACGCATACAGTGAAAATAATGTAAATGAAATTCAATGAAATGTATGTAAATGTTTTAAGGGTATATTAATTATTTCAATAAGTTTAGTTTATATTTTTGTTTATGTTTTACTTTGTCGTTTATATTAAAACCCATAATTTAAAATATAATGAAGTGATAAAAGATGATAATGTACATTAATGATGAACCGGATGTAGGGATGAACCGAATTGGAGGCAGAAAATAAACTGCACTTTGCTTGTAATGTTTTCTGTTTTCCTTGTAGCAAGATCTCAAATGTAGGCTTTAAAAGAGACTTCAAGACCATTCAAACAAAATATCATATATAAAAAAAAATTAAATTTATTTTATTTTAGCTTCAGCTCTACATATACATTAAAGAAAAAATTAAATATCCTTTTTGAGGGTTATTTTTCATTCAATAGTGCTCCCAGTATTTTATTTTCATATCAACAATATTCAATTTAAATGTAATAATATTACTTACTTACTTAGTTGGCGCTACAACCGTATGTCGGTCTTGGCCTCATCTAAGAATTTGCGCCAGCCATTTCTGTCTTTCGCTTGCTGGCGCCAATTGGAAATTCCAAGCTTCGTTAGGTTGTCCTCTACTTGGCCTTTCCAACGAAGATGCGGTCGTCCTCTTCTGCGTTGACCACCGCTGGGTACCGAATCGAATGTTTTCTTCACTGGAGCATCTTCTTTCATGCGCTGAACATGACCAAGCCAGCGAAGCCGCTCGATTTTAATGCGCTTGACTATGTCGATGTCAGCGTACAGCTCATACAGTTCATCATTCCATCGTATTCGGTACTCGACATTGACGCAGATTGGTCCGTAGATCTTACGAAGAATCTTTCTCTCGAATGCTCCTAAAGTCTTTTCATCTAAACTGCTCAGCGTCCAGGTTTGTGATGCATAAAGTAGGACGGGCATGATGAGCGATTTATAGAGCGTGATTTTCGTTCGTCGAGAGAGGGCTCTGCTTCTCAATTGCCTACTGAGCCCAAAGCAACACCTGTTGGCAAGAGTTATTCTTCGTTTGATCTCAATGCTGATATCGTTGGTTGAATTAATGCTGGATCCCAGATAAACGAAGTTCTTCACAACCTCGAAGGAGGTATTGTCAACGGTAACGTGGGTTCCAAGACGCTGGGACTGTTTGTTTGTTGACACTAAGTATTTCGTATTATCTGCATTCACTGACAGACCCATTCGACTTGACTCTCTTTCTAATCTGGAAAATGCTGCACTGACTTCGCGCGTATTATGGCCAATGATATCGATGTCATCAGCATACGCAAACAGCATAACACTCTTGTCGAATATTGTGCCACTAAGTCTCAGATCAGCAGCTCGGATGATCTTTTCCATCATTAGGTTGAAAAAGTCGCACGATAAGGAATCACCTTGTCTGAAACCTCGTTTGGTAATAAATGGTGGGGAGAGGTCCTTCCCGATTTTAACTGCGCTGCTGGTGTTGCTCAGTGTCATCCTGCAAAGTCGTATTAGTTTTGCAGGAATACCAAATTCAGACATGGTGGAGCACAGGTGCTTCCTTATTGGGCTGTCGAAGGCGGCTTTGTACTCGACAAAAAGATGGTGGGTGTCGACTTGTTTTTCTTGAGTCTTCTCCAATATTTGTCGTAGCGTGAAAATCTGGTCGATGGTGGACTTTCCAGGTCTGAAGCCACACTGATAAGGTCCGATCAGTTTGTTTACAATGGGCTTCAATCTTTCACATAAAACGCTCGACAGGACCTTATATGCGATATTAAGAAGGCTTATCCCACGGTAATTGGCACAGATAGTGGGATCGCCTTTCTTGTGGATTGGGCAGAGCACACTGAGATTCCAATCGTTCGGAATGCATTCTTCCGACCATATTCTGCATAGAAGCTTGTGAATGCATTTAAGTAGAGCTTCGCCTCCGTTCTTAAACAGCTCAGCAGGTAAGCCATCAGCTCCCGCGGCTTTGTTATTTTTAAGCCGAGCTATAGCTGTCAGAACTTCATCATAGTCGGGCAGCGGAACCTCGACGCTGTCATCCGCAATTGGGGTTTCCGGAATATCATCTCTATTGGCGGGATTGTTGTCAGCGTCGCCATTTAGAAGCTTAGAGAAGTGTTCCCTCCATAACGTCAGTGTACTCTGGACATCTGTCACTAGATTCCCGTTTTCATCCTTGCAGGAAGAGGCCCCGGTTTTAAAACCATCGGCAAGGCGTCTTATATTTTCGAAAAATTTTCGGGCCTCATTCCTGTCACCATACATCTCAATCTTCTCCTGCTCGCGCTTTTCTGCCTCTCTTTTTTTCCGCCTGAAAATATGTGCGTTACAACCGACTGCAGGGTGGTTTTGTAGGCGGCGTCTTTCTCTGCAGTGGCATCGCGACACTCCTGGTCGTACCACTGATTTCGGCGAGGGCGTTGGAAGCCAATCACCTCTTCAGCAGCCGCACGCATGGAGTTGGAAATGTGTGTCGACTGCGCGCATATATCATCGATTGGAGGAGTGCTTTAAAGCAGGAGTGAGAGTCGAGTGGCGAAACCATCGGCTGTCTGTTTCGATTGCAGCTTGTCGACGTCTAGCTTTCTCTGTGTAGGGTTGCGTGTATTCTTAGCTGCGCACAGACGTGTACGGATCTTGGCTGCAACAAGATAGTGATCCGAGTCAATGTTTGCACCACGGATCGTGCGTGCATCCAATACACTGGAAGAGTGCCTTCCGTCGATCAAAACGTGATCAATTTGATTTTTTGTTTTTTGATCAGGGGACATCCAGGTGGCTTTATGAATATTGAGATGCTTGAATCTAGTGCTACTTACGACCATGTTTCGTGCTGCGGCGAAGTCAATCAGCCTCATTCCATTATCGGAGGTGTTGTCGTGGAGGCTGAACTTTCCGACTGTTGGACCAAAAATATTTTCCTTGCCCATCTTAGCGTTGAAGTCACCAAGCACGATTTTTACGTCGTGGCGGGGGCAGCGCTCGTAAGCATTTTCAAGGCGCTCGTAGAAAATTTCCTTGATCTCATCGTCCTTGTCTTCTGTCTGAGCGTGCGCACATATTAGGCTTATATTGAAAAATCTAACCTTGATGCGGATTATGGCAAGTCGTTCGTTCACAGGTGTGAATCGCAGGACGTGGGGCCGTAGTCTCTTGCCAACTACAAATCCGCATCCAAACTCGTGCTTCTCCGCATGGCCGCTGTAGTAGATATCACAGGTGCATGCCGAATGCAACCCTGTCCCTTCCATCGCATTTCTTGGATAGCAGTGATATCAGCTTTGTTTCTTTCCAAGACATCAGTCAGTTGGATAGAGGCACCTTCCCAATTAAGGGTTCGGACATTCCAGGTGCATATCCGTAAATCATTATCAGTTTTTCGTTTGCGGTAGTCGTCATCAGATTTGGGGATCATTTTTCTTCTATTCTTATTTGTTTTCATTGAAATTGGTTTTTACGGGTGCGCTTCAAACCCGACGCACAACCTATTTTAAGCCTGGGGAGGCCCGCCGCTCAGATTAGCCGCCAAACTAACGGTTGTCAGTTTTGACGTTGCCCAGGAAACACCACGTGGAGGTTTGAGTCGACTTGAGGCGTTTTCACAAGGACTATGCTGGCCTCGCCAGGTTGAGACAGTCAGACATGTTACATTGTTCCATCGCCCCCGTATTAGTTTGGTTAACAACTAGACCTGAATCCAATTATAAAAGCAAGTGTTTAAAAAGGCGTTAGAAACGCATCGATAACATTTTTAGAACTCTTTTAGCTGTCAATCTTTTATTTTGTTTTCTTTAGTTTGTTTTTATCTGAATCAAGTATATTTCGCTATTTCACATTTTTTCGAAATTTTTATAAACTAACTTATGAAATTTTAATTGATCGCTTATAATTGCAATCTAAACTAACGGTTCCTTTTTTTGCCCAAGGAATTATTTTTTGTATGTCAACGTAAAGCAAATTAGAAAATTTGCTCTACACTTGCTGGCTGACCAGCTAAACCCCCAGTTAAACCCCTCTTTTATTCATTCCAGAATTAATTTGATAAGAAAAAAAACAGAACTAAAAGTATCACAGAAAATGCTGATTGTTTTCTATTAATTTAAATGCCGACAATTTGCAATTTCAAATGTCTATTAATGCATAATATTAATTTCAGAACAGATTTGATAAGAAGAAAGGCAGAACTTAAAATACATTATAAATTTCAATAACAATACGCTTAGAAAAATTTTATACTGTGGTATACTTTACACCACAGAAGCAAAAAGCGACCATTATTTCAACCTCAAACCCAATGAGATAGCATCCCTTTTTATTTCGCCCTAGTTGATTAAGAACATTATCATAACGACATGACAACATCGTTTTTTTCATATATCTACCACTCTTGGCAGCTTAGTTTAGAAACAGTTGACTTTAAAAATTATCTTCATCTTCTAATAATTAATTTATTATCACCACTACTGCCAAAACGTCCATTCGAAATGACCTGCTGTCCATTCGAAATTTTTTAGCTTAATGAGGTTCAACAACTAATGGGATCGTTTAGACGCAAAGCTTAATTTTTAGTTATTCAGTCGTACACCCTGGCCTGGCAGCATGTAGTATCGTCTGAGCCCACCTTATAAAGTGTTTTCAGCCCTGCTGCTGTCCAAAACAAAGTTTACTGATTTCCCTGCTGGACAGCTGTAACAAGTTTACATACAACACTAAACAAAATTAGGTGTTCACCAACACACTCTTTTGTTGTCATTTCATGGGAAACAAGGAAAGTTATATGTGTACATATATCTTGCTCTTTTGCGGCCAAAAAATAAACACAGCTGAAAACATAATCATGCAACACAAAGCGGTGAAGTCTGATGGCAAAAAAAAACTAAAAATAGTGAATAGGAAATTTAAATATTTTTCTTTGCAGATTCACGAATTGAATACTGATAAAGACTTGTGACAAATTAGCTGCGTTCCTTTCGCCTTCATATAATCGCGATAACAAATTTTCTCAAAGGAACGTCAAGAAAAACTACTCGTAGAGGGCACTAACGTTGCAGTCAAAATGAAATTTAAGCAAGCAACCATGATACAATAACTATTAGGTGTCATGAGAACGTGTGTCGTTCAAAACTGTTGTGAACTGTTATGGTAGCGATACCTTAGTGAACGATGTTTTTCTCTGAATGTGTTTTACTCTAAACGTCAAAAAAATTGTAAATTATTTCATTAAATTTTTAATATTATGCAATTATATAAATAGTTTAAGTGCAATTGTTGGCTGCGCTGAATGCGTTAAATGTGTGTGACACACGCGGTTTGTTTTGTTTTCTTTTGTTTAACATTCGATGGTGGCACCTGTGTTTCAAATTTTTTAAAGGCTATATCACAATTTTATATGGATAGCAAAAATAATCCTATTTGTTATAGGATTATTATTTCCGTTTTTGCTTTGCATGTAAAAAAAATAATCTGGATTATTTTGAGGCGAATGGAACGCAGCTATTGTTTCGAAAACAAGCAACCGTTGCTGGCGAAAAGCAGTGTCATTGCTGTTTATGGTCTATTGCTGTAATGTGCTGTTTATGCTGACTTATTATAATTGTTTGTTGGTTTAAATTGTATTTTTAATAATCTGGCTAGTGTAGCATACAACGTTTTAAGAAAACGGATGTTATAGGTTAAGCAGATGATGGGCAGCGGAAGCACGCATTGTTTCCGGCTCTGGCTCGTCAGCAATTGGGGATGAAGTTCCTGCGCCTACCATCTGCGAGTTGCTAATTGCTACGCAACTGTAAAAAAAAACTTTAAATTCTGCGTGCAGGGATAAGGAAAAGGGCTAGATAGAATTAGAATAAATAGAAATAACAATAAAGTTCCTTCATCACGGTTGTTCAAATACCTTTACGCTTATTTAAATATTCTCTGGGCTCTGTTGTTCTAGCCTCAATGTTGCCCTCCCATCCATGATCATCGATAACCACCAAAATGACTTAATAATATTCGATGATCCCATAACAAATTCACCACACTTTCACACAACTATCTCGACTAGAAATCAGAACAAAATTTAATTATAGCCAAATTATTTAAATAAAAATTTATTCATTAATTCTTAAAAATAATACAATATATAAAAATTCCATATTTGTATTTTAATAAAGTTTTCTTACATCTATCTCTTAACATTTGAATTTGCATTATTTGCGTAAATTTGCTTTGAATCAATTTACTTAATTGTACAAAGCCTTTTTATTCTTTATTTCGTTATTACAAAAACTATAGGTAGATTTACTGAACTGATAGTAGTTTAAATTATTTTAACTTTTTACTCTAAAAGAACAAACAAAACAAGTTTGAAAATCCAAATCAAAACTTTTCAAAGTGTGAGGTGAATTCAAAACTAAAATTTACACAAAAAAATTCAAACTTCTCTTAGCCAAAGAAAAATTCAGTAGATAAACATGAGAGAAAAAAATCAAGTTTTTTTTTTAAAAACAGTTTAAATGTCTGCAAAATACAAAATTAATCAAATGAAAAATAACTTACTTTGATCGCCTTGTTGCTCCCACGATGAAAGATCTTTCATAGTTATGGAGAGTCGCTGGTTTGCTTAGCTATATCGAAAAGGTTTTAGTTAAAAATTATTATTATAATTGTGTTCGGCTTAAGTTTGCTTTCTATTGTTATTATTATTTTTTTTTTGTTACCTAGCAACATTATAATTTTAGCAACATGTTGCAAACTATCACTTAAGAAGTGTCAAATTTAAAGCATTGAGAGAGAGTGATTTTTTTATATTTATTTTACACACACAGAAAAGCCTTGAATAGGTTCCATTTAATTAAACCGGTTTTCCGTCAAAGCTTGCATTTACTTGTAGAGCAGTTCATTCACTTGCTCTTAAATTTTCACTTTAATGAACAAAGAAATTAAAAACTAGTTTGATAATTCTTTCAAACTTCAGCTTTTAAAAGAATTGTTTAATTTTTAACACTAGACTTAAGCAATATTTATTTTTAGTTTTTTTTTTTTTTGTTTTTTTTTACTTTGTTTTGTTTTTGTTAGTGGCTTTTATTGGCTTTGCTTTTTGGATAGTAACTAACTCTATTTAAGAAGAATATATTAAACTAGTTAGCTTTAATTTGTTTTAAACACTTTTTTTAGATTTTAAGTTTTAGCATATTGTAAATAGTTTTTTTTTCTTTTTTTTTCAATAAGCCAATATTTTGTTCTTATCGTGTTTAACTTTTGATTAACACTTATTATTTTTATTCAATCGTCACCACATTTTTTCCCGAACTTAAACAAATTTACATCTATCGCGTGGCGCCGCATGGTAAGACTAAAGTACGATGGTCAGAGGTTCCCGTTGTCATGCTTGTTCTCACTGATGATTTTAGAAAGCTTCGGTACATGCCTTTGTTTTTGTAAATTTTAATTAAGGTATAGAAAAGATGCCAAATCTAGAGAGAGATATTATTTTTCATTTATAGAAAAATTTAGTATAACATATATATGTATATATATATATATATATATTTATTGAAAAATATTTAGCCGTTTATGGAAATGGCACCAATAATTGAATGAATAATCCAATTTGCTTAACTTTATATCTTCTATTTTAGGTGCAATTTAAGTGACAAGAACTTGGTCAAATTCGAAATTTACAAAACTTTTAGCTACTTGCTAACGATTTAAATTATTCTATGTGTTGAATTGTATCAAAAATTTTCAAGAAATGGACCTTAGTAGAATCACTAAGACCATTAATTTTTGCTCCTTGATTTTGATCTGTTGGACCTTAGTTGAACCACTAAGACCAGTTGCTTGACACTATTGAAAGGAAAAACTCACAATTTGTTCTGACATGTTATTTAATTCTTATATGTCTTTTATAAAGAAAAAATGCTTATACTGCATTCAAAAATAAACCAAAACTATAACACATATAATTTAATTACACAAGAATGCATACGCTAATTTAATAGTTGCGTAAAAACAAAACGCTTACAAACAACAAAACTTTTATACATACAATTTAATTAACTAGAATGCATACTCTACAATTTAATAATAAAACCGCTTACAAATAACACAAAGTTTAATACATTTTAATTTAGTTAAAATGCATACGCTGCAATTGCGTAATATAAAAAACGCTACAATATATTAAATTAACACAACTCATGACTAGGTCATTGACTGTGACATAAGCCCAACTGCTTATGCTTCAACATGTGTGCCTTGGCTGACACACATAGGCATCTTCTGCTGTGTTAACACTATGTTATAAAAAGATAACACAAAATTTATCATTATATATTTTAAAGAACTGATTAAAATTAATACTTACAGTATTGAAATTGGCAAAAACCAGTAATTATAATTATTTTGAGCCCTGTTGAACTCCTTCCGGTGACTTCTGGTATAATAAAGAATGATTTCATCAGTTTTTCTACCCAGCAACCGTATAGCGATAGCTTTTTAACGTAAAAAAAATGACCTTTCACAGTCAAATAACATTAAATTTCCAATACTTAAGTATTGAAACTATTTCAAAAGGATGACGGAAGAACTAAAAGCTCATGTGGTGAATAATAATTTTACAACTAGATGGAGCTAGGTGCAATTAAACGGATTATCAGATTTTAAAATGATTTTAATTCTTCTACAAGCGCCAGTACACTAGAGGGTAAATATGTTAATAAAATAATAATAAAATAACTATAAAAAGTTTGTTTAGAAATTTTCTTGTAGCAGGACAGCGTTTTAACATATAGGGAGGGGGGAGAATAGCGCAGAACTGAATTTGTAATTGGTAAGAGCAGTCATGATACAAAGAACTACAGAGAAAGTATTCCCGGCGCAACGAACAACATTTACTGCACACCTCGTCATCGGTGCTCGTCAAATGTGACACTAAATGAATACATTCAAAAGAAAATGTCGAAAAGTGGCGAAGATAGCAAAATGAAAACGAACAAACAGTCAAAATTCTGTCAAGCACATCAAGCAACGTAGCCGCTTTTTGTGTAAATCGGTAAAAAGGGGAAAAACACCCCTACAAAATATGCAAATTTTTTTCACAAACAGTACTAACAAATATATTTACTTTATTTTGGACATGTGCTTTATTTAACAATATTTATTTCATTTCAGTTAAACAAGTTTTCATAAGAAAATGTAGGCATTTTAAAATCTTTATACCCTATGAATAAATTGTTACTACGTTGCAACCAACGAGCACCTTGCACGTCACAGCAAAGATGGCGGACATGCGCAATACTTTACCTGTAGTTCTTTGTATCATGGAGAGCAGTTAAGCTAAATATTTTTCTTATGGCTAAAACAATGGTGGCAGAAAGGGATGCCAGATCACACGAATGAGAATCAGAGATGCAAACCTTGTGACATTTTGATCACCGCTTGAACAATGGTCACAAGTTTTGTATGAAAAATTTTATATGGACGTAACGGAAATCGTGTGGCCGCTCGTGTTATATACGCCGTATGTAACAGTTACTGTTCTAGCTGGGAACATATCTTTAGCAAAAATTAATGATATTTTGAAGTGATTTATCTAATTAGCACTTTGACAGCACTTTGATTGCTTCGTTTTCATTTTCTTGTTCTTCTCGTTTGTTGAAAAAATTGTAAATTCATTTTATGGCCCGTATTAAAATCGTTGTTATTCTCATCAAAAACATCTAACACTTTAGTAGTAATTTTAATTACATAAAATATAATTGAAAATTATAATTTACGTGTACTATAAGTGCACAATATTAGAAATTGAATTAAATGAATGCAATATTTCTTAAATGCTGGCAATTGTGCTGCTTGCTGTTTGTGTTTACTTTTTGCTTTTTCACATTTTCTTTTGTATGTATGCACCACGTGTTACAGCTGACAAGCTCGAGTGACGTAGTGCGCAGAAGATTTCATTTTTTGCGCACGGAGTAAGCTATCTGTATATCTTTGTTTCATGGTACCAAGGCATGGTACCAAGGCATGAAACAAAGATATTGATTGATGAGAATAACAACGATTTTAATACGGGCCATAAAATGAATTTACAATTTTTTCAACAAACGAGAAGATCAAGAAAATGAAAACGAAGCAATCAAAGTGCTGTCAAACACATCAAGTAACGTAGCTATTTTTTTTGTGTAGGAGAACAAATGGGAGAAAACACCCCTATTATATATGCATTTCTTTTCAATAATAGTACTGAAAAAGAAATTTGCTTAAATTTATTTATAAATACATTTATAATGTAATTTATTTCATTTCAATAAACCAAGTTTCAATAAGAAAATGTCGATATTTTTTCATCGCTATAAATAAATTATCCCCTTTATATATATTGGGACTACGTTTTTATTTAGCCACTTTGACAAGCTCGAACTACGTCACAACAAAGATGGCGGACATGCGCAATACTTTATCTGGAGTTCTTTGTATCATGCCTTGGTACCATTCGCATCACAGATGTGATTTGCACTTTTTGTTTGTTTGCACTTCATACGTAAACAAACAGCCAAATGCTGAAAGTGCTGCCCAATCGCTATAATGCGAACCAAAAAAAAAACGAGTGTGGCCACACCAAGAGAAAAATACACAGGAAAGCGATGAAAATTAAAGTGTACTAGGACTAAAAATGTTGTACCTTGCACGTAAAGAATAAAAACGTGTCCAAAATGGTACGAAAGTACGTACTTGTGCAACCTTGACCAAAACATCTAAATGAATTTGTAATTAAATAAAAATAAAAAAAGAGAAATGTTATTTCAATTTGATGTTATTGAATGTTATTTGAATTTGTTATTTATACATATTGTGAATTAGTTATTTATGCATTGTTATTAAAAAAAAGAGAGGTTATGTAGTATCATAAGTATGCCTTCAATACTACAATTTCTTTATTGTTTTATTACAATTTCACGATTATTATTTTCATATCATATTTCAGTGAATAAAAATAGTGAAAAAGTGATTGGGTTAAGTTTATATTAGTCAATGTTTATTAAAATAAAAGAAATTCCACAAAATATTATTGTGCATGAAATTGTAGCACAAGTTTCTGAATTGTTCTTGTTACACGGATTGTGCTGATCTTATACGTAAACTGCACAAACAAAAGTTGTGATAATATAATTTTATAAACGGTTTATTAACAATGCTGCCCACATAAAATTAGAGCTTGGCTTTTCTTGACTTAGTTTTTGGCGGAGTAACTTCACTTAATTGGCTTTGACGCACAACATCAATATTACCCGAACGCATCATTTTTTCCTCCCATACCGCGATATCTTTTCTACAAAATAAAAATAAAGGAGTCGATAGTTAGCTCAAATAATACTTTGGTTTAGTTATGGCAAAAATGCTTACTTGTACATTTCAAAATCTGCACGTGAGTCTTTTAAGTATACCTCCTTCTCTTCGTCAGAGATACGTGACCATTTGTCAGCGCATTTTTTATGCCAATCACGAAAGCTCTGTTGCGGCAGCTGCGGCGTCGAATGACGTTCCTTGATTAAGAAGCGCAGAAAACCGGAGGCAGGTCTTTTCGGACGTCCCAATAGTTTGACACGTTTGCGCTTTAACATGCGTTCCCTGGCCACAGCCTTGACTTGTTTTAACTGCTTTATTTCAGAGCGCTGGTCGTCAGTAATTTTGGAATCGTACTTTGTTCGAATCTCTACATACTGCTCCTGGTCCTTTTTGTATTCATCTTGTAGTTTAATTTTTAAGATGGGATCAACATTTTCCCATTTTTTTGATATGGCACGAGTAACTTCCAGCGCACGAAATTTAGGATTTTCTGCCGCTATTTTGGCACGATTATCGCGCATAAAACGAAAGTAAGGTGTAAGTGGTTTTTTGGGACGCGGCGGTAGTCCAATTTGTTCTTCCAGTGTTTTAATGCCGGCCGAGGGGCTGCTAAAGCTGACAACAGCTGTGGCAGGTCTGTGTTTGGAGTCGTGTGAGGATATAGAAGGGTTAATATAAAAGTGGAATAGGTGTTTAAAGTTTAATTTATTGTAAAATTGATAGATTAGTCTTCACTTATCACAGTCAAAATATGAACTTGCCTGCATCTGTTTAGCAGAGAACCAATGAAAGCAGTTTTGGACAGTAGCGAGTTAGTTAAGGACATTTTGTTAAATTTGGTTTTATCCACAAATTATTAGTGAGTTTAATAATAAACTTAAGTTTTTTGAAACAATCAACTCGTAAATCCAAAATCGAACGGTGTTTACAAAAATTTTTTATATAAGAAAATGCGTTCGCTGGTGGTAGTGAGTAGCATTTATTGACAGCTGTTCAGATAACACTGAACGCACCCCACTAAACTTTCCTAAACCCTCCGTGTACAGTGGACAGTAATTACTTGCTAGCAAAGAATACATATTTGGGATTATTCTGCGGATTCTTTTTGGTAGAATTATAATAGACGTAATGTAAAGTAACGAAATGTTGTCAACTGTCATCGGGTCGGGACGTCGGATCGGGTCGGGCTGTGTATCAATCGCAAACCTTTCAGTCGAATGATCAAATTTTGAGTTGGTAGAAGTGAATATAACTGTCAAAATTTGTGCTAGCCCCAGGGGCTATATATAGTTAAAAACTATAAATTTTGACAATCGAAAGCGAATTTTTGACAAAATTAAAAATAAAGAAGAAAAAAACAACATAAATTTCCGCGACGTATTTGATTCGAGTGCTTGTACTTGCAACTTATTTCGTGAACTTGCAATATTGTAAACTTAAACAACTTTAAAAATAATAAAATAATAATAATAACAAAAACGAAAGTGCTTGAGTTTGTGTGTGCGTGTGTGAGCCAACGATCTCCCGGTGCATCAGCAAGTGCAGCAAAGTTAAATTGGCTTTCTTTGCTGGTGAACGTCCTCCAAGTGCCACCACCAGCTGCACAAGCAATTGCAGTGCGAAATTTCTTGCTAGCCAACATCCTCCAAGAGCCACCACCAGCAGCACAAAACTCGTTCATTTCTATGATGCATTTCCACAAACTATCGAACACCAATGAATATTGAAATAAATAAAGTAGCAACTAGAAGAGATGGTAGCCTTGGTAGAGTTGATGGCGGTGATCTATAAATAACCTACTGCTTTAAAATGTCATATGATTAGTAGCTAATTGAGCGTTCAATTTGTTCTGTATAATTCAAATGAGTAAATTCCTAATTTTGTGAAATCATATACAAATTTAAACAGTAAGTTGATCACAGCTTAATCACTCAAAGACTGAAGCTCGATTCTAGTTGGATGAGAAATCGACAATGAGAAAAAATGTGAGAAACAGCAGTTTCCGATTCTAAACGCATGAGCATGAGAAATTTTAAAGCTGATTTAAAATGAAACATCTATTGTGAATTACAAAATGAGAAACAAGTGTCAGTGAGAACTTTCCAGTGAGAAATTTTAAATCCGATTCACGTTGATCGAAAACGAAAAATTTTAATGTCAAAAACTTCTCATTCAGAAATTTATTGTGACTGAATTTAAATAATTTAAAATTTTATAAAATACAATAAGAAGGTTTATGGTAAGTTAAAATTTAAAGTTAATAGTTTTTGAAGTTTAGAATTCAATTATAAAGTTAAAAAATAAAGTTTAAAAATTTATCTAGCACAAGCCGAGCGCTGACGAAGCGACCATCGCAGCAACAAAAAGAAGTGCTTATAGATTCTCTAGAGCAGCATTTAGATGTGGCCAATGATAAATTTATTGGAATAGATGCGGTCCATCAAAGGGATGAAATGTGGGGGTCACTGGGGGCCACAAAGGATGGTGCGAAATGGCGCAAGCCTTGGATGAATTAAAGGTAAATACTTTTTACCAAGAAGTTTATGCTTTTCATGGCATACTAACTATTTCTTCCATTTTTTAGGAGCTACACAAAAAACAAAAAATCCGATTTGCAACAAGCAGAAAAACAAAGCGGAGTAAATGGAACTCGGAGAGCAAAACCTCTCACTGCGATCGAGGAGAGAGTTGTTACTCTAATAATGTCCATCGTCATTGTTGGAATTGAGGAAGTGCCTGAGTTAGGTTTGAACGATGATGATGAAACATATTCACTGAACTTATAGAAACTGCAGTTGAGGAACATATTGTTAAAGCAGAGCAGACCCCATGCACGCAACCGATAACAAGAAAAAGAAAGCATAAGCAAGGAGGCACTTTTACTGACTACAGTAAAATTTTTAAAATAAAGGAAGCCAAATTAGAAATTCAAAAACAGAAATTAGAAGAGGATGAAAATAAAACAGCTATTTTTGAAAAAATATTATTAGAATTAGAGGAAATAAAGAGCCTGCTTTCAACAAAATAGCAAACATGTATTTCAAAATACTTCACCCAGGGTAAAGAAATAGTACAGAAATATCGAAAGTGTTTTTTTAAAATCAGTCCCAAGTCACTCGCAAAAAGTGGGCAGAATTTGACAACTAGTCTTGGCACATTTAACTGGTAAAGTCAGTATGACGTCATATTTAATTGAATGTGGCGGCTTCTATACGACATAAAGTCTTGAATTAGAAAATTTATTAAGTGTCACAATAAACTTTTTTGTTAATAATTTGATCATCAAACAATTGATTAGTAGTTAATACTTTCGATTACATAAAAATTATATACCCCAATATAATATATTTTATTATAAATAATACTAATTTTTAGTGATGTTCAGAAGATATCCGTCGTCGTATGCCACCTTTCCCAAGAAAATCAATACATTCTAACAGTAGTAAGCGATCATTAGCAAAGTGCATTATACATCTAGAGGGCGACATATGGCAGTATGTATAAGGTGGCATACTACCAAGTATATATTCTGAACATCACTAGAAATTAGTATTATTTACAATAAAATATATTATTCGTAAGTTGTTTATTTAATAGACCAAAAATGCTGAATAGTTTGTACTTAACAATTTCATATGAGAATATTTTCTTGTTTCACACTTTTAAGAGCGTGATTTTTAGTTTTTGTAAGTTTTTATAGATATCATTGGCCATAATACGCGCGAAGTCAGTGCAGCATTTTCCAGATTAGAAAGAGAGTCAAGTCGAATGGGTCTGTCAGTGAATGCAGATAAGACGAAATACTTAGTGTCAACAAACAAACAGTCCCAGCGTCTTGGAACCCACGTTACCGTTGACAATACCTCCTTCGAGGTTGTGAAGAACTTCGTCTATCTAGGATCCAGCATTAATTCAACCAACGACATCAGCATTGAGATCAAACGAAGAATAACTCTTGCCAACAGGTGTTACTTTGGGCTCAGTAGGCAATTGAGAAGCAGAGCCCTCTCTCGACGAACGAAAATCACGCTCTATAAATCGCTCATCATGCCCGTCCTACTTTACGCATCACAAACCTGGACGCTGAGCAGTTTAGATGAAAAGACTTTAGGAGCATTCGAGAGAAAGATTCTTCGTAAGATCTACGGACCAATCTGCGTCAATGGCGAGTACCGAATACGGTGGAATGATGAACTGTATGAGCTGTACGCTGACATCGACATAGTCAAGCGCATTAAAATCGAGCGGCTTCGCTGGCTTGGTCATGTTCAGCGCATGAAAGACGATGCTCCAGTGAAGAAAACATTCGATTCTGTACCCAGCGGCGGTCAACGCAGAAGAGGACGACCGCATCTTCGTTGGAAAGACCAAGTAGAGGGCAACCTGACGAAGCTTGGAATTTCCAACTGGCGCCAGCAAGCAAAAGACAGAAATGGCTGGCGCAAATTCTTAGATGAGGCCAAGACCGACATACGGTTGTAGCGCCAACTAAGTAAGTAAGTAAGTAAGTTTTTATGTAAAGTTATATTTAAACACTCGTATGTAAAAAACGTTGTCCTAATGAAAGATATAATCCAAAAGCGAAATTAAGTGAAATGTGTTTCAATAACACTTCTTCGAATAGTTTCTCCAGTGTTGTTCGAACTCTGTGTATTTTCTTCATTTTCATGTTCCTTGTTTACATCATTATTAATTGACAAACCTTCAGGTAGAGGCACCCTTACCACAGTAAGGCTATATTGTGCAAAACTGCAATTGCATTGATTATAATTGCTGCCATATATGGACTGTAGCAAAGGGATCTTTTCTTAGCAATACAGCGAAATCTACCTGTCATCACACGAATGGCTCTTTCCACTGTGCATCTTGTGAGCTTGTGAGCTTGTGAGGTCGGTTATAATTTTGTTCAGCTTCAGTTCCAGGATTTTGAATAGGTGTCAATAACCATGGTTGAAGAGGGTATCCACTGTCACCCAGTTACCAAGGATTTCTTTGTCCAGCATCATATCGGGCTTCCAAAACCCTTTTAATACAGTATTGCCTCCACACATACGAATCATGACTCGTTCCTCCAAATTTAGAATTAAGATTAAAAATAGTTTAGTGAACAGATGATTTAAACATTTAAAAATTTACTTCCTTTTCTGTAATAATAAACGTGCTCGATATCTTTTTTTACATAACTAATTTTGATATGGATGCCGTCTACTGCCCCAATGATTCCCGGAAATTTGCTTATATCATAAAAAATTCGCTAAGCACTTAAGTAATTATAACTGTTTGTAAATTTTATGTACTTATATGCTATTTTATTTGTGGCAGCGGCTACTCCTGAGACACAACGGCTTACTAT
The DNA here is from genome assembly GCA_963920525.1 of Dichetophora obliterata. Lineage (NCBI taxonomy): Eukaryota > Metazoa > Arthropoda > Insecta > Diptera > Sciomyzidae > Dichetophora > Dichetophora obliterata. The sequence continues at coordinate 187,618,469 of OY986435.1, read as the reverse complement.
AGGTGGTAAGAGATATTGATGAAAGCGCGGCTTGGTGATATTCTATCAGTATATTCGAGACAAAGCGCTTTTGGAAATCTGTAAAGCTCCCTAAAATATTCCTCTGTTATAGCTTCGAATGGGTTGTGAGCATCTCTTTAGTTTTTAAGTATGCGCCTGGCATTTATGCTAATAAAATTTTTAAATGTATTATAAAGTGGTTGCAAGTCTATTATGTTATGCATTAACGTGTATTTTGTAAGTGACCAAGGCATGCGCCTTTACAAACGACGTTTTGTCATTAATCCGTAGGGAAAGGAAAACTTAATTCGTTACCAAGTTATTATTATCGTTACATTCAAAAGATGTTAACTGAAGTTAAGGGTCAATGCAAATTACTGCATCAACAGATTCAAGCAAATCATCTAAATGCGTCTTAAAACAGAAAGTTTTCGGCTAAAAATGTATGACTTGATTTCTAAAAAACAAGTTCCACATGAGTTGACACGTTAATGCACACATCATCCAAACAACTTGCATTCCTTACCACTGCCTTCTTCGTCTTCTCTCGTGTTCTAACTGAACCAAAATGATTGAAGTCATCCTTTAGTACTCCAGGAAACAATTTATCTATAATTTAAGAAAATAATATCGCGATATATCGCAAAGAATCAGTAAGCATGGTGTATAGAATTATTGTCATGCGCATTAAAGCCACCAGCCGTTATGCATTAATGCCACTGTGTTAAATTGAAAATTTACTAGAATGTGAATTATTGCTACTAATTAGTGCATTAATGGCACCAAGTCTTTGGTTGAGAATTAACGCCATTGCACATTTGGTGGCATAATAAGCACAGCAATGTGAATTATTGCCACGAGAACTATTGTTTAAAATACTTGGTGGCAATAATGGACGTGGTGTTAATGCACAGCGCCGTAAGCATGCACCTCGTAATATACGTGCCGACTAAAGCTCGAAGGTAATCGGTGTACAGAAATTTGGGAGCGTTCGAGAGGCAAACTCTTCGTAAGATCGGTGGTCCAATCTGCGTTAATGACGAGTACCGAATAAATCATACATTCTTTGAAATGTTTACTGACGTTGATATACTATAGTCAAGCGAATTACAATTCCGCGGCATCGCTGGCTAGGTCATGTTGAATGAATAGAAAACGAGGCTCCAGCGAACAAAGTATTCAATTCGGTATCCGGCGGTGGTCAACGCAAAAGAGAACGACCGAAAGCCTGGCGCTAGTAAGCGCAAAGCAGAAGTAACTGGCAAAATTTCTGTAATGTGGCCAATGCATAATGTGGCCAAAACTTGTAAGAGGCATATAAGAAGAAGACCAAGTATGCTTACGATTATATTTAAATGAATTGAAACTTTCTCTGGCAATATAAAATGCGAAATGCGATTTTCAATTTAAATTTTAAATAAATTGTTTGAAATGTAATAAATATATTATTGTTACATTAGAAATGTCAATAAATTATTTATTGACATTTCTAATGAGAACTTTCCAATATATTTTTTTGAACATTGGACGTTTCCCGAAATAAAAAAATCTTTTACAAACTCATGAATTGGTGTTCTACGTGACAAAATCTGTTATGAAATCTGTTATGAAACTCAATAGAATAACAGATACATTGTTCTTCCATTTATCAAAATTTTAATTTTATTCTGTGTTACAACGTTTATTGTTGCATCCATTATCCTGTCCATAGTATGAGAAACCTCCAGCATCGCTTTCATCATAGTTAATAGTTCGCTCCCTTTTGCATTCAAAATCTTGTCGTTGATAAGATGGGCTACCACTATCGCCACCACAACGATTGACATGCGAATAGTCTTCACGTTGTTCTTCATGTTTTCAACCTACGTGGTCACCTCTATCTTTTCCGCTTCCACCTTAACCATTTTAACGAATTTTATTGAAACTTGAGCTTCTGCTCTGGATCATGCTCCCAGCCCGACATTGTTTTAAAACAAGCAAATTAAACAAATCAGCAATACTACTTTGTAATGCTAATGCACGGTACTTCTTTAGCGCTAATTTTGTAAAAATATTTGTGATATACATGTTAAAAGCCATTCACCATTTCAATCATATGGTGAGCCGATGCTTATGCATAGTCAAACAGATTGCGTTCTCTTCCTTAAATACACAGAATAAAAATTAAATTCTGATAAAAGGCAGACAAATATATCTGTTATTCTGATTTCATAACAGATTTGTTCATGAAGAATACCAATTCAAGAGAATTCAGATCAAAATGTTGACTTTCTAAAAATTTGTTACGATAAAAGACAGAAAAATGTATCTGTTACTCTGTTGTCTTTCGGAACAGATTTCATAGCAGATTTTGTCATGCAGAATACCAAATAAAAGATTTTGTAAAAGATTTTTGACAGTTCGAAAAATCTGCTATGATTTAAACAGATCTCATAAAAGATTGTTGTGCAGAATACCAATTCTGGTCTCGTAGCAGATTTTTTGACAGCTCAAAAATTTGTATGGGAAATCATAAAGAATAACAGAATTTTTTCATAAAAGATTCCGCAGAATAGGCCCAGTTACCGAATAGATGAACACTTATCATTTTACCTTTCAAAAACTTTATCAAATTTGGTCATATTTTATCAAGCTTGCAGCCCTGCTAGTTACACTAAAAATAGAAAGGTATTCAAAATGGTAGGAAAATACATTATACTTGTGCAACGTTGCGGTGAATGTTGCCAGTTAACCTGAACAATTTTTAAGAATACAAATTGTGATCTTTATTCGTCCGTTTACGCGATGACCAACAACGAAGCTGCTGCTGAATGCAGTTCATCAAGTGGAACTTCTTCAAAAAAACAGTCGACACACCAAATAAGGGATAAGTTGCGTGTGCTATGCTTGCATGGCTACCGTCAGAATGGCGATGCATTTCGTAATAAGTTGGGTTCATTTCGAAAACATGTTTCAAAGTATGCCGAATTTGTTTTCGTCAGTGCACCACATTTAGCTGCGCCACTTGAAGTAGGAGCACCGGTAGAACCAGAGCAATGCAGTTGGTGGGCCAACAAAGACGATGGCACATTTAAAGGTACTAACAAAGGTGGACCTGCATTTGGTTTTCAGGAAAGCTTGAGATACGTTGAGGAGGTGTGGAAAACGCAAGGTCCGTTTCAGGGTTTATTGGGCTTCTCACAAGGTGCCTGCTTTGTAGGACTTATTTGTGGACTGGCCAAAAAGAAATGTTTGTTATTGCATCCTTTTGGTTGTTTGTTTTATTATTCTTTTGATTGCTTTTAGTGACGTCTATTAAGCCTGAATTTGCAATTCTCTCTTCTGGATTTCCATCGGGGAGCTTGGTACATAAGAGCGCCTACGAGGATTCCATCACTATACCGACGCTGCATATTTACGGTACCAGCGACGAAATTATTCCTCAATCTATGAGTCAAGCACTGGCTGCCCACTTTAAAAATATTGAAATTCTCGAGCACTGCGGTGGCCATTATTTTCCAGCAACGGCGCAGCAGAAACAAACCTATGTGAATTTTTTTCAAGATCGTTTACAGGAGTACCTAGAACAACTGGAGTTGCAAAATTCGAATAATGCGGTATTGGTGGAGGAACAAAATGATGAGTTACACAGTAGCAATGGAAGCGTAGCTGATGAAAGCGATTAGTTGGCTGTATAACAAAAAGTATTACATTTAACGTTTTTAATGCTCATATCGTAGTTGCGCGTGCAATACTGCATATTCGCCACTTGCAATACCGCCTATATTGCAAAAAGGCCAAAAATTCATTTCATTTTCATTTTGAGCATTTATGATTGATTCATTCATTTTGATTTTTCATTAAATGCTTATTTGCGAACATTGCAAATATCTAATTTCAATACATGTTTAGTTGAGTTCAAAATCCATTCAATAGTTTAAAATAAAATCAGTTTTTCTGCAAGTGCAAGTGGCGGATAAGCGGTATTGCACGCGCAACGACGATGTGGTTTTAACGGTGAGATGACGTAACGTACCCGTACATAAGCTCCATGGATATTATGTCCATTTGAAGTAGATGGCCTACTTCGCAAAAAGACATTATGTCCAAATAGACAAAAGGTCCATGGACATTATGTCCGCTAAATTAGCCAAACGGTCATAATCAGCACTGTTCTATAATCCGATTTGATTCGTAATCGAATTTGTTTCCGCTCATCGTTGTCAGCTTTCCGATATTTTCTTTGAATCGGAACTAATCAAAGCAATCGGAAACAAGGTGTTCTAAAATCCGATTAATGAGAATTTTTAACAGTTTCAATTCGATCAGTTTGAATGTAAAGAGCCTGTTCGAGTCTCAATAACTGCAGCAATATTGCGCTACATATCAAAGTATCATGTCCGATACAACAATCTTGCAACTAGAAGTCAAACGTTCTGGAAAAATTTGGCAACATGTATATACTTATCATATTAATAAATTAAATAAAATGCAAAACGAAAAAAAGTGATATGTAAAACACCATACATCGAATTTAATTATGATTTCATTTCATTTCCACTCGGAAGTGGAATGCAGAACATACTTAATTGATTTATGTTCCATGTATTAAATTTGTCAGCGAAAAATTTTAAAAACTTGAAAGTTTTCGTCACTTCTCATTTTTTGAAATTTCGGTCAAAAAACTTGCTTTTCCGGAAAAACATTTTCTTTCTTGATTTTCCGTATTTTAATAACAAGTTGCTTCCTTTGTCTGCAAAGTTATCAATCGAGAAATGTATTAAAATAATCATTTTGAAAGTCTCAAGTTCAATCACAAAAGCAGTGCAAAATATTTGCAATATTTATAAGTATTAGCTGAGCATCTGTAACAGATCTGCCAATGAGTAATAGTGTTGCAGTTACATTTACAACATTTTCTTTCTTGATTTTCCGTATTTTAATAACAAGTTGCTTCCTTTGTCTGCAAAGTTATCAATCGAGAAATGTATTAAAATAATCATTTTGAAAGTCTCAAGTTCAATCACAAAAGCAGTGCAAAATATTTGCAATATTTATAAGTAGTAGCTGAGCATCTGTAACAGATCTGCCAATGAGTAAGTGTTGCAGTTACATTTACAACATTTTCTTTCTTGATTTTCCGTATTTTAATAACAAGTTGCTTCCTTTGTCTGCAAAGTTATCAATCGAGAAATGTATTAAAATAATCATTTTGAAAGTCTCAAGTTCAATCACAAAAGCAGTGCAAAATATTTGCAATATTTATAAGTATTAGCTGAGCATCTGTAACAGATCTGCCAATGAGTAACAGTGTTGCAGTATTGCTGCAATTATTGACTGTCTCGAACAAGCAATAAATTAAAAAATAAATTAAAATATAAATTTAATTAAAGTATTAAATTTATTTGAAAAAAAGTGTTATAATAGGTCTGTTCTCGTACTTGATTCAAGTAACTTGAAGTTGCTTGAAAGCGTTTCTTTACACATTTTTCAAGCTCGATAGAAAAGAAGAACAAGCTTAATGTAACTCTCTATTCTATTTCAATTACCCGAAACTAGCTTCAACTTTACCATAGTATAATTATTGTTAAGTAGGAGCGACAATGTTTGCAACGTGCTATAGATGCAAAATGTTTCGTGTCATACAAAGAAACAAATAAATTTATTTTAAGTTGTAAATATTAGGCCTGTTTCCGTACTCGCACTGTGTGACTTGTGAAACGCTATTTTCTGTTCCGTACTTTTTGTGTAAGAAATGGGAGAAGAAGAACAAGCATAAAATCGCTCTCTCGAGCACAGAATTTGCACAGAGCTTGCTAGAACTCAAGACTTCGAGTAAATTAAGGACTATGGTATAATTATTTGACAAGGTAGCCGTGACAGTTTTTTGGCGATTGGTAGTTGTCAAAAACAGCTAAAGGAGTTGTAGTTTGCTGCTGTTGACTAGCTTTGTGCTTATTTTTAACTTTTCTTTAATTCATAAAATTTGTTCGCAAAGTTTATTGGAATGTTTTTAGTTTGCTGCGATTTACTAGCTATGTTTAAGTCGTTGCTTATTTTTTCACATTTCTTTGATTAATTGCATGAAAAGCTTATTTTGACAACTACCCATCGCCGCTCGTGAGAAAAAAGCCCGTCTACGCTACTACCTTGTCAGTAATTGTGCCATGCTTCCAATTGCTTCAATTTATTGTCAACCAGCTGTCAACGCAACTGTTCTGCTCGAAACTTGCATGAAATTGTTTCCGCACTTTTTTGCATATACTCACATTTTGACAGATAATTGAGTTAGTCTCACAGATTGAACTTTACTCGAACTTTTCTTGAAGTTAGTACGGAAACAGGCTTAGTTTGTTGCACTCGTCGCACCAGAGTATGAAAATATTTTCACAAAATAGTTCGAATCGGATTGAATTTTGTTGCGAATTAAAGTATCGGAATGCATGTAACCTTCTCGAATCCAATTATGTCCGCTTGCGAAGTAGACCTGAGGTCAGTGGGGAAAGAAATGTTCGTTCTAATTCATATGGAAAAGGAATTGCCAGAAAAAAACTCAAGTGAGGTGATTGCGTGCATTTTGCAAAATAAGGCCAATATTGTCCATGATTAGGCTTGGGTAGTTCACGAACGAACTAGTTCAATTGAACTATTCGCACTCAAGAACTATGTGAACTAGTTCGTTGATTCTCGTTCTTTTAGTTCTTTTAGTTCAGTCGATTTTGCAGCGAGTCAGGTCGAAATGAACTAGAAAAAATTTTGTTTTACTCAACAATGGTTTGAGTCCGTGCTGATACAGCTTGATACTAATGAACGGTAAAACTTTTTTGCAAAAATCAATTTTTGTGGCAAATATTGTGTGGAATGCCCCATATGTAGTATTTTTATGTAAATTTCTTCTATGTCCGCAGTTAATGATTGATTCGGTCATATAGTTCGTTTCATTTTATAGATCCGATCATGAAAGAGCAAACAAAACAAACTAAAAGACCTATTGAACTAAAAAATACAACGAGCTAACATACCTAACGATCTGAAACACAAAACGAACTATAAGACCTAACGAACTAACAACATGAACGAGTGCACGAAACGAACTAAAAGAGCGAACGAACTAACTGAACTAAAAGAACTATATGAACGAACTAGTTCATTAAACTCAACTGAACTAAAAAGAGCGATCTTTTTAGTGAACTAAAATGCCCAAGCCTATCCATGATCCTTATGTCATCTCACCGGTTTTAACTATTTTTAAAAATATGTTTTGTGTTGCCATACCTTATTTAAAATCTTCTGTAATAATCTTATCAGATTATGGTTCCCTTTAATCTTCTGCAATTGTTGATAAGTGAAAAAAAAGAATTTTAACATTATTCTTCCATAAAGCAAAACTGTCAACTCTTCTAACTAAGCTATAAAGGCAGATTTACTAACAACCATGGTAAAACTAGACAAGGTAGTGTTAGCGCGAAGAGCCGGTGACCGAAACTGTCAAAACGAAGTTGACAACTCATACAGAATCTGCAACCAGCGAGGATGCAATGAGAAAGCAAGAATTGGCAAAAATAGCAAAATGGCTGAGTTTGACAGTTAAGGTCTCTGCCCACTTACGGCACGTAACGAAACGACTGTAAATCGGCTTTGAAAAGGCAACGTAATGTTCAATGCACACTTAACGAAACGGCAACAAAAATTTTTATTAAACAAAACAATAAGCGCAGAATTTTCTAGTACACAATTAGCTTAAATAGCTTTGCTATTAGATGACGATGTAGAAAACTGATAAAATCATAGATTTTAGATTAATTTTATGCTTTAAAAACGACCTATCGATGTCGAATTTTTACTTTGCACAATAAACTGTTGGAATCCATTGTAATTTTTGTAAACAAAGAGAACGACAAGCCGGTCAGAATTCTTTGAAACGATCACCACCGGCTTTTTCGTCGGCGTCAACAGTCGTTGCCGTTTCATCGTCGCTTAGTGAGCATATATACATAAGAACACATGGTAGTTATATTTTGTAGTTTCGTGTCGTTTCGTTACGTGCCGCAAGTGGGCAGAGACCTTTATGCTCACTAAGAAAGCGAGCACATTCAACCCTAACACTACCTTGTCTAGTTCTACCATGCTGACAACCTTCAGCTAGTTTTTTGTGACAGCTTTCTTGCTCTCTCTGTGAAAATGTGCCACAGGTCGATTCACTGACATGTAATACTTTCAGCAAGTTTTATGTTTTTCTTTGTCATATTCAACATTGCCAGACGCAATGCTTCTTTATTTTAAAGCTTCAACAAATAAAATATACCAAAAAATATGTCAAGAGACTCCATTCTGGCAACACCACCATTCAGCAAGAACATTGAAATTAAGTTAATCAAGTCAAAGAGAGTACAGTAAGTTTTTGTTACTCTCTCATTGAGTGTGGAGAGAGATAGAGCGCCAAAATTTTCAAAACTTCATATAAAAAAAACTTGCCGAAGGTGATCAGTGAATCCCGCTTAAGCTGCCTTAAAGCTGCTTCAGACTGTCTGAGAAAGCATACAACTTTTCGTAAGATCTGCCAATAATGAAAGTCTGATAGTATGACCGCAATTTTATTTGTTATATGACTTCTCTTACAACAAAGCATTCGATTTTTTTTGGCATTAGAAAGAATTGTTTTTATTTCTATTAGAGAAGTCAGATAAAAATTTTGTTTTTTAGCTTCGAAGACTGCTCCACAAAGCTCTTGAGTTTTATTTTTTTTTTGCGGTTAATCATAATTGTTGAAACCATTACTAGGCTTAAAATTAACATTTTCTTTTACCAGTTATCTATTTTAAGTTCTGTGAGCCAATTTTCCGTGATAGAAAGTCTGATATTAGGCGTTTCCGTACACATTTTCGAGTAAAAGTCGAGTAAAGTTCAAGCTGAGAGAGTAAAATTAAATTTGAACATAGTGTCAAAAGTATGGAAATGACTTCTAGCTAGTTTTAAGCAAAGCAGAACTAAACGAGGTAGTGTTAGGGTTGAATCTGTTCTTTCTTAGTGACCAGAACTGCCAAATTCAGCCATTTTGCTATTTTTGCCAATTCTTGGTTTCTTAATGGATTCTCATTGGTTGCAGATTTTGTATGTGTTGTCAACTTCATTTTGACAGTTTCGGTAACCGGCTCTCCACACTAACACTACCTTGTCTAATTTTGCCATGGTTTCAATCACAAAAACAGCTGATTACCCATAGTAGAACTAGACAAGGTAGTGTTAGGGCTGAACATAGAAATAAGAGATAAGGAAGTGGTGTTCTGAAATAAAAGTGCGGCATTTTTCTTACTAGTGTATGTTTACACCAATACAGAAACATTCACTCAGGGCCGCATTCGGTTCAAGCGCAAAATAAGGCGCTATTGATTTCTGGTTGGAATTGCATACTTATACATTCTGATTGGAATAAAATAGTTTTGAGCATACGCATAAATATAAAAAAGAATATCTACGAAGCGAAAGAGATTAGTAGCTTATTTAATTAATTTTTTTTTGTATTTCCACACCACCCTTGAGGTATACAAATTGGCGCGTTACCGATTTTTTTGGGTGTCCGGTTCCCCTGTAGGCCTATTTCACCCGAAAAAAAAATATTAGTATTGAATATGTAGATAAAGTAAAAACAATATAATTTATGATGCTTTTCACAAAGTGTAAGCGACGTGATTTTTAATATATTTTAATAAAATTATAACTAATAATATGAGCATGCATTAAAATAAAAGAGGAATTAAATAAAAGCATGCTTCATTCTTCATTTTTATTTTAAATTCCCTTAAAATGAATAGTTTTATGCAGTTTTTGTCTTATTGTTGGCTTTTCATTAATTTTTTTTGTGATATAAAAATATCTGGTTTTCAAAAATATTCCAATTAAAGCTTTTATTACAATGTTGTAATGTCCGGAAGACTTAATGTGTCCCTCAAATATATTTTTTCCTACAAGTGAGATCTGTGTATTATACAAAATACGGTTAAAGTACATTGTATGCAAAATAGACTTGTTTTCATCTAATAATTTTGTTTGAATACGCAGTTCTTTTTCCGCAATAATGCAAGCATCTTCAACCGATTTCGATGGAATTTTTAAGTATCCTTTCGATTTAAATTTAACTAATGACTCTGGGTTCATAACTCCTTCCAAATCTATTTTGCATTCATTGCACTTTAAAATAGATTGCAATTTGAACACAACGAACCCTGCAATATACTTCACTACGTGAGATGTGTATTCAGTCAAAATACTAGCGTCTGCAAAATAATTGTGTTCATTTAAAAAACTATTTTCATTTTCTTCATAATCTACAATACTTAAACCTAGTTTCTGCTTAGAGTCGAATGAATTCAAATTGTTCTTTTTAATGGGATTGGAACTACTTAAACTTAAAATTTCAATTTTTTCTAATGGTATGCAATTACCAATGCCCCCTTCCCTAATTTTACATCTGATAATTAGTTTCCTATAAGCAGCTTTAAACTGCTTAACGGAAGGATTATCATTGTAACCTAGATGAGAACGAACTGAACTAAAAAATAACTCTATGTGGTCCTGATTAAGCTTATAAAAAGGTATAAAAGATAAAATATTACTGTCTATAAATCTTTCATAAATTACTTTAATATTCCTTATACAAGCTATGATACCAATAAACCCTGTCTTTCTACGGTGGTTTATTACCAATTGTCCATTAAGGGTGCGAAGCTCACTCAAATATTGAACGAATTCATTTTCAAATTTAAGAATACTATCTTTATTTTCTTTACATAAAGCTTTTTCAAATCCAAATTTATGCGAGTTTCTACTATTAAGAACGTCAAAAACATTATTTATATATCTAATAAATTTTACTGTAGCCTCGCAACCTTCAAACTCTGGCAATAACAATACCTCCCTACAGAAATCTAACGAATCAGCTACAGATTTGCTAAGAGCCTGTACTGCAATCCTGACCTTCATTTTCTGGTCCGAAAAGTAAATATGAGAACTTCTTAGCTTATTTCCTAAATGCAATTCTTCTCTTTCTTGCAACTCCACAAGCTTTTGAAGAAATTGCCATTTAATAATTTTGCCCTCAGAATCTTTAAATTCCCCTATTTCAGCAAAAAAGTTCCTAATTAGCTTCATCATATGGCAAGGGTCTGGTAAAATACAAAATTTTGTATTTAAGGAATCTAATTTAAAAACACTTTCTGTACAAGTATCTGAAATGTCGGATCCTAACAGTCTTGCTGCAGTGAAGTTTACTGCAGCCCCATCAAAGGTAACTCCAATTACCTCCGCACCTGTGGCTAAAAGGGTTTCCAAGCAATGTTTTGTCATATTTACCTTTTGACTGGCATCCAGGCTAGTGATTGGAAAATATCCAACTGGAATTTTCCAACTTTTGTTGACACAAACCACCAGGAAGACGAGTATTTGGGTAGCCTCAGTACTGCTGCAATCACCATCTCCAACGAATGTGTATCCTAAAGCTCCTTTGCTGCTCCAGTCGATATGTCTGAAAAAAATGTTAAAATAACAAAAGAACTGCTTATATCACTAATATTCTTACTTCCGAACTGCCATTTCATCGAATATTAAATTTAATATTATTTTTTGCGATACTTTATTTGCTTCTTCCACAGCTGCTTTGATTGCATCGAAGGACTCTGTAGTAAATCCAGGGCAGCAATCAATTCCTTCGTACCATTTGGCGAGCGTTCGAGAATGTGGTAAGCAATTGTCGAAATTCTCTCTTACATATTCGTACGCTTTTGGTGATAAAAAGTTCAAATTTAACGCAAACGATCGAATTTCTGGGCGATACATTCTGGCGTTTGGTAAACCTCGTACTTTTTTTAATTTTCTCTCGAAGAGATCCGCGTTCATTGTTCCTAGATTCTGCAGAATTTCCGAGGTTTCATCATTAATTAAGTTTTTTCTTTTTATTGCCCCTAAGATTTCAGTCAAACTTCCAATTCGGCGCGATCTGCGTCTTACTTTCTCATTCAAAGTTTTAATTTTTCTATTTTTTTTCAAAACTATTTTTCTAAGCGCCCGAAGTTTATTTTTTGCTTCTTTTTTTCTTGGGGATGATGACAAATCATCATCAGATTCCAACATTCTTTTTAATGTGAGCTTGTTTTGTGGCTTTGGCTCATTTTCTTTATCATTTCTGGGGGGAATAATTTCAACACATTCTAGCGGTTTTTGCTCCATTTCTAATACATTGTCCCTAGGTGGCAATATCTGAATATTTTGTAAAATTTTTAAATTTTCTTTATTTGAAAATTTTATTTCTGCAACCAAACTTTTGCTGCAGATAGGATCTGGATCAATATGCCTAAAAATTATTTCATATAGAACTCATATACAATAACTTCACACAATTAAAAAAATTACTTACATCTTATCATTGGCATCATGTAAATATGGTACTGCTGATGGATATAATCTCCGATTGGTTTTATTAAAATCAATGAAATCATTTTCAAGGAAATGTTTAGAGCATACAACAGTTCTTACTGTAACTTTATTGGGATCTAACCCTAAGGCACGGATCCATTTATGTCTAATATCAAGCATATGTGGGAATCTGAAAATAAAATAAATAAATTCATACTAAAATATTTTCAATTTCAGAAAATGTCGCCCTAAAAATATATGCCACCATGAAAAATTAATGTACCCTTGAAAAATGAATGCGCCCTTGTAGTACAATTTGTGTTTTGACGTTTTCGATCTCGCGAAAATGGCGCGAAGTTAACTGAAATAAATAATTGCTTTTTTCTAATATCTGATTAGAAATTTGTAAAATTCTAATTGAAAAACACTTCACTGCAACCAATTTAGTTTAAATAAAGTTATTTTCTTGAAAAAAATCCAACCATTTGAACATAATTGCAAAATACTTACTTGTGAAATGAAACCAGCTTTTCCTTCAGTCTCTGGACACTTAAACAATTTTTCACCACACAGCGCATAATTAAAATGTTTCTTATTGTATTAATTTTATAAACTTAATTAATTTTAGAAATAATAATCGCTTTTAATTTAGTTTTTTCAATATTTTCTTTGAGCACTTTGTTTTGCTTTGCAGTGAGATCGCAGTTGTCAAAAATCTATACTAATCAGTCAGAAAAAAAGCCGCAGTACACATACACTGTGTGTGAGAGAAACACCATTTCCTTATATTTTACTTCTATGGGGCTGAATGTGTTCTCTTTCTTAGTGGCCATAACTGTCAAACTCAGCCATTTTAGTATTTTTGGCAATTTTTGCTTTCATATTGCATTCTCATTGGTTGCAGATTTTTTATGAAATGTCTGACAGTTTCGGTCACCAGCTCTCCGCCCTAACACTACCTTGTCTAATTTTGCCATGCTTCGAGCAACTTTCGAGCTCGAGAGAGCAATTTTATGCGTTCTTCTAGCTAGTTTTGAGCTAAAAAAGGTACGGAAACACGTTCTAGCATATTACAAGTACTACAATCGCGTACGGAAGCAGACCTAGTGCAAACACATGCTTTCTCTGATAGTCTGAATAAGCTTTTACATCTGTTCCGAATATTAATTTACATCTATTTAAAATTTAATAAATATAAAAACTTCTGCTTCTTTTTAAGGTTTTTTATAATTAATTCTTATTATTACAATTATAATGTTAATTAAATTTTTTTAATAAAATTAAACCCAATAGCAATGCGTATGTGTGTATCTGTGTTTGAATATCGAGATATTATTAAGGCTTTAACTTGACTCTTTTGCTGAATTTTGTTTAAATGTGTAAATTTGGTTTTTTGCCAACTTTATCATCATTTCTTTTATGCATTACATAATTAATTTACTTTAAGCTTGTTGTATATATATTTAATTACAATGATGATACCTTGAGCCCTTATCTATTATTAAAAGACAACAAACGATTTTTATAGTTTAACATAAAATGTCAACGGTTTTTTTTTTACTAAACATAAATGCACAAAAATTTAGCTCATCAAGAAAAAATTAAGATATTTTTTAATAGGTTTTGTTTTCTGTTAAATTCATTGCAATAATAATTTATTAAAACTTGAATCTTGATGTGGATTTGCTTCAATAACCTGATGCTGAAGTGTTGTTAAAGTTGACTATACGCTTTGAGTGATTAACGTAAATTAATTGATACAATTCTTTAAATTTCAATGAACAAAGAAGGCAAATATTTTCAATTATTTAATTAATCTTATGTGTTTTCATTTTTGTTTGTTTTTGCATTCGTGTCGTATTTTCGATTTTATTTGCTGATTTAATTTCCTATGCAACTTGTTCCTGCCCATTAGCTGCGTCTTGATTTTTCATTACTTCGGGTAGATCTGGTGGAGAAGAGTATGGCGTTATTTCAAGCGTCTCAAAGTCACCGTTTTCTCGCCTGCAAATAGAAAAGGCAAATTATTGGAATTGTTATGATTAAGTGGAAATGTGTCGTTATTTTCTCAGAAAATTAGGGACTGCATAGTTTCTTAAGAAATAATGCATTCAAGTGATCTTGTGCTTAGTCAAAAAACAACAAATTTTCAAAATAATCATAAAAAAATTTTAAATAAATACTTTATAGCATTTATAAGTAGATATAGCGGTAGTAGATATATAAGTAGTATAGCGGTAATTGATTTTTGATCATTAAAAAAAAGCAAAAAGATGATTTTTATAAAATTTGTTAAGCTGCAGTTTAGAAATTGAAGCATTCGGTGCAATAACGAGACAACTCTACTTTTTAAAATGTTGATAAAACATGAATTAAAGTGCGAGCTTTAGATCATGTAATTTTTTTTTTAAGAAGGCAACAACAACATCTCTGTATAGAGTCAATCACTTAGCAAAAACACAGTGTGAACGAGTTTTTTATGAGAATTATTTTAATTAAATCTGGAATACTGTTGCATATTCATAATTATTTTGTTGAAAAATCTTTTTTAGTTTTTTGAATAGAAACTATAATATGAAACATTTCGATATATACGTCATGTTATAGATTTTTTCCTTAAAAAATGACAACTTGACTGACTAGGCAACAACAACAACAACAACTCTGTATAACAGACTGTCTAGTCAACTAAGGCACATATTATACGATGATCGTTGATCGGCGTTCAATGAACACTTTTTTACGCTCTTTTACATTTTGATCGTTGGTAGGTCACATGATGATCGTTTCATCGCGATCAAGTCTTGTTTTTTTCTTTATTCCAGTAAGAGTTCTTGTTAAATATAAGGGTTTCATGGAACTTTTTTTGAATACCTTTCAGTCAAAAAGCAGTACTTCTAGTACTTTTTAGCTGCTAAAAGTGAACACATCTTAAATTTTGCCACCCAGCAACACTGTTTCGATTGTGATTGCTGTCGTGTACAGCGTTCAAAAATGAACATATCTTGATCGCCCTAACAATTGTTCATCCGCTCTGGCTCTCAGTGTTTTTTGACAGTTTCGCATTGAAAGCAACAACAAAAATATTTTGAACGCCGATCAACGATCGTCGTGTAATATGTGCCTAAGTGATTGACTCTTTACATAGTTGTTGTTGTTGCATAGATCTGTGCTTTTAATAACTCGTGTAACCAATGCTCAGTATCCAAAAATGTATTGTAATTTGTATATTACAGTACGTTAACACTTTTAATTTGCATCTCCGAAACTTTGAATCTAAATAAATAAAGACCAGCTCTTAGACTTTGAAGCCGCAAATCAAAAATAATTTGGTACTTTTTAGAACTCATTCCCGAAATGATTCATCACTACATTCAATAAGTTTGAAGTTTCCGACTTAACAAATGATATTTGCTCAACAAAAACACAGTGCTGAATTTCTTAACTTGCTAACAAGCTGCTTAGTCTTTTATCATACAAAATTTTCACATAACTTAACTAATTTGTTAAGTTTAGCAAGTTAGCAGGACTCAACAAAGGTAGTTAAAACACTTGGTGATAAAAACGTAGTCACATTTATTTATAAATAAATATATAGGGCGTAAAGATTTCAAAAAGTCATAATTTTTTTTATGCAAACTTGGTTTATTACTACAGCCCTATTCTGACAAAGAAACAATTTAATATTTTTTGTCTTTGTTCTAATTTTTTTAAAACAAAGTTTCAATCTAAAAAAAAAATTTGATTGAAATTGTCACTATTTCAAAATCAGCTAACAATTTTTTTCAAAATTTATTATTGTTGAGCTTCAAGTTTTGTTTGAAAATAAAAAAAATTACAACAAACACATAGAAATATTAAAAATATACTGGGTAACAATTGTTACTTTGCCAGAATAGGGCTGTAAGTAATAAATATAATTTTAAAAAACACATCAATAATAAAGTAAATATATTTTTAAAAAGCTTTTAAAAATAATCATATATCGTGGGTATATGTAGCTACGTACAAAAAGTAGCTACGGTGATTGGTTTGTTTTGACAGCAGTTTGGATTTTTCCATTTTTGCATTCCGTTTGTTTCCCAATAAGACAATCAGATTATTTTGCTTAGTTTCGTTGCAACACTGCATTATAATTTCGCTAATAGAGATTATGTTATAAGAAGAATTGAGTTAAAAAAGGCCATGAGTCTAATCGAAAAAATCGATCAAAAAATAACGGTCAAAAATAACTTTTATTTCTGATCGAAAGAATAACGGTCAAAAAATAACAAAAAATAAAACGGTCAAATAATTGGCTCGAGGTGATTTTTTTCTTAAAAATCATAAAAAATGATGTATTAAATGGAGTTTCTAGCTCCCTAGAGTATATTAACACATTGCTATATTAAAAAGAATTATACAGCAACTTTTTATACATGATCTTTCGATCTAAAAAAAATTTTTGGATTTGTCTTGTTAATGCACCGATTTTGTTGAAAATTTATTAAAACTTCTATTAATCTTAATTTTTCGAACTTTCGCCTTCTTATCCGCAAGTGGAACATATTTTCTTTTTGCCAATAGTCACATTATACTTATTTTTTGGAGTTGAAAGGAAGATCATTAGTATACATTATTGTTGGCTTTAAAGGGTTACCAGAAAACTGCAATGCTTACAATAGTTGCTTCCTTTTTATTTATTTATTTAGCAACATAATAAATAAATAGTAAAATAAAAATGATATTATCTTACAACATAGGAACGTTGCGTTTCAAGACAATCAAGATCTAGTTTGCAACACTTGACGGATCGAGTTACCAAGACAAACAAGGTCAAGTTAGCAACACTTAATATATCCTGATATCGGAACGGTGGAATAGAGACAAACAAGGTCTCATACCCAATAAAACACCGTTCCAATAAGCTTATATATATTTAATATATATCGTTCTGCTTTCCCAAAGCCGTTGGAATCCTGTCTTAAAAGGGTGGTTTCTCGCACAAATTTCATTCAGATGTGTTTGAGAAAACGTGGTTAATATCAGTGGCGGTGCTTTAGGTCATTATTCTCCACGCTGGTTAATTGGGAAAATTCCCAAACCAGCCCAGTGCCAAACCAGCCCAATTTGCATAGCATAACGTTCATCAGACTCCAGGTAAAAATGAATTATCCTTGTTATTGCATGGTCAAAATCAGTTACGATGCTGTAGATAATCAAGAATTTTATGTTATACTAGCACGCCACTGTTGTTCGCGGCTTTGCCACGGACGGTTTTTTTATTAATCTCTTTAAAACAATACATGTCAAAGAAAAAAAATGTCTTATCTTTTGTTTTGTTTAATTTTAGAGCGCCGCTCTGCATTCATATTCACATTTTGCCTTGCTCGAAGCTCATCGGTTTTTTTTCGACACAAACAAAGACAATTTTGCAAACATCACTTGTTCATGTTGGAAAAATTGTCTTTGTTTTGGTTTTCACCAAGGCCTGAATTCTCCAACATGAACATTTTGAAGCAAACATAAGTGAAACACTGAGAATTGTTGAAATCGATCTTTGTTTGAGTTTGTAACGCACAAGCAAATATTAAAACGAAGAATTCATGTTGAATGATCAACAGCATGCCACCTCCGTTACACACAAAAAAGAAATGAAAATAAATTGTGTGTTGTGTGCTTCAAGCAAATGATTGTGAGTGAAGGCGTGTGAATATTCTGAATCCTGGAAAATCATAAACGAAAAACTTATTTTTTTTGGCCAAAAACATTATATCTCCGTGCCAACATGGTTTTTTTGAGTGGAAAATCTAGTCACCAACCTTTTTCTATTCTCAAACTTTATTATTTGTAATATGGAAAACCATTTGCAGACTGACGTCATTTTCACCGACTTTGCGAAAGCCTTTGACAAGGTCAACCATACTAATCTGGTATCAAAACTTTCCTCAATTGGTTTTCATTCCAAATTGCTGAAATGGATCAAATCCTTCTAAGAAAATCGGCAACAACTTGTCAAAATCAACGATACAACATCCAGCCCGATCAAGGTAACTTCGGGCGTACCACAGGGAAGCTATCTTGCAACGTTACTGTTTTTACTATTGTTCAATGACTTCCCTCTTGTAGTGAAACATTCTAAATGCCTTCTTTTCGCAGACAATCTTAAACTGTTTCGTCCAATCAGACCTCAGAAAAAAAAAGATTGAGAAATCATTCTGGGATCCCCAACTCAATTTTAGAGATCATATGGATTTTATTGTCATCAAGGCTAATTCGATGCTTGGGTTTTAATAAGAAACAGTAAGAAATTGAATGATCCTTATACGCTAAAATCGCTCCTTAGGCCTCACCTTGAAATCTGCTCTGTAATATGGAACCCATCATCATTCTTAAACTCGGAAAGAATTGAAAGAGTGTAAAGAAAATGTACAAGGTATATGGTATACCAATTGGAACATACTTCAGTCGCCCCCACATAAAACTAGATGTGCTCTGATTGACTTGAGTAGTCTACAATGCAGAAGAATAGCATTTGTTTTTTATTGTTATTCTTTTTCGTGTACAATCAAACAATTTTGTTGATATAACTGAAAAATTGATATAACTTAGTTAATTTGCTTTTTATTCAACTCTTGTTCTTGGACATATATTTTATAAGATATTTGTTAAGTATTCTAATAAGTCTAATCTAATTGTGATATATTCGTTAATAGTCTGCAAAAGTGAAATTCTGTTTAACCAAATAAAGAAATAATATTTTTAATGTAGTTTGATCAGTTTTGGTTTTTAATTTCAGTTGGTCGTTACTTTTTTCTACAATGTAACTAACGGTGGGATTATGGTCCATTCCATGGACAATTTAATTACGCGTATTTAAAAAAAACACGCAGATTTGTTAAAAACTAAGTGAGTTATGAGAGTAACTCTAAAAACGTAGTTTTACAGAAGACGCGTTTAAAGTTTTAAGCATAGACCGCTACCTGCTTTGGCGCGGAAGGCTCATAACTTTTGAACCATTTTCGTTATAGCTATCGAAAAATGCAAAAAAATTTTAATTTGCTCGACCCAACTAACCAGACTCACTCTCATTTGCCGCAAAGCTCAGATTTTTCATATCATTTTGAGTTACTCCCCCCCCCCCCCCCTCCCTCTTAAATATGAATAATTTTATAAATTTGAACATTTTCACATTAAAATAAAATGTTGAGGATTCCGCTAGTGAATAGCTGACCGACGGGTTATCAAACCGATAAAGCCGGTTTCTGCAACTCCTTAACTCCACTGTCGGTCTTTGTAGGCTAGTGAAGAGTGCGCTAGAATATCAACTCAGAGGTCCCCCGGTTCGAATCCGGGTTCGGACATGGTTCTTTCGCTTTCTTTGTTCTTTACTACACTTAAAAATTATTGAAACAAAAAATCCACAGCTCAATTGTGGAAAATGTGGAAATATAGAACAGGAACAGCTGAGGACTGGAAATGCTTGCCGAGGTTAAGGCATAAATTAGCCTCGTTTATAAGCAATTAAAATTTTTTCACGTTTGTTCCGCCTAACCGATATTTTACGTATGGTTCCAATCAATTATTCCTCTAATAATCGACCCCTTTCCTTTTAGGTCAAAGACCAAACGTTGTTTGTATAAGGCGCAATCTTTGGTTCTTTGATCTTTTTTTTTAATGTTTAAGGGGTCTTACAGATGTAAGTAGAGAAAGAAAATTTAAAAATTGGAAAAATGAGAATTTGGAAAATTTTCTTTTCGTAGAAACTTTAACCTACTGCACATTTTTCGTGATGTTTATAAAACAAAATAACTTACCTGAGTGGCATTTTTCACTTTTCTTTGAAATAACTGCACGAATTGGCGCGAAAAAATAAACAAAAAGGCTTTAAATGTCAATTTTAGAACATTTTTGGAAAAATCAAAATTCATACTCATCGTTGAAAGCAAAAGCTTTACAGTGTCTTTCATCGCGTATGATATATCATACGGTGTCATCAATGGGTTAAACCGATGCAAATTCCGATTCGAACTAAAAACAGTGGCAACATGTTGTAACTTCGAAGGTTTCGAAGTTGTCGAAAGTCGGTATGTTGTAACACTTTTGACAGGCGATATTTGCGATAAAATATCACTTTATTTTGGTGGCAGTGATCGATAAGCGAAGTAAATATAAATGGAAATTTTTATCCATTTAAGATGGTTGTATTTATAATATATTATTTATTTAACATAGAAGTGTAACATTTTAAGTTAGTGAGATAATAAAAGCATTGGCTTTAATAAAAGTGTATATATGGTTATCTTAGAACTGTTTGTTTAATTAAGGTTGACTTTATTTTTTCCAAACAATATCATTTGTTGAAAATAACCAATTTAACCAGTTTAAATTACATGTTTTTATTAATAAAACAATTTTTAAAAATATTGATTCACGTTATTTAGCATGCCAAGTATCAGAAAAAAAGCTTGCGTGCAGCTGTTAAATGTTCGAACATAACTTCGGAACAAACCAAATCGACTGTCGAACGAAAATATTACCACATACTGCCAGATCGAAAACTTCGCTTCGATGTTCGCTTCGACAGTGAAGTTACATGTCGCCACAGGAATATATTTGCCAAATTTCTAACGGAATCAAAACCGATTCAGGCAATTAACGGATTCCACAACCCAACTCAAACTGATGCCGCAAAGAAGAGCGATTTGTCGTTCAAATGATATTTCTGATTAAATTTATATAATTACTGATATATTTTCGAAATTTTTAATGACATCACATTTTTTATTCAATATTTTAGAGCCCGAAAAACTTATAACGAAAACGACAAGATCTATTTATTTGCATTTTTAGTATAAAAGAATAGCATTTATACTTCAATCAGCATTTGTACAATCTTAAGCGTTAAGGGGATTTAGCCCTTATATCCCCCCCTTCAACCAAACTTAATTGAAAAGACTAAAGAGAGGACAACCTGACGAAACTTGGAATGTTACACTGGCATGGTTTTATGGTTTTAGTTATTAACTAAAACCACAACATAACCAGTTTTCTGTAAGTTATGCTTCTTGTTGGCGAAGAAATTGTTAGAGACTGAAATCAAGGGCTACTTTAAAATGGAACCATCTAGGGGTTTTTCCATTTCCAGAAACAAAAATGTTAATTTATGTCAAGAAAGCAATAAATTAATTAAACGGTGTAAATTATGTAGCACATATGAAAAAGTGGTATAACCTTTTTATAATAGGCTAGAGTTTAGTGGTCAACAATTTCATTAAAATGTAAAATAAGTCAATAGAGTTTTGCTAAAAAGAAATAAAAAGTTCTGTAGGCATAATTTTTTTAAAGCAATGAAAATTTAAATTTCAGCTTGACCTGAATACTTTTAAATTTAGCAACCAATACTTTAAAATAAGTAATGTTACAGTAAATCTATTCGGACTCTAATGCGTCGTGTGAAGATCAAAGCACGTTTTGTTATAACGGAGATATATGATCGAGAAACGACCTTGAAATGTTTTTAGAGGAATAAAATGTCACTGAGGAAAAACTTGCATTCACAAACGTGCCTATGAAAACGTGTCTGTGAAATGGAATAATGTATGAACAACTAATAGTGAATAATTTTTTTTTATACATTCTTATATAAAAAACATGTTTCTTTTTGCAACTCTTTTTTTCCCATAAAAATTTGCAAAAAAACGCGATTACACTTTACAACTCACCTTAAGGACAGTCCCAGTTGCGCCGGAGCCTGTGCCTTAGCTGTGGACATTGTTATGCCGTAATCCTGCAGCGTATTTTCATCTTCCATTTGATCGTCATCCAAATTAAAGAGCAACTGATCAAGCGGCTTTACTTTTAAAATGCCTGGAAATAAACAAATTATGAATTTTATGAAGATTGCAGAATTTTTAGTTTTTAATTTTTGCAAATACCTTCAATCATACGCTTCAGCTCACCAACCGTAGTGTTCTCCTTGGCATCAGTGAATATGGTTGTCTTTTGCCTTCGGATCATAAGGAAAACGTCCTTGAAAAGATTAAATGACAAAATAACGCATGAGACTAAAATAAATTAAAACGTGCATCAAGCCATTGCTCGATAAGCGGCTAATTTTGATGTATCAATGATTTTTAACAAATTTTGGTCAAAGTTCACTTTTAGCAGCAGCAGCAAAACTATGGCAGCAGCAGGTGCTGCTATTGTTGTTGCTACCTCTGCTGCTGTGCAGTTGTATCATCGTTCAGTCTAGCTGTCGCAGCAATTATCGTCCCCGTAGTCGTAATTTACCATTTTGACCAGCTCTGCTGTTGATTGGCGTCCTTTCTTGTTAGGCTACTCCAAGTGACACTCGCAAACACTTAATGCGCTGATCCACCGCTACTGCAACTAATTGGCCTAAAAACGTTACGATTTCGACAATTTGTTATTGTTAAAACCATAAATTATAGTTTTATGCTGTGGTATAAAAAATATAATAAGTATTTTGCTGCTTTCCTTCTTATTTTTTATTTCCCTGCACCACCGCGATTATTAAATGCCGAAAAATGACAAAATGAAATGACAAGTTGACGTCTGGATTCAGGGGTGTGTTCAGTTGTATGGAAATGTCGAAGTGTGCAGATTGCAAAATGAATGTAGTGTGTGTTCAGTGTCAAGGAAAGTGTTTAATGAGCAAACTCGACGCTTAGTACAATAGAACAAATTCAATTGTAACCAAACAAATTAAATTAAATTAAATTATATATATTGAGACTTTTCTTTTTCATTTCTATTACAACAGTACTTATATACATTTCACTTATACCGTGAGAAACTCGAATTCAAAGAAAAACTTAAAGCTACCCAATAAACATTTACCTTGGAGATCGGCTTGACTTCAAGTGGAGCTCCAGTTCGTTTCTCCAATATCCAGTGCTGGATATCAACTTGACCTCCACTTGAGATCCAAGGCATTCTCCAGGGAAATGGACCTTCGATCTCAAGTTGAGATAAGGCTGGATCTCTACTTGATCTCCAAGGTCTTTCTCTAACTGATCTCCAACCCAAAATGAAAACAGAAATAGTTTTTTAAGAGAAAGCTTCACAAATTATTTTTTATTTCAATCAATGAAAATAGTTATAAACTATTTTTAATATAATAACATAAGCATAGAGACTAAAGTAAAGCAAAAATACAACAACAAATGTGAAATTACGAAATTGAGAAAAACTGAGAACTTGCATCGCCCCTGTGGTGCGGTGCGTTAGTGCGCTCTTGTACGGATATCACAAAGATTTCTGATGAAGCCTTTAGCCAGGCCGAAATTGCAATAAAATCAGCTAGTGATTTTTTCCTTTTCATATTGAAAAACTTTGTTGTTGTTGTTTCTTTGGAAAGATTCGTTAGAACAATTAATTGTTCTAACTTTGAACTTAAGCTCAAAAAACGATTTTAAACTATCAAACAACTAGAATTTGTATTTAAAATCAAGTATGATTTAAACTATCAAACATTTAGAATTTGTATTGAAATCATATAAAGTCAACATAATAAATAAAGAGGTCATTTTGGAAAAAACTTTAATCAAATGGTAGAGCTCGACCAAACGGAAACAGCTGAAAACAAAATCAGCAAAAATCTAAAAACAACTTCAGTAAACATGCTTTGTTAGTGGAGACTTCCGGCAGGCTTTTGGACTCCATATAATAACATAAGCATAGAGACTAAAGTAAAGCAAAAATACAACAACAAATGTGAAATTATGAAATTGAGAAAAACTGAGAAATTGACACTTCAAATCTCATCGCCCCTGTGGTGCAGTGCGTTAGTGCGCGCTTGCACGGGTATCACAAAGATTTCTGATGAAGCCTTTAGCCATGCCGAAATTGCAATAAAATCAGCTAGTGATTTTTTCCTTTTCATATTAAAAAACTTTGTTGTTGTTGTTTCTTTGGAAAGATTTGTTAGAACAATTAATTGTTCTAACTTTGAACTTAAGCTCAAAAAACGATTTTAAACTATCAAACATTTAGAATTTGTATTGAAATCATATAAAGTCAACATAATAGTTTTAAACCTTATACTACACATTTTCATAAAATTATTTAAAATATATTATATTATTATGCAAATACAAAATGGAAACGTTTTGGTTGCATGCATTAATTACGTTTTTTAAAAGAAGACTTGTTTACACATTTTTATAAATTAATGAATATATTTTATTTGATTTTTTCGCTTATTTTAAAAATAATATAAAATAAATAAATAAATGTATTCCAGTTCCACTCCTTCCTTCCGCTGAATGCAGCCATTGTTTATTTTCGGCTTTATTCCACAAACTTAATATTTTGCACTGAATTTTTAAAATTTGGGGATTTTAAGCTCTTTAGCCATTCGAGGCCGATATTTTATTTTTGCAATTTTAGACTAAGAAATCCAAAATACGTTTAATAACATGAGAAAAAAAAGTTCTATACACGTGGGCCCATAAACTGCACTTGTCTTTTATTTTTGCACTTATGGACTAAGGAGTGCAAAATACGCTTAATAAAAATAAGAATAAATTATTTACGCGTGGGCCGTAAACTACGCTTATGCCTAATTTGTTGCAGTTTCTGTTTACTTTATTCACTCTAATTTTATTATTTTTCTGCAATTCACAAATTCACTTTTCTACAAATTCCAACAAGAAACGAAATAACTAAAACAACCTAGTGTTGCCTCTTTTGTTGACATTTTGTTGACACTTCAACAGTGTTGCTTTTTTGAAAACTTAAGACGAATTTACACATTTCACTCAAAACGATGATAGTGAACGTTGAACGATGACAGTGAATCAATTTTTAATTTACATTATTCAAAGTGTAAATTTTAAATTTGATGGATGATTCGGTGTTGAATGTCAAAATATATTCGTTAGCTAATTAATTTTATTGACGTTTAAAAAAATTAAATAAATAAAAGCTATTCAGCAATTTAATAAAAAATATATAAACTTTCTGCTTGAAATTATGTTAACACCTTTCAATTGTGTTTTAGTACGAATGACACATCAGTTCGGTTTGCTTTCACTTTCATCAAAAGTAGGAAGACCTTCTACTTCTTTCACTGTTCAATGTGGATGACAATCATCTTCATTTTAAAGATGAAACTCAATATACATTTCACAAATCAGATGATTCATCCAAAGTGAACGATGATAGTGAATCGTGTAAATTCGCCTTTATGCATCTCAAGCCAATTTCCAGCTCAACTCCAAGATGTTGGAGTTGACTTGGAGAAATGAGCTGGAGATCAAGTGGAGGTTGAAGACTTTTTCCAAGCTTGGAGAAAAATATTTTTCTTGCTTGTTGGGTATTTTTATGTTGCTCTAAAATCAAATAAAGTTAAAAGCTACATGCTTGAGTAAGAAAAGGATGAATACAATTGTTGAATTATTTCATTAATATTACAGTGCTTGCTCCCGGTACTTGTCAGTTACTTCAAAACGTGATGTCTCTCTCAACAAAATACAAAACAATAACATAACAATTAAAACTTACAAATAAACAAAATTAATTTTAAGCACCAGGGTACATGGTGTTGGATATTTAGCAAAGTAGAAAAATTATTGATAATTTGTACATAAGAACAGCAATTAACAATTAATACGAAAATTAGCCTCTGTGAATACCAGAAGCCGCTTTTGCATAAAAGCCTGGTAGTCGTGCGGCGTCAAGATCTAGATCAGTAACAATATCTTCATTTATGATTCCTATTGGAGATTAGTAGTTAATAGATGACCAGCTAAAGTGTCGCTGTGACTCATAAATTTCTTTGATAAGTTCATTATGATGAGAAGAAGCTCTGTAAAACAATTTTTTTGCAGTGATAAGACATATCAACAAATTGGAATTATCTGTGCTTTTTTGTAAATGAATCGATTAGAGTAGCGCTTAACAAAGGTTTCAAAGTTATTGTCCACGCAACGCCTTAAGACCTTTCGCTCTAGTATCTCCAATTCTTTGGCAACACTGGGTGAAAATGAAAACCATATAGGGAAGGCATAAAGTAAAACCGAACTGATGCTAACCTAATATATTAAAAGTTTAGATTTTTGACTCAAATACTTGTTGTTCAGCAGTTTTGAGAACATGCCAACTAATTTTTTTGCTTTGTTAATATTCACTCTCACGTGATTGTTGAATTTAAATAGTTTACTAAACACAATTCCCAAATATTTGAAACTATCTTTAAAGACAATTTAAAGCCATTGAAAACTAGTTTCAGGGACAACCGACCTGTCACATCTTTCCGATGCATTCCTTAAGCAGATTGCCTCTGACTTGGAGACATTAACACGAATGCCCCAGTCAACATAAAAATCATTCATTTTAATAAGGTGCCTCTCAATTAGGTTTAAAGCCAAAGTGGGGGACTTATGGTGCGCATAAACTAAGCAGTCGTCCGGGTATAGGATGCCCAAGGAGCCCGGCAATCTGTGTGGAAAATCATTCAGGAAAATATTAAAGAAGTGCGGTGCCAAGACAGAACCCTGTGGAACTCCGCTCCTAACCGAACTAAAATCAGAAGTCTCGCCACCGTATCTGGATACAAAATTTTCGATTGTGAAAGAAGCTAAAAAATAGGTGTAAAAGAAAGGAATCAAAGCCCAGATTGATAAGCTTATAGAGGATGCCATCATGAAAAGCTCGGTCAAAGGCCTTTTCGATATCTAAAGGGATTCCTACGGTACACACTTTGTCTCGCAAATTATAGGTAAGGTCATTGTGAAATTTTAGAAGAGCGTGCACTGTAGAGAGTTTTTTTAAACCCAAATTGAAAGAATGAAATGTAATCATCTCCTAGATCCATCTCCATCTTTAATTTCAAGACATATTAAAAAATTTTTCCAAGGTTCGACAACATCGAAATAGGGCGAAAGTCATTAATATCAACACTATAAATTTTTTTTTTTAATAGGATTTATATTTGCAATTTTCCAGCTAGTCGGAAAGTAGCCATTATTTATGCAATTATTAAAAATGCTGTTTGCTATAGGTGGTATTTTTTTATTATAAAATTGGAAATTTTGTCTAGGCCCGACGATTTTTTGTTATTTAACTTTTGGATAGTGGATTTAATTGAATCGGAGTTAATGAAATAAAATCCGTCCTTATTGGATAACGCATCAAAATCCTCGCAAAAGATGTATATTGATGAGGGCAACATCTCAATAATACCTGCAACTGTATTTTTGATTTCCATCACATCAGGTCTGCATGGAAGATTTTCGTAGTAAACGTGCTCGTAATGTTTACGATAAGCTTCTAAAATATCCAATTGATCCGTGAGAACCGTGTCATTACAGGAAATCCTAGAACAAGCGGATTTTTTCTTGTTTCTAACAATTCTGAAAATTTTTTGTAAGCTGATGGACAAGGCTTGATTTGTTGTTGTTTTCTACCAAATTCTCTAGCTTGCTCCAATTTCACTTGCTCTTCAATCATTATCTTGAGCAGTTGAATCTGTTTCGAAAGTAAGTTATACTCTTAGTTTGTGCTGTTAGAGTATCTATGAAACATTTTTCAGATCCTTTTGCCATACGTGCTTAATTTTGCAGGTAATTTTTTTCGAGTGAGAGGTAGAAACAGATGCAACTGTGCCACTAAATTTATCTACGAAATCATCAATCTCCGAGTTTAGTGGGATTCTGCTGCAAGGAGGGAAAGTTAAACTAAGCGAAGCCTTCAAATCGCGTTAAAAATTTTTTCAATTTGTTTCTTAAAAGAAATAAAGTAACGTGGGCTTTTGAGCACGAAGTCAAGGTCAGAACAATTGAATTGGAGTTTAATTGGAAAATGGTCAGAAAATGTTGCAAGGCTTGATACTGAGAAATGTTGGGAGACTAAATCGACAAAGTTTGCACTGATCAAAACGTGGTCCAGGTAAAAGGGGTCAGAAGGAAAGGAAGGCCTGTTGTCAGAAACCCGGATGAAATCCAAGGCAAAATCTTGCAGCCATTTAAGGAATATTTTACCATTACAATTCTCGAAGTGGTTGCCCCAAGCGGGACTCTTTGAGTTAAAGTCACCACCAATAATGGTGCCATCAAAACTCTTAGATAATTGTAAAATATTACATAGCCCAGAATAAA
The DNA here is from genome assembly GCA_963920525.1 of Dichetophora obliterata. NCBI lineage: Eukaryota > Metazoa > Arthropoda > Insecta > Diptera > Sciomyzidae > Dichetophora > Dichetophora obliterata. The sequence goes on along the minus strand of OY986435.1, from coordinate 187,589,979 downwards.
TTTGAGACGATGGAAAGCTACATGGAAGGTAAATTGAACCAAAAAGTAGGAAATCTGAATAAGCATATGCGGGAATGACACTCCCTGTAATCTGATTGTAGAATACGTATAAGCTTTTTTAAAACTATTACTACGCCTATAGGCGAGCTATCATAAATGGAGTTGTAGTCTTCAAAAAAAATTCGTGGGCTTTTCAGATGGCATTTCTGGATAAACCCAAAATCTATGCTTTGATCCCTGAGAATGTTTAATAGATCTAGTCTTCGACTTACATCAATCAGCGGGCGCACATTAAAAGTTAAAAAATTTAAAATCTTACGGCCCATAAGTAGACTTAACTCGAGACAACAATCTCGTAAAATCAGATTTTGCTTGGGATTTAGGCATATTTTTGTAGGAGGTTATACAATTTTGAAGTTGCTGTTCGAGAGAGATTGGTTCGGGTTCCATAAAAAAACTGAAAGTTTCAAAAATTCGTCGACTATTGAAGGACGCTTAAGTGACGAGGCAGGTGAATCTGGTAACTGCTGTATGCGGGACTGAAAAAGACTTGCAAATGATTTTCCGTGGCTGAACGTGTATAGCTTGCTTTTGAATTTATTAATGTTTTTTATTTTGAAATTTATCAAATTTATTAGAGTTTAATACGACCTTATTGTTGACAACCGGAGCGACGTCATGAATTCTTTTTCCTTCGTTCGACCTCTTAAAATTCTTGCAAGCGACTTGTTGAAAATTGTCTTCTTAAAGAAAAAGTAATTGTTCTGCTGCTGCCAGCGTATCGGGCGATGCCTCATTACTGTAGTCCATTCTATCCGAAGGCGAAAGTATTTCAATAGAATTTTTGCTGATTGGTTGCTGACAATGGGCCATTGATACCGGGCTGAAGTTCATTCTATCGGAAGAAGAAAGAATTTGGGTAAGGTGTGCAAAAATATTATGACCCTCTCCAATTTGATCTTCCACTACGGCTGTGTCGAAAAGTGAGCTCTGAGAAGCGAACGCTCGGCTGTGCTGCCTCAGAGTCAGCATCCAAAGGATGCTCTGCGTCGAATAACGCCGGTTCGCCAGGAGTACTAGCTGACGAAACTATGAAAACAGAACCGTCAAACTTGTCCGGCGGCTTTTTTTAAATTAGGAAAATCCATGAAGTTGTTATTCATGTGTACAAACGCTTCACAACTTGGCTGCTGCAATAAAACATCTTTTATTAAAAGTTTGTTGAAATCAAAAATGGCGACTGAGTGAACAAATAGCTACGAAAACAATTTTTTCCAGAACACGACTGCACTGGGTGACGATCAAAAAGCCAATACCAAGTAACCAAACAAAAACTGTTTACACTATTATGATTTTCGGGTCGCACAAAGAGCCTGTTCTCACGCGCCTTACGTTAGGCGGCACACAATGGGGTATTTTATGGGCTTTTATGGCTATAATTAAAAAAAATGTTTGAGATACCAACTTTTTTTTTATACCAGTTTGAAGATAATAAAATTCCGCGTTGATAACAATAAAAACTATTCACCTGACATTGCTGGTTGAGAATTAAAATTGCGGTTAAAAATCCACATTTTTTGCTTTCGTTCGCACGCATTGAAATTTTTAAGTCTTTTGAAATATAATTTTATTAAAAAAAAGATATATGTGGATACTTTTTTAATGGAACCTTCAACTTCGGGTAATTGTGGTTCTTAGTGCATACAAATTTTTTTGAGTAAATGTTTAAAAAAATTATTTTTTGTTGATTAAAAAATATATTAAAAATGAATGAATTAAAAAAAAAGTGTTTTCTTTTGTGCACCATTGTCATCTAACTGTGATTTTCTTTAAATATAGACTGTCCATAATAAGTGTTTAAAAGTTGGTTGTGCCATGTTTGCCTCTTCGGAATTTATTAAGCTTTTTGTAAGAGAACTCCAGTCGCTGTAATCAAAACAAGCAAGTGCAAGCCACCAAAAATGTAATGCAATGCAATGCTTTTTTTTATTTATTTTTGTTTTGTTATTCTTCTTAAGCTGTCAGTGTGCGGTATAGGCTGTACAACTGACATAAAAATTTTTGTAAAAAAAGTTTTGTAATGTATTCACTGTTTAAATGAAACCCATATAATATTACTACTTTTGAATATTCTGTCCTAATTGATATTGATCTATTTTCTTACAATATGAAATACATATTATTTTAATTATTAAAAAATAAAAACCGAATAAACTTAAAAAAAAAATATTTATAAAGTAGTGTGTATTATTTGTCTTTAATGTGAAACCGCTTTAACCTTGCCGAAAAGTCATTGTTGCATATGTTTGTGTTTTATTTGAAAATTGTTTGTCGTATACTAGTGAAGTATAATTTTGCTAAATGGGTATTCGGGTATTTGAGTGCAGTTCGATTTATATAAATGTAACAGAAGTAACGTAGTAGGAGAGAAGCCCAGTAGTCAGTAGTCAGTCGTCAGTTGTCAGTTGCCCGAAGTTGATCGAAGTCGTTAGTCGCCGCTAAATAAAAGTTGTCTGCGTTTCTTTAAATTATCTGTAACATAATATAATTGAATTTAATACTGAATATAACATAAATTACCTTGATTGTTTGGATTATATAAATTTAACCCTCTAACATTTAATATACTAAACATACTCTTAAAATACTTATACTACTCTAAAATCAATATAAATACAACATAAATATCTTATCAAATGAATAATAAATACTGAATAATAATATCTCTTGTTTAAACATTATTTGCTGTTCTACATTTGGGGGCTCAACCTAAAAAGGAGAAAAATACAGCCATTCAAACACATTATATAATAAGTGATATATATATAAAAAAAACAATAGTACAGTTGTGCTTAAAATCTTATTAAATTTAAAACTGGTTAAAAGTAAAATTTTATACTCTACAACTAATGAAAATAAAATTATATATAAAAATCAGTTGTTTGGTATAAGTAAGTAAATGCGAAGCAAAAGTAGAAAGACGAAAGCGAGTGTTCATTTACACGGTTACAATACGAGAGCACGATCACAGTTACTTCAGAAAAAAGTAATTGGTGAAGTGAAAATAAATAAAAAAATAATGTCGAAAGATTCTGTAGAATTGAGTCCGATTTTTGAGGAGAACGAAAAATATGATGGTACTAATCCACTCAGCTCTGATTACTGTGTTCCTAATACAGCAACAAATAAAGAAATGCAAGTCGAAACAAGTGTACAAAAGAGCGAATTGAGTGATTTAATAAAATTGTTGACAGTGAAAATGCTTAAAGAAGATGAAGATAAAAACAAATCAAATATTTCGGTTGATAATTTTTCGAAAATAATTCCTGATTTCGATGGCGAGTCCATACCCATTAAGCACTGGTTAGATAATTTGGATAAAAATGCAGATGCATACGATTTAACTGAAAAACAAAAGTATGTTCAAGCTCGAAATAAAATGAGCGGTACAGCGAAACTTTTTTTAGAAGCTGTGAGTGTAAGTGACTATTTATCATTGAAAGAAGTTTTAATAAGTGAGTTTCACAAAACATATAATAGTGCAGATCTTCATAATATATTAACAAATCGCAAAAAACGTGACACCGAATCATTCCATGAATACATTCTTCAAATGAGAAAAATTGCTGCGGTAGGCAATGTCGAAAGCGTTTCGGTTATTCGGTATATAGTCGATGGGTTGCGAATGAAAAACGAGTTTAAATATTTACTTTATAGTGCTACTTCTTTTGAAGAGTTACGTGAAAAATATGCAATATACGATCGTATGGCTCAAACAGCGCAAACGGAGAGTTATAGTAAAAGTTATAATAAATCACTTAACAAAAATAGTAATGCAAAAGAACATTGTTATAATTGCGGATCAACAGAACATCAAAGAAGCGAGTGCAAATCAGAAACAAAGTGTTTTAATTGTAACAAAAATGGCCACATTGCGAAAAATTGTCATTTGAAGTTGCAAAATCAAAATATGGGAAAAAATATCAATATAATTGTGGATCGTAATCGGTGTAAAAGAATAAATTTTAACGATATTGAAATTGAATGCCTAATTGATACAGGTTCCGATGTAACAATTATGAAAAAAAGTACATACGATCAATATTTTAAAAACTGTGTTATGAGAGCTAGTGGTTCGCAGTTGTTTGGTCTTGGAAATATATCCACTGAACCAATTGGTTGTATAACTGGTATTGTGCGTGTCGATAATATACAAACGGAACATGACTTTCTTATATTGCCAGACGGTGCGATAAAATATGAAGCCCTACTCGGTTATGATTTTACGAGCAAATTTGTATTTTATTCTAACGGTAGCGGGTATATTTTTGATCAGTTAATAACAAACGATACAAACGGTGAAAATTCTCAACTGAATGTGTACAATATTAATGCATGTGAAATTGATGTACCTCTAAGTTATAAAAAAGAAGTTGAAGAGTTAATATCAACATATGAACCACTACCTTCTGCAGAAGAATGTCCCGTCGTTATGAAAATTATACCAGAGGTCGAAATAACGCCTTTTCGTCATTCCCCAAATAGATTGCCGGAAAAAGAACAAAAGGTCGTACGAATGCAAATAGAAGAATGGTTGAGAGACGGAATCATAAGAAAATCCAGTTCGCAAGTGGCAAGCAGAGTGGTTGTTGTTAAGAAGAAGTGCGGTAACTACAGGGTTTGCGTGGATTTTCGGAAGTTGAATTCTATGGTGCTGAAAGACTATTTTCCTGTCCCGTTAATTGAAGACGTAGTAGAAAAATTACAGTGCGCTAAAGTTTTTATAGTGATGGACTTAGAAAATGGATTTTTCCACGTACCGATAGAGGAGTCGAGCAAAAAGTACACGGCTTTCATCACAAAAGAAGGTTTATTCGAATTCAACAAAGCGCCGTTCGGATTTTGCAACTCGCCTGCAAATTTTATAAGGTACGTTAACCATATTTTCCAAGAGTTAATATATAAAAATATAATGGAGCTTTACATGGACGACATTGTTATTTACGGAGAAACAGAGAATGTTTGCCTAGAAAAACTGAAAGTGGTACTAAACAAAGCATCCCGTTTTAACTTAAAAATAAAATGGTCAAAATGTAGTTTCCTTAAAACCAAAATTAACTTTTTGGGTCATACCATACAGGATGGCAAAGTCTCGCCTGGAAAAGAGAAAACGAAAGCTGTAGAAAAGTTCCCAATACCTAAAAATATTAAAGATGTTCAGTCTTTCTTGGGACTTACTGGATATTTTAGAAAGTTTGTATTTGGATATGCACAAATTGCTCGTCCCCTTACTAATTTGCTAAAAAAGAATGCAACTTTCAATATGAATACCGAAGAAAAATGTGCTATCCAGAACCTTAAATCAGCTCTTATACGCGAACCGGTTTTAAGGATATATAACAGAGAAGCTATTACTGAATTGCATACTGATGCATCAAAAGATGGCTTTGGGGCGGCTATTCTCCAGCAATTTGAAGGTCAGTTACACCCAGTGTACTTCTGGAGTAAAAAATCAAATCCGCAAGAACAACGACTTCACAGCTACATATTAGAGGTAAAAGCGGCATATTTAGCGATGAAAAGATTAAGATACTATTTGTTGGGCATACATTTTAAGTTGGTAACTGACTGTGTGGCTTTTAAACAGACAACATCTAAGATGGATGTACCTCGGGATGTGGCACAATGGATAATGCATTTTCAAGACTTCACATTTACCGTTGAACACCGCCCTGCAGTTCGTATGAAACATGTAGATTGTTTAAGTAGATACCCAGCCGAAATAATGATAATATCTTCAGAACTAACTTCAAGATTTCAAAAACTGCAAAATGATGACGAGCGTATCAAGGCTATAAGGGAAGTTCTTAAGGTGAAACCATACGATGATTTCAAATACAAAGGTGTCCTGGTATACAAAACAGTCAATGGAAACGATTTGTTATTAGTTCCTAAGTTGATGGAGATAGAAATAATTCGCAACGCTCATGAAAGTGGGCACTTTTCATTTCAAAAAACAATGCATTCAATCCAACAGCAGTTTTTTATTCCTCACCTGGAAAAAAAAGTTCGTCAATACATAAACAATTGCATTAAATGCATAGTACATAATAAAAAGTTAGGAAGAAAAGAGGGTTACCTGCATTGTATCGAAAAAGGTGACATTCCGCTTCAGACATTACACGTAGATCACTTGGGTCCAATGGATGCAACCTCTAAGCAGTATAAATATATATTCGCGATGGTAGACGGCTTTACAAAGTTTGTGTGGTTATTTCCCACAAAATCAACAGGTGCTGAAGAAGTTGTCAAGAATTTAAAAACTTGGTCAGACATTTTTGGATACCCTAAGCGAATTATCAGTGACAAGGGGTCTGCTTTCACCTCAAATGTGTTTCAAGAATTTTGTAAAAATAACGATATTGAGCAGATACAGGTAACGACAGGAGTGGCACGCGGGAATGGTCAGATAGAAAGAGTAAATCGCTCTGTATTATCTGTTATTGCGAAGCTATCGTCCGACGACCCGTCGAAGTGGTATAAGTTTGCTGGTCAAGTGCAAAGAGCCTTAAACTGTTGCGTTCATTCTTCAACAAAATTTTCGCCATTTGAAGTTTTATTTGGTATAAAAATGAAGAACGATATCAGCGGTTTAGTACTAGACGCACTTCAAGAAGAGATAGTAACTGACTTTCAAAAGGACAGGGAACAAATTCGCGAGGACGCTAAGAACCAAATAGCTGTAGCTCAGACACTTTATAAGCAAAATTTTGACAAACGCCGAAAAGATGAAGTCGGATATGAAACAGGTGATCTAGTAGCGATAAAAAGAACGCAGTTTGTTGCTGGGAAAAAGCTTGCCAGCGAATTTTTGGGACCTTACAAGATAAGTAAAGTCAAGCGTAATGGCAGATACGATGTAGTTAAAGCTGCTGATTTTGATGGCCCGATTAATACGTCAACAAGTTGCGACAACATGAAGCTATGGAAATATGCTGAAACAAACGAGGATATGTCATCTGAGGCTGATGACGAGTAGGATGGCCGAATGTAACAGAAGTAGCGTAGTAGGAGAGAAGCCCAGTAGTCAGTAGTCAGTCGTCAGTTGTCAGTTGCCCGAAGTTGATCGAAGTCGTTAGTCGCCGCTAAATAAAAGTTGTCTGCGTTTCTTTAAATTATCTGTAACATAATATAATTGAATTTAATACTGAATATAACATAAATTACCTTGATTGTTTGGATTATATAAATTTAACCCTCTAACATTTAATATACTAAACATACTCTTAAAATACTTATACTACTCTAAAACCAATATAAATACAACATAAATATCTTATCAAATGAATAATAAATACTGAATAATAATATCTCTTGTTTAAACATTATTTGCTGTTCTACATAAACATAAAATTCACTGTCTTTTTTAGGAACTCCTTTAAACACGTTGTTTATATCTCGTCAACACTTATTTGATACTAGCAAATACCCGCTGCTTCGCCTGCGATAAAAATATTAAATACCATGTAAACATTTTAAATCTTAAAATGAAAGTATTTAGTTGTATTAAAACAAATCCAAAATATAAAAATTATTATGTTTGTTTTGTTTAATTATGAAAAATGGTATATATATTAAGAAATTACTTTACTTAGTTTGAATAACTTATTTAAACGGTAATTGTTATGATGATATAAATTTACCTGGCTTTCTTTTTTTTTTACTTTTGAAAAAGTCCTGCATAACAGCGTTATAAAAAAAATTGGGTAAAAAATTTTTAAAATTTGTAATCAAAAATGTAATTTTTTACATATATTCTGAAAATAAATATATTCTTCTTAAATTGTTGTAGTTAATCGGCCTTCATCAGTTATTAATTGTTGTTATTGGGCTTCGGCCAAACAACAATTCTTCTTAAATTTAAAAAAAAACCGTTATAATGACATCAAACTTTTGGCGATATCTCAAAAACTATAGACTTTCTCAATGCATAACAATGCATTTTTGTATGGAATCAAGTCGTTGATTAATAAAACTAACTGTAATTTTCTTATCTTTTCGGAAATATTTTGTACGGATATTAGGTATGTTTAAAAAAAACCTGTTATTATGACATTAAAATTCTTACGATATCTCAAAACTATAGATTTTCTCAGTATAACTCATAAGCCTCAGAATGAGAAAAAAAAAAAACGATTGAAATTTCATGTTTTGAATTAGCAAGCAAGGTTAGGTTAGGTTAGGTAACGGTGGCTGAGCCGATAGACGACTCGTACACTTAGGCCAGTGCAGGCCCGTTGTGATACCACATGATCTCTTTAAAAACCTAATAGAGATTTCCCTCCTCAAACCAGTTCGAGCGGATAATGAAATTTACCCTGCTTAACTCAAGCAGTGAGTTGGTGCGTTTTAAATCGTAGGTAGGCCATGTTAGCTTAGTTATCCTACATGTATCAAGGCGTTCCCAGCGTTCTTGTGCAAGACCTAGGGATCTGTTGTTGCACTGGAGTTTATAGGAGGAAATTGGTATACCAATAAAGTCCTCATTTAAGAGGGTGTTAGAGGTCGTACCCTTCCTTGCCAATTCGTCGGCCAAATTGTTGCCCTCGATATCCCTGTGTCCGGGTACCCATATGAGGTGAATCCTGAGTAGCCTTGCCATCTCGTTAAGAGATTTGCGGCACTCAGTGAGAGTTTTGGAGTTGTCAATATTTGAGTTCAGTGCTTTCAGTGCAGCTTGGCTATCTGAAAAGATGGAAATACTTTTTCCTTCAAGGTCTTTTTGACCTAGAATCCTAGTGGTTTCGTGAATAGCCATCATTTCCGCTTGGTAGACACTAGGAAGTCTAAAGGACGCTTTGATTTCGAGATCCTGGGAGTAGATACCTCCCCCTACTTGTTCTCGAAGTTTGGATCCATCTGTAAAGATTTTTATGGCGGAGGTTTTAAGGGGGCTTTTGTTTGCCCAGTCTAGCCGTGAAGGGATGAAAACTGCATAGTTCTTTTCAAGATTTAAGCACGGCACACAATAGTCTGTTTTGTCGGGTGCAGACGAGTTCAGAATAATTGTGTGGCCGCAGTTGTTACCTATCCAATTACCAGATTCTCTAAGTCTCAGGGCTGCTGTGTTGGCACATTCCCTGGCAAAGATATCGAGAGGAGGAAGGTGAAGCATGACATTGAGGGCGCTAGTTGGTGTTGAGGACAGTGCCCCCGTAATACAAAGACCTGCGCTTCTTTGCACCTTTGCAAACTTCTGAAGTGTGGTTGCCTTATCAAGGGCCCTCCACCATACCAGTGAGCCATACATTAGTATGGGGCGGACAATTGCTGTATAAATCCAGCGTACTATTTTGGGGGAAAAACCCCACTTTTTACCTATAGCTTTTTTACAGGCAAATAGTGCTATGTTTGCCTTTTTAACACGTTCCGTAATGTTAACATTCCAGATAAGCTTCTTATCCAGGATAACTCCTAGGTATTTCGTGCTATCGCTAAAGAGCAACCTCGTGCCGTTCAGACGCGGAGGTTCTAAGTTGGGGGTTTTATTTTTCCTAGTGAAAAGAATGAGATCTGTTTTCTCGGGGTTTACACTTAAACCACACGTGGATGCCCATCTCGAGAGAATTAAGAGTGCTCTCTCCATGAGTTGACAGAGAGTCTGGGGAAACTTTCCGTTAAAAAATGATTGCAATATCGTCTGCATAAGCAACAACCCTGTAGCCTTCCCCCTCCATGATGCGCAACAGCTGGTCAACCGTCACGGACCACAGAAGTGGAGACAAAACTCCTCCCTGCGGAGTGCCTCTGCTTACAAACCTACGAGTGGAGGATCCTCCCAGTTCTGAGTCACGAGAAAATCCTCCACCCCCAGTTCCGACAAGGCCGAGGTGACTGCACATGGAAGGACGTTATTGAATGCCCCTGCTATATCTAGAAAAGCAGCAAGTGCGTATTCTTTGTTCTCAAGTGATTTTTCGATGGTAGACACAAGATAGTGCAGAGCTGTCTCTGTAGATTTGCCTTTAATGTAGGCATGTTGGGATTTTAGAAGCCTATCAAGTTTCGACTTGAGAAGAAGCCCAATAAGTCTCTCTAGAATTTTAATCAGAAAGGAAGAGAGGCTTATAGGTCTGAAGTCATTCGATTTAGTGTGAGAGGACTTACCCGCTTTCGGTATAAAGATAACTTTTGTCTCTCTCCAAGCTGTTGGAATATAGTTAAGGCGTAGGCAACCATAGTAGATTGTCTGAAGCCAGTGTACTATTGCATTAAAGCTATAGTGGAGTTGAGCTGGTATAATGCCATCGGGACCTGGAGATTTATAAGGTTGGAATGAATAGATCACCCATTTTAACTTCTCCTTGCTGGTCTGTTGAGGCATAAGGTCGCAGGGAAGTGTTTGAAAGCTGGAAATGTCAGAGTAAACATTACCAGGAAAATGCGCATCCATGAGTATATCTAGGGTTTCGATGCATGAATCCGTCGAGGTGCCATCTTCCTTTTGAAGAAAGCTTGGTACTGTCGGGGATTTCGATAGTATTTTCCTGAGCCTTGAAGCCTCGGAAGTACCCTCTATTTCTGTGCAGAAGGAGGACCAAGAGGCCCTCTTTGCTTTCCTGATTGCTGTTTTGTAAATGCCTAGTTTAGACTTATAGCTATTCCATGAGTCCTCACTATTGCTACGCCTTGCGTAGTTAAAGTCTCTACGACAGTCCTTTCTGAGAATATCAATCTCCCGAGACCACCATACGGGTTTATGGGATTTTTTGAAAACTTTTTTCGGACATGCTCTGTTTAGTGCATCCGAGCATTTTTTTGTGAAGTCTAGAACCAGAAGGTCCAACTCTTCTTTGTTAGCAACGGGGGGAGAAGTGACTGAATTCAGTGATGTTTTAATTAGTTTATTATACCATCTCCAATTTGTCTTACGGAGATTTCTTATTTTTAGAGGCATGGATTGATTGGTTATCTTCCAGCCGAATTCTATATACCTATGGTCCGAGAACGAGTGTTCTTTTAAGACCTTCCAAGAATGAATTTCTTCCGAGAAGTTTTCTGATACTAGGGTGATATCCAGAACTTCTTCTCGATTTTTGATAATAAAAGTTGGCTCATTGCCCTTGTTCATTATATTTAATTTAGTGTTTAGTAGGAAGTTAAAAAGTGACTCACCTCTGTCGTTGTTGTTAGTGCTGTTCCATTGTGAGTGGTGTGCATTTGTATCCCCACCCAGAATGATGTGCGTGGCTGGATGAGTTCCCTGTAGGAGTTCCCGGAAAGATTGCGTGGGTATGGGCTCATCATAGGGAAAGTAAAAGGAAGCAATCCTTAGTTTATTGGGCCCCAGCTCCAGGCTGACCACAGAGAGGTCCCCGTGACTAAACTGAGGGAGAATAAAGCAATTCAAGTTAACTTTCGCTAAAATACAAGTTCGAGTTTTACCTTTGTTAGATACATAGTAAATTTTGTAGTTTGGTGTATTTAGGCCAAGGATTTTGTTGTTGTTCATCCAAGGTTCCTGAATCAGCACCAAGTCGACATTGCCCGTTGTCAGGTGACGCTGGAGAGCAGCCGAAGCGGCTTTGCAGTGATGCAAGTTAATTTGGAGTACCCGGAACATCCTTTGGTACTCCAACAATCGTAGGGCTCCCCTGACGGAGCCTGCTCCTTAAGGAGATTTGTCATCGCCGTCGCTAGTTCGGACGCGGATGATAGCTCATCCTCGCTTCCAATCAACTCGTCGATGTCGCTAGGATTCTCAATCGTAGCACTACAGACCGCACGATTTACGAGAGACACCGTGTCCGTTTTATAGATTCTTGGGTGAATCTTGCTAAACCCATAGTTTAGGGTACATTTATCTTTGTTGAGTTGCTCAATGCATTCGTTGTTGAGGATCAACAAAACCTCCATCTTGGATTTCTTGGGATCGGTTTTGGCATCCTCAGCTTTAGGCTCCAACTTCACCACCTTCCAGTTTTGGGTGGATATGGCTGGGTTGAAGACCTTAAGCATTTCCAAAATTTCCTCAGGTTCAGATGGGGTGACTGGAACCCGGACTCTGGCTCTTGGTCTAGACGGAATTTCGTCCAAATCTACCGCTTTTAGACGAGCGCCTGGGTAGACCTCACCAACTTTCCCAATCGCCACTTTAAATAGCTCAGCGGATTGTTCATTTTCACAGGCCATCAGCTTGACATTGCCCTGAAACCATCCCGCATCCGTGCATGCTGGAGGTGGCCCAGGGTTGTCCTTCAGGACCTGCAAGGCGACCTTAGCGAGCGAAGCCTCTATCCAGCTCCATTGGTGCTTGGGTATCTTACCATCCTCGCTATTTTGGTCTATCACCCCTACAATTGTGCTATTCTTAGCAACCTCTGCGAAGGATCTTGCTCCTACACCATGGGCTTTAGCCCTCTTGGCGGTCGGGTTCTGGGTAGGTTCCTCCACAGATCGATTTCTTTTAGCGGCTGCAATTTGCTGGGGAGGCTCTAGCGTGAAGTCCGGTAAGACCTTTTTCGCCCACTCAATATCCTCCTTAATTTTTTGAATGTCACTCTTCGAGACCTGTCCCTCCTTAATAGGGTCAGTGGCCAGACGTCGAAGAATTCGGGATGCCTTTTTGCGGTCTGCGTAACCTGCTATGAGAGGATCCCTTCTTTCATGATCGGCCGCCCTAGCACTGACCATTGGGATTACCTTCGCCCCCGATCCACTAGGCGAACCCGCGTTTCCGCGTCGATTACCACCAGTGTTCGAGGAACTTGAGGGTCCAATGCCCGATGCACAGGCTTCCGATATGCTTGCTGTTGTTGAGAGAGGTCGATGATTTGATGGTATCACTATCATCGACTGACTCTTATTTGTGATTGAGGAGCCTGGTGGTACCACAGCTCTTTCATCGGAACATAAAGTCCCTACCGGGTTTTTTGTTAGGGTTCCGGATCCCCTTTTGGGTGTTGAAGTTTTTATTGTTGTATGTAAATTTTTATCCATAATAAATCCCACGAGTAGCGGAGAGAGGAAGGTCGACCCAGGCAGAGATCCGCAGTACCTGGGTAGGGCTGATTAGAACCGGAGGACGCCAGGTATCCGGAGCACACCGTTCAAGACCGGGCAATTATTTTAAACTGGGTCCCCGGCCAGGCTGATCCTCGGCACGGTACGTGTGACACCTTGATCCGACCCAGGGGGAAGAGAAGGGATACTAGGGGAAAAGGAGGCAGTCTTGGTTGTTCTCACAGAATTTGTAGGGTAACACAACCCTGTGAAGAACGTAAGCCCCCACACCCAGCGGAATTAGCAAGCAAACATTTCCTCAATTTACAAATCGATTTTCATCCAATTTTCTTTGTTTGAAAGTTCAATTAAGTAAATTGGGAAAATGAGAAAAGGTTTACCGTTACCTCACCAACGCAATGTTTTAAATTGTTTTCAAAAAACCTCTAAAATATCCAACTTGTACTAAACCAGGCCAAGAGTTGCTTTTGTTGCACATATTTTTTTAGTTTTAATTTTTTTTTAATTTTCATTTTCCTTATTCTTTCATATAACATAATTTACCTGCAAAAATTTTTCTATTTTGACACAAACAGTTTCTATCATTAAAAATCATGGGACACCTACCCGTTTGATACCTACATCGTGTTAATCGGTTCAGTGGTTCTTCCGTGATTGTCAAACATCCGTGCAGTGTCACAACGCTTTTATATATTCGTATAGATAGACTAACACAACCTCAAGTGGGGAAAAGCTGGCTGGCAAGGCTGCAAAACATAATTTATGCTGATAACTAAATTCTGGCAACTCCCCTCAAGACATTAACAAAGAAAATTAATTAACACTGTATGAAAGCAAGAATCTCCCTGAAATAAAGCTGGATTCACTGATCACCTTCAGAACAATGTTCATTTATAAGGTTGTGGCACTTCATTTGCCACTTTTCAATGTTCATTTATAAGGTTGCGGCAGAGAAATGCACTCTTTTTTCCGCCTTTGCTTGAACTGCCACTGTGCTTTGCTTTGTTCTATGCATTCATATTCTTGATTTCTTTTCATCCATTCTGACAGTTCGACCGAGCTCGCTCCCAAGTGCCACAACCTTATAAATGAGCCCATGGCAGAATTAGAGAAGGTATATGCATTTTGGAGAGGGAGACTGCCGCAACTGTCAAAACGAAGTTGACAGCTCATACAAAATCTGAAAACGATGAGAATGCGAGAAGAAAGCGAAAATAGGCAAGAATAGCAAAATGCTTGAGTTTGACGATTATGGCTATGAGAAAGAGTGCGCAGTCTGAAATGCATATACCTTCTCTAATTCTACCATGAAATGAGCCTTGCCTTAGAATGTTTTGAAAGTTTTTTCATATGAAGTTTTTGTTCAGAAAGAAAAATTTCTGCACGCTCTCAACTTGATTAACATTATTTTAAATCACACAAAAACATGCTGAAGGTTATCAGTGAATTCAGCTTAACCATGATACAATTATTTGACAAGGTAGCCGCGTAGACTGGCTTTTTTCTCACGTGCGGCGATGGGCAGTTGTCAAAATTAGCTGTTTATGCAATTAATCAAAGAAAAGTGAAAAAATAAGCGACGAATTAAGCATAGCTAGTCAACCGCAACAAACTAAAAACATTTCAATCAACTTCGCGAATAAATTTAATGAATCAAAGGTAAGTTAAAAATAAGCACATTGCTAGTCAACAGCAGCAAACTACAACTCCTTTAGCTGTTTTTGACAACTACCAATCGCCAAAAAGCTGTCACGGCTACCTTGTAAAATAATTGTATCATGAGCTTAACTACACAACATGGCTGTCGTGTTATATTGAGACAAGCTCTCTCGACAAAGAGAGGAAAGCTTTTTTGTTTGCTGTTATATTGTGCTGCTGGTTGAATGTAGGCATCAAATAAAATGCATGCTTTTGAAATAATTAAAGAATACATTTTTCGAAAACGAATCGAACAAAAAAAGAATTATCAAAATCGGTTCAGCGGTTACCGAGCTTATTCTGGATCAAATTCGTGAGTCTCCTTTTATATAATAGTATAGATAATCCTACTTTATATCTGTGTCGATGAGCAATAACAGCTCAAGTCTTATTTCAAAGTTTCCAGAAATCTTGCTTCAAAGTTTTCAATCGCCATATAAGTTATATGAAAGGTTCTTTTGTTTTTGCGTCATATCTTTGGCTAAGGTCATGCTAGAAGTTCTAGATTTTGTGTGTTCATAATGATATATGCGTGGAACACAACTATATCAATAACTCAGTTCTGTGGCGGCATTTGTAACTTCACTGTCGAAGCGAACATCGAAGCGAAGTTTTCGATCTGGCAGTATGTTGTAATATTTTCGTTCAACTTTAGCACTACTTTGTTTTCAGTGTGAGCTTTAAAGCGCTCATTAATACATACTCAAGATGAGAAAGTATAGGTGTGCAAAGCTGCCCGACACTGGTATAGATACCCTGCAGTTAATGGCACTAGTACAAAACTAGTGATTTCACTAGCCCCTTGGTAGCCAGTACTAGTTCCACTTCAATCTACCTTCTTGTATTCAACTGGCGAATTTTACACGAGCATGTCATAGGAAGGGGTGAATTGCTACCCATTGCTACACACCCATTCCCTAGTTATTTCACTAGTCATGAAGTGCTAGCTTTTTCGATAGTTGATATTGACACAATAAAAAAAACAAGACAGAGTGACTGATATTCTTTATTCAATAGGGCTATTCCCAGTTACGGGCAAATAGCTTTGCAAATGTATGCCCTACCAAATATTTGCCATCAACTGTGAGCACACTTTTTAGAACACTGTTGCAAACAAAACTCACAGCTGTTTTGGAGAAAATAAAAACAACACGAACAGTATTTGTGGTGTTTTTCATTATTATTTATCAAAGTGTATTATTTATCAAAGTGAGTTCCATATCAGAGTCTGTTAATTTTGTTTAATTAGCGGCGTTTGGTTAAAATGTGACAGCTGATTGATTGGCAAATAAGTTTTGCCCATGCTCGACTGTATGCAATGCGATTTTAGTGTTGCAAATTTGACACAGTCGGGCAAATGCAAATAGGGGGTTTCAGACGAACGTACTTGTACGCTGACATGTACGACGACAAACTAACGGGAATATCTTCTTGAGCTTTCAAACAATCGTACATGTACGACGACTTCATTTCATTGCTGCCTCTCAAATAGAACACATCGGCGTAATGGCTAAACAATTTTTTATGACCTTATGATTTAGCAGTCATTTTTCATATTTAGAGAATTGTTTATCAATTTTATTTAATTATAAACAATTATAAAATTTTTCAAACGTTTTTCATATTAATTTTCTCTAATATTTTTTCCGCTTCGTTGCTGTTCACCCGCTGACGTTTTTAATGAAATGAAAAAATGCAGCGAGTCGGACCGACATGCGTTCATAACATCGTACATGTCGGTCCGACCGGCAGAAAAATCAAAAATTTTTGATTTTCGTCCGACATGTCGTTCCGACGGTCTCATTTGCTTTCGAACGATCGTACATGTCGTCGAGCATGCCCGAGTCATCGCACATGTACGATGGTCTTAAAGCCCCTAATCTGTACATTTTGTTGTTGTGTTGAAAATATTTGCCATCATATTTTGCAAATGCCACGATGCCACGCTATTTGCCCGTAATCGGGAATAGCCCTAATATATTTATACCTATTCATAACGATATTTTATTTACGTTGCTCAACGAGACTGAAAAGCTTTATGTGTCATGTTTTCTCGAATAAGTCACTTCGAAGTATGAGTTCGTCAGAATAAATTTTATGAGTCAGTCAAGACGTTAAAAAAATAAACAAGAAACAATCGAGAAAGAAGTTGATTGAACTGACTCTTTTATGCATAACCTTGGGTCAAAAAAGTAGCTAGTGCGTATAGAACTATTGAAGTAGCTAGCGTGAATGGGCCAATTGATACTTTCGATACTGGCGGGTAATTAATAAATTAAAAGTGAATGAAAAATAAAGTAACAGTTTTTGAAGTTTGGACTACTTATAAGAATTTTCATTTAAATGTTTGTCAAAAAATGTCATTTCATATTCTAAAAATCAAATTGCATTTGTTTTCTTTTAAATTTTCATAAAATTGACAAAGTGTTGAGATAACACAGTTCAATAGCACAGAACCTCATATTTTTCTTCTTAAAATTTCAATACAAATATCTATATGCTGATATAAGCCGATATGACAGCTGAAATTAAACTTAAAAATGCTTTAAGAGTTTTATTTACACTAAGTGTCTGGAACAATGAGGTTTTTGACAAAAATAATTTGAATCACTTAACATAAAATAGGAAAAATTTAAAATATCTGGTAGGAAATCTGAAGAAAGACATTAAGTCGTATTTCGTAAAAAATGTCAATTTTAAACTCACTTCCGTTTAATACTAAAAATTGTTGGCCAAAATTTTGCAAATAAATTATTACCCTTTTTAGAAATAAGCTCACCGCTTTTAATTCTTTTCCTAAAACTTTGCCTTAAACTTTGGTTTTCATTATTTTATAAATTCAAATTTAATCTAATGTTATATTGGCTCTTTTTGTTTTGTCATAAATACTTGGCAAGTTTCGTGCTTTAATTTTTTTCTTTTGGCATGTTGGCTCTCATATTGGAAGTCATCTTACTCTGCAGTGTGTTATTATATAAAAGCTGATTTATTAGAAATGAAATGCGTTAGGATAGTGAATTGTCAACCCTTGTCAAAGTGTGGACAAATACACGAACACAGCTATTGATATTAATAGATTTATGTTATTGTGTGAAACCTTTAAAGATTAGCACCAAGCCGAGAAGAATGTTTTCTGGTGATATTCTATTTTGAAAATAAGCTATTTTAAAAGCTACTTTGTGTCAACTTTGAGTTTTGTGGAGTGGCAGTAGGTTGGCATTTGTTATGCATACGATTGAAATGTAAGAATAGAGATAAATATACAAATAAAATTAATTTGCAAATATTTTATTTTTTTAAACAGAAAACCAGATTATAAAAATTGCAAAGTGTAGTTACAAATTATAATATAATTGTATAAACAATAAAATATTATCTACTTAAAAATCTTAATTTAGTTTTCTAATATATGTATGTATATGTGAATGTTACAAGCCATCTCCACGGGACATAAATCATGTTAAAGCAACTATCAAATTCAGTTTCTTAACATGAATATGTTAAGCAAAATTTTATGCGTGAGCATTCTATGTTATAAGATTTCACATTGAAATGAAAAAGAGAAGAAGAAGAAGCGCCAAATTACAGCTCGTTGCTACACAGTGTCTCCACTTACAATATTTGATTGCATGCCGTCAAATTGAATTTCATGATATATATCTCAAGAGTAGACCACTTATATCATGAAATTGTTCATATCACGAAATTTATCTCTTGAAATATTTCTTGCGATATATTTCATGAGATGAGCTGTCACTTTTCAGTAAAATATGTAAGTATGTGCATTTTTAAGAACTTTTCAAACAAAACATATTGAGTCAAAATTTCTTAAGCGGGCCACTAAAAATCGACTATTAGATTTTAATATTTCTATGAACATATTTTAGAAGCTTTACAGGTTAAAAGAATTAACAAAAAATTTTTTGGAAAATTTTAAATTTTAAAAAATTTATCAGTGATTAAAAATGCATTATAATATATATAATAAAAGTTATTATGTATAATATATAATAAATATATTATATACAATGACTATAATATAATTAATATAAAAAAATAAAAAAAAATTATTTTTCTTTAAAATCCATGCATTACTTTTGAAGATATAACATTTTACGTTTTATGCACAAGTTTATCAAGTTTCCATAATACGTAAAATGTTATATCTTCGAAAGTAATGCATGGATTTTTAAGATTGATGACTCGTTGAATAGGTAACAGCATCACCTTTCTTTTGATACACATAATTATTAGTTTTGTAAAAAAAAGTATAGCAGTGTGGGGACTGGCGACCGATGCGAAAACCTATACATAAAATATTAGTATTCCCTGGAAGACGTTGTCCTGCCACGACCACCTTACTGCTATATAAGAATTTTCATGCTAATATAGGCTAATAAAGGACTATCCTACATGTAGGATGGATTTGACAGGTCGGATGGACATGTAGGAATGTGCGAAAGCTCATACTGCAGCTCATACTACATGTAGGATGAAAATCAAAAAGTTCTAAAAGTTCCGCCATGATCTTGTTCTTCTCTGTGCGTCCTTGTTTGTAGATTTCCTTAGTAATTATTGTTGGCGCACTTAGCTGGAAATTTTTAATAGACGTTGTGAATTATTATTGTGTAGCTACAGTCGGAATATGAAATTAGAATTATTTTTGTTAAGAGCTTATAGCAATTTATTAAATTTTTTTTATATTACTGAAACTATTTCTTTTAAGCAAAAGTATTACCATATCAAAAATACATATAATTTAAGTAATTTATTTAAATTATTTCATTATTGAATTAATATAAAAAATTAAAGCTTATTTATATCTATTTATATCATAACACTAACACAATATACATGTTCACCATTTCTATATTGCGTTGTGTATTAAAAATAGAATATTATAAAATTAAGAAATATCTATAGCATATAAATTATATATAATCCATATAAGAAATTGATGCTAAACAGTCTTTAGTTATCCAATTATTACTGAAAATATTAATTATTTTGCAGGTTTATTACGTAATTGTTATTATATAAATATACATAAATACTCTTTAAATTTCCTCAATGAGTTAAATTGTTCATATATATGAACTATATATATGTATATATGTATATATACAGTCACACAGATATATATACGTACCCCCCTCAAAAACTTTTTCCTGACCAAAATATAAGCTTTCCTTACAAAAAAATGATATATGATAAATCTGTACTTAAAATAAATTAAAACGATAAGTAAAAATTTCAGAAACAAACGATTTATTAAAAAAAAGACAGATTTAAATTTTTCGCAACACAGAAAAGTATACATACTTCTTAAAAAATGTTTAATGGAAACCAGTCCGGGGGAGGAGAATGAAGCTGCTTTAGTACATTGTTCAGCAACCACCACTCATTAACAACAACCGCTGTGTGCTTGGGGTCGTTGTCTTGTTGGAAGTATCAGCTTTCCGTAAACCCATTTTATGCACCGATTCCATTAAACTTTGTTGGAGTAAGTTCAAATATTCGAATCGATCCATGGTTATGTCAATAAACACTAAGTTTCCTAACCCAGTTGCCGACATACAACCCCATACCAAGACCGATCCTCCTCCATGCTTTATTGTCGGAATTAAATTTTTCGGAAGGAGCGCCTCGTACTTTTTGCGCCATACCTTCTGCTTGCACAATCACAACCAAATAGGTTGAATTTGCTCTCATCGCTGAACACAACGTTCTTCCAAAACGTTTCATCTATATCAAAATGCAGCTTTGCAAAGTGAATACGTTTTTTCATATTAATAGCACTAATAAACGGTTTTTTTCGCGGAATGCGGCTATGAAATCCGCTTTTCCTTAATACACTTCGCATTGTTTCCGGGTGTACAATAGCAATTTCGGCTTTTTCCATATCTTTAGCTATATCTATTGCTGTTTTTTTTATTTTTTTCGGATTTAATTTAGTATATGTCTTTTTACACGTGTATCAATTCTTGGTGGGTAACCGCATCTGGGTTTGTTTTTCAGTGATTTGGTTTCATTATAGTTTTTAATCATTGTTTGTACACTCGACTTTGGACGTCCAACTATATTTGCGATTTCCCGTAAAGATTTTTAATTTTTTTTATGCTTAAAAATTAGTTCACGCACATCAAAACATATTTCCTTAGCATTTGGACCCATTTGCAAAAAAACTTTTTAGAACTTGATCAGAAAGCGGTTAACATAAGACTAGAAGTCATAACTGTCCGATCGCTTTCTCTTTAAATAACAGCTAAATGAAACTCTCGTATGTACACTTTTCTGTGTTTAAAAAAATTATGTTATTTAAATTTAAATAGTAAATGACTTACAAAAAACTATTTTCCAATACCTTTTATTCAAGTTTTTTGCAAAAAATATTCCTTTAATTTTTTTTTTTTTAAGGATGTTTAAACTTTGGGCAGAAATTAGATTTTGACTGTAGATTTTGACTGTGACTGTATGTATGTATATATATACATGTATGTACTTCCGATACGGTAACACTTTTACTAAAAACAAATAGATTTACCAATATTATATATACTCTTTAATTCATATGTATAAACTGTTTTCTAAATTAGTTCGATGTCATATGCTGACTGCAGCTACAAATAAACATCTACAAGCTTACTGTACAACAATAACTACTTAGCAAATTTACAACAACAACGCAAAGAGAATGACAAGACTCCAGCGGTGGCGCAGCTTTAGAGGGGATGAACAGAATTGGCGGCGTAAAATATACAGCACTTTGCATGCTATATTTTCTGTTTGCCTGCTAGCAAGATCTCAAGTGGAGGGAGGCATTAAAAGAGACTTCAGAGCTAACTGCTGAAATAAAATGAAATTTAAATTTTTCATATTTATATTTTGTTTGACTGTCTTGAAGTCTCTTTTAATGCCTCCACTTTAGATCTTGCTAGCAGGCAATCAGAAAAAATAGCAAGCAAAGTGCTATTTATTTTTCGCCGCCAATTCGGTTCATCCCCTCTAACGTTGCGCAATCGCTGTGATATTGTCATACTCTCTGCGTTTTTGTTGTAGATTTGCTTGGTAATTGTTGTTGTGCAGTTAGCTTTAATTTTTTTGTAGATGTTATTTGGTAGCTACAGTCGGCATATGACAATCGAAGTATTTTTATAACGCTTTATATATATGTACATAAAAACACACAAAAAACCTGCAAAATAAATTTATATTTACAGTTGTAATTGAATTACTACAGTCTGCTTATCATAAGCGTTCTATTTCTTACCGCCTTATGTTGTAAATCGAAAACGCAAACACACGACAAGTAAGACACGAGAAGCAACACCTTTTTTATACAAAATTCTATTGCTTCTCGTGTCTTGCTTGTCGTTGGTTTGCGTTTTCAATTTACAACACTAGGCGGTTAAACTGTCTACGTACATTTATTATATTAAATTATATATAATTTATATACTATATCTATTTATTATATATTCTTATTTTAATACACAACACAATCTATAAATAGCGTGCATGTATATTGTGTTATTATATAAAATAGATATAAATAAGATACTTTGTTTGACGATATATAATAAAATAAGAGCATGCATGTAATTATTTGAATGTTCAACATATTCCTTTATCACAACTTAAAGATTAAAATGTTAAAACACTCAATCCATACATTATTTTTTCTTGTTTGCAAACGAAGTTCCAGCAGAAAAAGAAGATCGTTCCAATTTTAAATCTCACCATGCATAGCAGCTGTTTAAGTATAAGCAAATTTTTCAAAAATGTTGACAAATACAACAACTGAAGAAATTGCCAAACTTTAAAAGCATATATAGACCAATATAAAGCGAATTAATAATAAGTTTTGGTTGCAAATATCTTATTGCAACTAAATATACTATATACTATATATATATATTATATACTAACAAACAGATTATATTCATTAATTTCAGGAGTTGCCAAGTGATTTCTTTGTGAGCCTGCGGCCGATTAAGAACAAGAGTGACGATAATTGTTGATATTTTTATGCACAAATACATGCAAACATTTTTTGAGGTTATGTTTTCTAATTTTCCTATCTTGTTATCTTTGCTGTCTGTATTGATGACGAGAGTTCCTCGGAAAAATACGATGACACAAACCAAAGATTTACCCTCTACCAAACTCGTTCAACGCGCCTAAAGAAGTTTAACTTCAAAAATCAAGACCTGGCAACACCTAGATGACACAGGTATGCGTCAAAGTTAGTGTTCGATTAACCGAACGTTTGCGTTTATTCCAAGTCATAAAATCCCAGACAAATACGTTATGTCAAATTTTACCAGCAAACGACAGTGTCTTACCCATTTCTATCATATTAACACGAAGATAGAAATGGGATAAGTGCCAACGTTTGATTAATAGAACATTTGAGTTTTTGGCATAACGAAAAAAATATGGGTTTTAAAATACTTTGATGACTGATTTCGAATCAGGGAACCCTAATTACTCTAGAAATATACTTTATATCAAAAAATTCGACAATTTTTGCAGCGCGGCAGAAAATGGGTTAAAGTTAACTGAAAGTAACTTTTGTAATTTATCCCCACTTTTCCTTCTGTTATTTTCCCTTTGACCTTGCACGACCAGAACTTGTTTTTGGCTTATAAAACACAGATTAAAAGAATGGAAAATAAAACACCATTGAGCTAGCAGATAAGATCAAAGGAATTTTTTATAGAATTTCAAAAACCTTCACCTCAAATAAACTATTCATAAACAGGATGTCCTTCAAACGCAAACTCATCCGGAGGAGGCGTTTTTATAACACTCACAGAAACTTTTATTCATACAAAAATTGCATTCATTGCAGTCTAAAAGCCCAGAACAGACAAAAAGGTTTTAACATTTTTTTTTTCATATGGTTTTAACAAAACACTACGCCCAAGTCTTGAAAGAAAAACTCACGCACACTTTGTTTGAATCTACCTATACGTTATGTGGGCAAACATACATTCATATATTTACTGAGCTATCCCAGTGTGAATTTCAGCGAGTGCTCCGCAAAGAAGGCATGCTAGCACTGCTATTATTGGCGTCAATACACCTTCCATGATCACTGCATTGATGAGTACTTCTGTAAGGCCTACCTTTTGAAGGTTTTGATTCTTTTCATATTATTTTATATGAAAAAATTAACAAATTCCAAAAAAAATGTTTAATACACAGAACAGTTTGTAAAAAAATATAGATTTAAAAAAACAACAAAAAAATTTTTTTTATCCGAGTTGGGTATCGAACCCGGGCTCCCGAAAGCTTACTTTCATTTGTATTGATGCAAAATAAGCTATTGATTCTTGACAACCACGATAGACGAGTGGGTAAGATGTCGGACCGCCAAGTAAGAGGACCATGGTTCAAATCTGAAGTTGTTAGTCATTTTTTATTTCAAGTTGTTATTTATATTGCTTTTCCTTCTAACGTGACTTCTCGAAAGAGCGCTTCTGGCAGGTCTCTTTTGAGTAAGGAGAGCGGAAGGCCTGACAAATTTTCCCATTTCATACAAGCAATAAAACGGTGTTTGCAAGGAGTGTGGAAGGCCTATAAAAGCCTAACGCAGGCCTGCTAGAAGACCTTCGGACTCCTGCAATTGCCCACTGGGGTGGGCAAACATTCATACATTCATGCATTTACTCAGCTATGTGAGTATATTTGAATAGCGCATATAACAGAATTTACACATGTGCTCATAATTGTGTGTTAAGCTGTTGAATAACAGTTAAGCATGTTTGACGAGCAGCCATGTTTGCAGAAACCATACAATTTTAGTCGGCCTAGTTGGCAGGTTGGAGCAAGGTGCACGGTAAGCATAAAAAGGTAACAAGAGTTGCACCAATTTAGTCAAGCAACTGATTTCTGTCAAGCATGTCTCTACAGTTTAATGAGTGGACTTCAAATGCTGCGTTATCTTGTAAATGAGATCTAGCAGGCAGTAGTATTTCTATTAATAAAGTTAAACGGCGAGAACACACTTCTTAGGAATAATGGGCGGTTGGGGAAAAAACCATAAATAAAAATATCTAACCTCTATTAATTTATTGCAAAAAAGTTTTTGCCAGTTGTGTGGAAGGTGTACGAAAAATAAAAAGCAGCTTTAATTGTGGTGAGAAGTGTTGTGACTGTCGCACAGTGCATCGATTCCATATAAGAGCTAGATAAAAGCAAAAAGAATTGCTTGATTGAATTATTAGTTCTACACCTAAGGCCTTTTGAAGGCGTTAATTTTCAAAATGAGATCAGTATTTGGTGTTTTTAAAAATGTATTTTCTGCAGATATGTATGTTTTTAAAAAAGAACTAAACATAAAGCAACCCGTACAATAAGTTGTTCAATTACTTTCTAGAATCACAAATAGATGGCGGTAGTACGTCCGCTATTTTATCTTTCTAAAAATGGTACTACTTTCTTATGAAAACGTGTAAATGTCATGTAGATCTGACAACTCAGTCTTATATTGACAGCTGTTCAAAGTAGACGTATTACAGTGTTTTCTTAATAGGAAGAAAATCAAGTAACGTGCAGTGATTGCATTTTTATTTTTGAAAGGTGTACAATTTAGACTTTTTCCAGTCCCGACAGTCCCGGGATTATAAGGCCTAAAATCCCGGGATTGCCTTAAAGTTGCAAAATTCAACACTTTAATTTGATATTCGCGTGAAAACTTTTAAAATAATTAAAATTTACCTCAAATTTTCGAAAATGAAATAAAAATATATATAAATGGTGACACTCGCGGTAATCTGCTTCAAAAAGCATATGATTATTTGATAACGTTTTCGCCTTCTAGTATTGAGACCGAGAGATCCTTATCTTCGGCTGGAAATTTTACGACCAAAATTCTGTCAAGCCTGGGGGAGGACTTCTTAGATGCCTTAGTATTTTTAGCGCATATTTTTAAAGTCGATCAGCCTAACTAATCGTTCATAAACTTCAGCAATCTCAAAAAATGTATCTTTTTTATGCTGGTATTATCATGTCAGAAAATATGAATTTAATTAATTATGCCATAGATCTATATAAAATATATATATATTTTCGTCCTTAATATATATAAAGAAACAAAAAAAAAACTTTTTATAAAATATTTAAGTAAATTGTGTTTTTTTAAATCCTTCGGAAAATTTTTTATTAAAAAATATCCTAATTTTCATACCTTACACACGAATTCTTTTTTTTATGTTAAAAAAATTAGTTTTGATATGTTTTTCAAATACTTGGGTCTAATCCCGGGATTCCAAGTTATTGACATTGGAAGCCCTATGTACAACAAAAAAAAAACCATGAAGAATTCGAAGTGAATAAGGACTCTACACCTTCACTTGCGACAGTGTACAACTGGGCAACAAAGAAAATCATATGGAAACAACAACAAGTATTCTGGTGTTTGCGCACAAACTCAATTTGTTGAAAACAGAAAGTAGATTCGGCAAATTACAACTATCCAGGCTCGGATCCAGGGGGATATGGGGCTGAAACCCCCAGACGCCTAATTTAATTTTTTAAGGGCGGGGTCTGGGTTTTCACTTTCGAAAAATCGATTTTTTTTTTTTGTTTTATCTTATTGTTTAACATTTCAAGAATATGTCCTCAAAATTTTAATCCGATCTAAGCAATATTCTTGAAGTTATTGTTTAATTAGTCTCGGGGCCTTTAACGCTCTAACTCTAACAGCTAAACTTTAAACGCGTTTTTCTCAAAACTACTTTTTCAAAGTCCGTGTTCACTGCCATTTGAAAACTACTCGACCGATTCATTTCAAACTTTGTACACATTTTCTTCATATAAAATACCTCCCCCCTACGTTTAGTAAAAATTTTTTTTTTAACATTAAGGGTGTTTCCCACCCACAAAATGGCGGAAATTTTAGTCGAAAATAACGGTTCACACTTTAGATGGCCGCCAAAAATTTTTAAATTAAAAAAAAAATAATCAGAGAACGTTGGGGGGAAGATTTGTTTATAATTTAACTAAATTTTTATGGTTTTTCATTTTCAGATAATTTCCGGCCGAGTTACAGTGAACACCGCAAATTGTTTTTTTTTCAAGACGTCCTGGGGGAAGCTCTGTCACGGGCTAATGATTTAATATTTTTGCATGAAAAATTTACAGAACATAGTCAAAACTATGCTCAATAATGTATAGAAGGTTTGAATAAAATTGCTCAATCGATATTTGAGATAAAAAATCACAAAAAAAGTGTTTTTTTTTACGCTGAAACCCAGACCCCTCCCTTAAGTAAATACTAGCAGTTACCCGCGGCTTTGTCCGCAGTAGGTTCGAGTCATTTCAGCATTATTATTTTTGGGAAGAAGCAAGAAGGAACGAAAAGCTCAAAATTGCAAAAAGAGTAAGTGGCTCATAAATATGTGTATGCTATAAAATATTAAAAATAAATAAGCAAATTATTTTTGGAGGTCTTTTTTTTCATAAAAACAAAAGTAATTTTGTCCAAAATGTTATGAAGGTGTTTGATTTTCTCGGTTGGCTCTTAAATTTCGATAACGTTGAGTATGTCTGCTGCCTATATTCGGTTGTGGCGTTGGTATTTTTCTTTAATTGAATTGAGGAAAAAATATTAAATACCTACAGTCATTCAGCTCATGTAGTCAGTGTTTCCAAATAACCAATGTTAATCCTTCTTTCAATGTGATCGATGCACTAATTCCTTTGCGATAAAGTTATAAAAAATCATAGATTATTGACACAAATTTCTATTGATTTGTTTTTTCAATTAGTTATTATTTCAATTCACTTACATAAAATTTAGCATATAAAAAACGTTGTTTTTAATTAAAAAAGTCATTTTAATTTTTTAGTGAAAACCGTGTTAAAATTATCGAATTAAAAATTCCACGCTTCCCCATATTGAATTGATTATTTGGGTGTTGTTCAGAAATATATGAAGAATCTAAATTAAGGAAAGTATCTTCGGTACCAGTTCTAGTGCCCGATATATAAAACCTTGTATTAAGTTTTTTGAAAAAGTTAAAAAATTGCATTCAAGTATACATTTCTTCAAAACAAGAAAATGCATATGCAAAAAATATACAAATTGTTAGTTCGCCATATTTAAGGAAAGCCTTAAAACTGTAATCAATATCACCAAAATTTAGACAATCAGAAAACAATTAAAACTTCTGTGCTATCTTGAGTGTATCTTAAGATTCAAATATCCTTCACACAGGACCTTTTGGGTAAAAACCAAGAGTAGTATCGTGTTTGCCAAAATATTGTTAGTTAAAGTTCATATTTACTATTGCTTTAACACATATGTAGTTTTTCTTACAAAAATTAAAGCATTTTGAGATCGTGATTTTTTACCGTTTTTCTCAAAAAACAACTTTTTCTTTGCGGGAGAGGAAGATATCCTTATTTTTTTCTAAAAATTTTTTTGGGAGATCCTGACCACCCAATGCAACTCTTGAGACCTCTTAGATATGCCCTACTATCCATACGTGGACCACATGATTTCCTCCTTGAAACTTAATTTAAGGGCAAGTTTCAGGATTTGAACCTTTGGAGAGCTTAGTACCGAGCAATCAAGGCAAATTTTCATTAAATGAAATTACAAGGTCAGCCTTAATATATAATAATAGTTTGAACGTGTTAACAGAAGCAAAGCTGAATGCCAAAATAGTTCTTTGGCAACGATATTGTTCTAAAACAGATCTGAAAACAGCAACAACAGTGATGGATACCATAAAATTAATTATTACCAAGGATTATGAACATTTCTTCCCTAACAAATTGTTACTTTTAAAAACGATAGCAGTTATTCCAGTGACTTCAGCTACTGCTGAAAGAAGTTTTTCAGTCTTCTCAATACTTTACTACTTAAGATCCACAATAGCACAAAATCTGCTTAATGGTTTAGCCCTACCAAACATTCACAAAGAAATCGATATTAACCCAGAGGAAATCGCTGAAATTTTTTGTAAATTAAAAAATCGACGCATGAGTAACGTGAATTGGGATGTTGAATTTTAAGTTGAATATAATCATCAGCTACTGCTTTTCTTTCAATTCTTACATATTATTTAAATTTTAACTTTTGATATGCTTTTGAATTATATACTCATGATATTTAAAACGTAAATATAATTTATAAAAATAAGTTTACTTTGTAATAAATACAATGAATAAAAAAAAAATAATTTGCTTATTTGTTGCCCCCTCCCCCCACGAGCAATTTCTATTTGCGCCACTGCAACAATCATGAAATTATTGAAGTTGTGCCTTAAAATTAACCGAAATTTTGCTTTAGCAAACATGATGCATACCTCAATCAGAAGTAAAGAAGAAGATTTTAATATTTGAAAAGTAGACTTCTGAACTTAGCACTAAAATTATAACCTGCCACATTGCTTCCATCGGCAGGCCTGCTTTGTTTTCCGTCTGGGATTACAAAAGGTCTCAAATCAAACCAGTTTCGTGGAGCTATTTCGGTTAAGAAAACGTTGGTTTTCTTGAGTACCTTAAAAAATATCTCACAAAATAACTTGAATCTTGCACTGTGCAAACATAAATAAGTCTAACCTGACATTTAACCAAAATTTGTTGTGTCTGGAAAAAAAGTATTTTGTTGATTTTTATCCATGCCTCAATTCACTGTGTTTGCACGTGGTACGCTTCAGTTTCAATATTGCAGTTCTCCGTGCTCTTGGTCTGTGGTTTACACAAGCACCTCAAGCATTTTTTGGATTATTGTCAGATAATATGGGAAAATTTTTGTATAACTGCAAAGTCGGAGCAGAGTGCAAGTAAGTTAATTTAATTTTAAAAGAGCAATTAAATAGTTTTGGTGTTGTGGTCAAGTTCATTTGGATAGCTGAAAGTCAAAAAAGGGGCTTAGTGCTCTTTTCAGCAATTGTGGTTTGAGATTTTAAATGTTTTTTTTTTGTTTAATGTAGAATTTTTGAGCGGAAACAAGACATGCACGCGTTATATCTTTACAATTCACTTTGCCTCGTTCAGAAAAAAAAGAGTTGCTAAATATTTTGATGAAGAGGGAGTAGAGAAATCTTACTACAAATACATCCTACTTGTATGAGAGATTTAAGAGCTCCTCAACAACTTGCATTTCATCAGCGACTAATATTTCAAAAGCTTTGCACCAAAAATTGTTTTTCGTCTTTTTAATTTCCGCTTATAACCCGCTTTGAGGCTATATCTAATGCATAAACATAAAACCAATCTAATTTAATGGCAAGAAAACAACGTAAAAAGGATTCAGTACAAAATTTGTAGTTATCACAGCGCACGCTTCATCAGCAACATCATGATGAGTCCTTTATCAGCAACCTAACCACCTATTTGTAACGAAAGTACTCCCGGACTGGGTCGGGTAGCTAACATCAGCAAGTGTTTTGGAAAAAAACGCACAATTTATGCAAATAACAACGCGTAAATATTGCGCGATTTTTCGCTGTTGCTGTTGTTGTTGTTGCCTCACACTGCTTGACTGGCATCAAATTACATCAAAACAGGCAGCACTGGAAATACTTCTGTACATGTGTGTGTATATGTGTGAGTGTGTTTGCGTCCATGTTAGCATCACTGGTTAAGCTAAGCTTACACTGAAATTTCACGCATCATGCCTTTAAAATTTTTTTGCACGGTTTTTTGGCATCAGAAATAAAATCAGAAGAAAATATATTTTTGTGATATTCTTTCAACTGCTTTTTTTCGCATCCTTGCAAGATTTTTATGTGTTCCTATGGATTTGTGTGAGTGTTTGTGTGTTTCGCTTCTTTGGTTCTTTCTGAACTTGCAAGTGATTCGACTTCAAATATAGCCTGCTTGGAAATTTATCAGTATCCTTGCAGGCATCGCGAAATATACATAAATCGCTGATATAAAGTCCTGATGATGTTTTTGTTGCGTTGCTTTTATGACTTTCGCTCGATTTGGATGTGAAAACGCCTCGACAATTGCTTTTAAAACAGATTCCGCTGACGAATCCAAAATCAGTTTTCTTTGATTTTATGCGCATGCAAGTGCTTGTGCTTGCTATATTTTTTACACCCGTCACTCTTTTTTGGTATTGATCCTTGGAGTATTATTATCCATTTTGATTGAATCTTAAGTCTTCCTGATGATTTCGAAGTTGTTTAAAAAGCATAACAATAAAAATATTTCATGCAAAAAACTGTTCATAGTACATATGTGAAGGACTTGTGAAAGCCCTAGTTTAAAAACATTGTAGGTACAAAATATATTACATACTTACTGCCTTCTGTTGGATTAAATCTGCCATCGCAATTGTCTTTAGAAACGAGGATTTGAATGTTTGAATATGAATTAAGACAAAATTTCTTTCCTTTTTTTTATGTCTAAATTTGAAAATTTTTAAATTTAGTTTATTTGATCAAAACTATTAATATACGAATTTATTTTTATGTTATGTTTTACACTATTTTTACGAATTGTTTTGCAAAACAGTAAACCTTCAATTTAATACAATAGCATCAAAAAATCTGTCCGAAATAAGCAAAAAACAAAAAAAAAAAATAGAAACACAAAATGTGCTGCACCTGTGGCTACTACGGTTGATTCAACAACGCAACCCCAGCAACACATAAAAGAAATAAAACCAACGTAAATCAATTGTCTGCTAGTAAGAAATGAGAAAAAATAAACAAAAGAAAAACAAAGAAGCCGAGTCAAAGAAGTTCAACAGCAAATTTCAGCACAGGCCCATAGCCAAGGGGAGCATTTTCGGTGCTAAAACCCCCCCATAGAGTTCGAACTACGAAGGTATAAAAAACTAGTAAGGAATTATCTTCGACTGAGCCTAAGTTAAAATACACCCTCACAGTTGTGTTTTAGTATTTTC
The DNA here is from genome assembly GCA_963920525.1 of Dichetophora obliterata. Lineage (NCBI taxonomy): Eukaryota > Metazoa > Arthropoda > Insecta > Diptera > Sciomyzidae > Dichetophora > Dichetophora obliterata. Next base: position 187,558,382 of record OY986435.1, on the reverse strand, counting down.
GAAGTTTGGTGGTTTTATTGTTATGAAGATATCGTCCCCTTCATGCCAAAAACTCCAAAGTGAAATAAATAGGATATGAGTTTTAATTGCATCCGATGCATTTCAATGCAAATTATAATCGGCCAAAATAAAAAAATCCAATTCAGTTTAGAAAAAAACATAAAATTCGATGCTAAAACCAGCTATCACATATAGGGTGCTCACAGTTTCGTTTTATCTGGTGTGGTATCTTTGCCGACTGTTAACTTTAAAATATTTTGCCATCTGGTAACTATTTTTGTTTTTGTTTTGCATACAAAATAAAGATAACACAAAATATTACAATTGCCATGCTTTGAAGCGTGTTTGTCTTTTGTGGTAATGTGGCAATGCTGACAGCTGATTTATTTTATTGTTCAGAAAATGGAAGCAGAAGATCCAATTGGAAAGGAAAGTGAAATAAATTTGAATAAATTAATTGAATTAGTTGAACTTTGAATTGATTGAACTTTTCTTCTCAGGTGAGGCAGAAGCGTTTGCGCAAAGCCCCTTACAGGAAATGGAGTGATCAGGAGCAGCGACAGTTGGTCAAATTTTTGCGCGACAATAGGCCTATTGAAAAGCCAACAGCGCAACTATATTACAAGCGCTTTTTGCAACAAATTGAGAGCAAAGTGGAGTGGACACTTGTGCGATGCAAAGTTAAAAATTTGCGCCATGGATACGTCAAAGCCAAGTCTTGGCAAAATTCAACGGGGGCTGGCACTTTGAACGATGGCGAAACAACAAGAGGTAGGTTTAAAATATGAAGCTTTCGAAGGTATCTACAACTAGAAATGCTTTCAGATGTGCTAAATAGAATGTGTCCTCTTTTCGAAGAATTTGAGGACATTTTTGGATACAGAGAGTTCACTTCAAATAATCTTGTATTGGACACTGAAGAAAGCTGCACATTTGACTCTTCAGTGCCTTCTGCAGATGACAATGAATTAGCAAATATGTTCGATGTCTCCATCTGCGAAGAATTTGAAGTTTGTCCCGAAACGCCTGAAACGTTCCAAACGCCTGAAACGGTCCAAACGTCTGATACCACCGAAACTCCACGACTTTCAACAAAGGCTATCCGCAAAGGTATTTACTCCCGTACAGCGCTCGCAGACGTACTTGAAGTCCACTCCACTTTGGTTGAAGTTAGAAAAGAAAAGCTGGAAATGGACTTTAAAATAAAGGAGAAAGAATTGGTGCTGAAAGAAAAAGAATTCGAGTTTAGTAGAGAAAAGCATGCACAAGAGCTCAACTGGAAAAAACAGAAGCTGAAAACCAAGAAAAGCTGAAAATATTGGAGCTGCAAATGAAAGAAAGAATAGCCTTAAAGGAATTAGAAATGAAAGAATGGATACTTACTTACTTACTTAGTTGGCGCTACAACCGTATGTCGGTCTTGGCCTCATCTAAGAATTTGCGCCAGCCATTTCTGTCTTTCGCTTGCTGGCGCCAGTTGGAAATTCCAAGCTTCGTCAGGTTGTCCTCTACTTGGTCTTTCCAACGAAGATGCGGTCGTCCTCTTCTGCGTTGACCGCCGCTGGGTACCGAATCGAATGTTTTCTTCACTGGAGCATCGTCTTTCATGCGCTGAACATGACCAAGCCAGCGAAGCCGCTCGATTTTAATGCGCTTGACTATGTCGATGTCAGCGTACAGCTCATACAGTTCATTATTCCACCGTATTCGGTACTCGCCATTGACGCAGATTGGTCCGTAGATCTTACGAAGAATCTTTCTCTCGAATGCTCCTAAAGTCTTTTCATCTAAACTGCTCAGCGTCCAGGTTTGTGATGCGTAAAGTAGGAAAGAATGGATAGAGAATGGATAGAGAAGGCAAAATTAAAAATGTGTAAATAAATTTTTTGATTTAAAAAGAAACTGAATTGAACTGAAAAAAATTAAATATATGAAATTATGAAATAAAAAAAATGAAATTAATTTAAATTTAAATACTGAATTTAACGTTTATTATTGACAAATGCTGCCAACGCAGTTCTTAAATTCAGGTTTTCATAAATTTCTTGTGGATAACAAGGTTCTTCTTCTTCGCTGCCAACATATTCCTGAATGTTAGAGTTTTGCAAAATGTTATGTAAAATGCAACAGGCCAGAATCCATCTACAGCAACTTTTATAGGACTTTTCGTCCGAAAACCGAAATCGGAGTTCTTTTAAACTGCTAAATCTTTCCTTCAGAATCCCAAAACAATTTTCAACTCGCACTCTGTATTTCGAAAAGTACTGGTTTAATTTCTCTCTTCTTTCTTGTGATAATTCCGTGCTATTTTGTCGAAAAGGAGTAACTAAATTTTTGCTTAAAGGATATGCAGAATCGCCAGCTATGCATTGCCTTTCGCAAAAGTAGTTTTCTGGCGCTCGGCCGATTGCAGATTCTGCGAATATTTTAGCATCATGGACACTTCCTCGGTATCCAATTGTTGCTTGCCGAATCTTGAGAGAATAGTCGCATACAATTTGCATTTTTATGGAGTACTGTTTTTTTTCTAGAAAATAGAATTCGTGATCTTTACTTGGGGATTCAGCCAACTTTATTTTTGTGCCATTGATGTAGCCAATACACCCTGGCAGCTCATTCAATGTATTTACAACAATTCTACGTCTTTCATCTCTTTCCGGCCAAAATAAGAACTTCGATTTTAAATGGATTATGGAGGCAATAACTCGGTTTGTTACTGTTATCACCGTTCCTCCATCTCCGACGCCGAACAAAGTTGCAACCTTTCGGATAGATGCACTGTCCCCATTAGAACCTAACCGAAACAAAGCAATTTGTAATTGCGTAGCTATAGGCAATTGTGGCACCGAGTTCTTATTTTTAAAAACAGGGTCTTCTTTGATCAAGCTCAGGATGTGGTTAAATTCTATTGCTTCTACGCGCAGCATTTGGCGCATGCGGTCATTGTCAAAGATGGACAAAACTTCTTTGTTCCACTCTTCAGACTTAGGCACGTACATATGACTGCATCTTCGAGATGCCAAGACTAGTGCACAGCTAAAGTTGAAGTTTAAGTTGAAAAACATGCAGCTGGAATACGGTACATTTATACTAGCTTGAATCTTGTGCCATTTGCTGCAGAATGTTTTTATAACATAAACCATTTATTAATTTATCTTTACCGCTTATTCGAGGCATTTTTGTTGACAAAATGCAAAAAATTTAGTTAAATTAAAATTGTTTACAAAATTTGACACAATTTATGTGAATTTTAGAATTAATATGTAAAGCGGTGCTCACACTTTTAATGAGTTATCTTTCTAAAGTTACCACATATTAACTTTAAAAGGAAACTGTGAATACCCTAATAGATTTTCTGATTATTTTTTAATGCCATAAACGCCTATGTGTATTGTTATGTTTTATGGGAAACCGAGTTTAAAGATTCGAATGGGTCAGAAAAATCGAAAAATCCACCTTTTCCTAAATTTATTTTCGTAAATGGATGGTGCATGCTTGAATAATATACAGCTAAAACTTGGTTCCCGTTGCTCAACAAAAACATTAAAAAAATTATTTTTTGTCTAACACTTAAGCCTCTCTCCACTTAAGCACTCAACGATTAAGACTGTATGACACTTCATTTTTTTTGTCCAATTTCAAAATATGAAAACAAGTGGCGCATGGCCAAGACAGTTATACATTGTAGGAAAAGGATGAAAACATACATCGTGCCAATTTTTTACATCTCCGCAACGTTACTATCTTATCTCTCTTTTCTTATTGGCTGCAGAAGAAAGAGATCAAGCTTGTTTTTGACACTTAATATTTGATCGAAACTTCGTATACACTCACACTTCTTGAATTTTAGCTTTAGCACTATTTCAACTGCTCTAGTTTCATTGTCAATGAATACAAATTGGACAAAACAATGAATACAGGTTTTATTGCTTTAAAATTATATTAAAAATTTTGAAAAAATCTTGAACTTCAAATTTTGTTCATGCATACACAGCCATGTTATGTTCCTCGTAAAGCATAGTACTCTGTTCAGTTTCATGTGAAATTCCACTCAAATCTCCATATAAAAAGTGACAGCTGCGAAACAAGCGTGTAAATTTTCACAACATGTTCGTCAGAGCAGTACTCTGTTCTGGTGCATGAAATTATCGCAAACATGTTTCTGAGCAACATTTTTCACGACAATTAAATTGTACTGCCTATTTATTTTGAAGTGAAAAGAGAGAGATCATATGAAATCTTCCAACTTATTCTGAGTCTTTCTGAGAAACGTTGCCATAGGAATTCCTCGCAACAAAGTTTAAGTCAGAAGTTTCACGCAACAAATACAAGTTGCCAGCGAAATTTCTCGTAAACGAACAGAGTACTAGGCTTAAAGAGAAAAAAAATAATCATTAGTCTATCTCATATGTATCGGTAACAAGCTCACTTTAAGTGAAAAAACGTGCACATTGGCGTCTTTGGCTTGAACAAAATTAACGATTCAGAAAATTTTGTGCATACGACTCTGTAAAAACTTTAGTAATGAAGATATGTAATTGCAAAATTATTTTTACAATTTGTTTGTCAAAGCGTTGCCAATGTCTTGAATCAGTAATTTTAGAAATTTATCTTTTGATCTGGGAGTTGTACGGAAACAACCTAATACACTGCCAGAAAAATGCAAGATTGGAAAAAACGCATAAACCGAAATAGAAAATTTTATTAAATTCTTTGTCTTTCGGTTAAATTTCTAATTATCTTAGTGCTTTTACAAAAATTGATTTTTGAGAAAGTTTCTTAAATTATTAAATTGCTGTTTGCTTAAAAAGAAAGTCACTGTGTCTACTGCAATTGCTGTGATGATTTCGACGCTCGGATGTGGGCGGTCCTTCTGATGACTGATTATCTAGTCTTATGAGTCCTTGACGATTTGTGCTGCTCCGCAATTTTTGGTTTCCACCGTGTCTACGTGTTTCTTCGTTCAATGCTGGCTCCGGTAAAGCATCCTTTACTTGCCCCGATTCTTCTATACCAAAGTAGAATCAATGATATCCTCTAAGAATAATCATATCTTGGCACATCTTGCGTAGATCTGCATTTTCTTCTTACTCATTGCTTATTCTTTCACGTATGCCTTTGGGATCTTGATCGAAAGAGAAATTCGTCCTTTGGCTCTGCAGATGTCCACTTACTGGAATGCCACGTAATCATAATTTATTTTAAATTTGGCATTTGTAGTCTAGTGGAGAGTGAGCTAGACTATCAACCCAGAAGTCCCTGGTTCGAATTCGGGTTCGGGCATGTTTCTTTTCACTTTCTTTACTCTTTCCTATATTTAATAATTATAGAAAACTAAAAATCTGCAACTAAATTGTGGAAAATGTGGAATTAAGGGACAGGAACAACTAAGGGCTGGAAATGCTTGCCGAGGTTAAGGCATAACACTATCCTCGGTTAAAAGCAATGCAAATAGTCTTTCACGGCTGTTTTCGCCTAATCAATAATTCACGTATGGTTCCAATCAATTCCTCTAAATAAATTTATCCCTTTCCTTTCAGGTCAAAGACCAAACCTTGTTTGTATAAGGCACATGCCTTGGTTCTTTGATCTTTAAAAAAAAAAACATTTTATAGCAGACATATTTTCTATACCGGAGCCAACAAGCACTCAGGATTTTTAGTTTATCCGCTAATTGTTTTATTAAGGTGAAATTGAGGAAGTTGTCGAAAAGCATTGAGATAATAACGAATGGACGAGGCATGTTCTGATTGCAGCATGTTATGAAAATTTGCGCCCATCCTAAGAGCACATAAACTGGAACATTTCTAGACTTGTACTAGATTTTTGAATGGATGAAATCGCATTCCATTTCTGTGTAACCACGTTATGCCCTGGTTGGTTTGGATGGTGATTCTAAAATTAGTAGGATCCAAGTAGCTCTAGTGAGCTGTTTTGATACCAAATAACCTCGTGTTTCTGTATGTTAAGTGAGTATTGCATGGATAGTTTATAGCTATCCTATGCGGTTGATGAATATTGGAAGGTTGTTGATTTTTACCGTTGAGAGTTTTTCTCGATTGTTAAAGACTAACTAGCCTAGCGCTCATAATATAGACCTGGCCTGGGCTGGGCAGGTGTACAGGGGTGCCAGCACGTAACTTGATACAATCGAGTTTTTTCGATACAACCGACAGTTGCCAGCACATACTTTGCTTCAATCCACTATCATATACATCGTCAGATTTGGCAGCACATCATTTTTAATACAACGTTTGAAACAAAAACATGAGTTGACAAGAAATAGTTATCATCTGCGGTAATTCTGTTCTAAGAAAAGAGAACCAAAACCACATTTGTCCATTAACCTTTAAGTAGGGACGTGAAGTTTTATCTATTTATTATTCACCCTTATCATCGTTGTCGAGCGTCGAACTAAGTGACTGTCGACTTTTCTGTCGAGTCGACCCGACGATTTTTGTAATAAATTAATTTTTCGGCAAGCCAATTTTGTAGTAGATGGCTTTGATAAAAAATACTATTGTGAACTTAAAAAAGAAAGAAGAAGACGTTTAAAGTAACATTTCAAAGAAATTTATGAAATAAATTTAGTTTTCTCTGACGAAAACTAAATAAAAACAAAATAAATGGATAGCATTGCAATATTTTTTGATGAAGAAGAAGAAAGTGCTTCTGCGCAAAACTTATCAAGGGTAAGACAACACCTAAGAAACAGCTTAAACGTGTTGGAGATGGAAGACACCGAGTAAGTCGATGTGAAACTACAACTAGTGTTAGAAATTTTTTAATTATTTATATAAAATTGTTATAGATTTATCCAAAACTTCTCTTTACCAAAGCAAGCATTTCAATACGTGGTGTCCGAAATAAGAAGCAAACTAAAAACACGCTCTCGAACGTTCGCTGTATTAGCAGAATTGAAATTGGCGGAAACTTTGCGATTCCTGGCTGAAGGAAGCTACCAACGTGGTGTTGGAAACGACTGCAATTTAGGTCTCGCGCAATCAACGATGTCAGGTGTATTAGAGGAGGTGCTCGACTGCCTGCAAACTGAAATTTGTCTGAAATGGATCAAAATGGCAAATACAAGGGAAGACAAAATAGAGGCAAAGCAACATTTTTACGACCAAAATGGTTTTCCTGGCGTCATTGGATGTTTGGATGGTACGCACATTCGAATATTTACGCCAAACAAGGATCCACAAAATGCGGATCCGGTTTATAGATGCAAGATACCCAGGATCCAGCCATGATGCTTTCATATGGATTACGAGTGAGTTAAGACATTTCATGCAAACAAACTTTGAAAATGGGGACAGAAACACTTGGCTTTTAGGTATGTTATAAAAATTTATAAAAATGTTTTGTAAATATGCCTATTTAATTTAAATATTTTATAAATATAGGCGATGCAGGATACCCGTTGGAACCCTTTTTAATGACGCCTTTTCGAGCAGCTGAGGAAAATAGCCCTGAAAGCAAGTACAATAGCGTTCATTCGAAGACCCGAAATATAGTGGAGAGAACAATTGGAGTGCTTAAGAACAGATTTCGGTGCTTGCTATCTGCTCGACAATTACATTATACTCCAGCGAAAGTTACAAAAATTGTGAATGTTTGTGCTGCTTTGCATAACATTTGCCTACACCAGTATTTGGCAAACACTAGCGCACACACGCAAAAGTAATGTATGCTTGTGTTTGTTTGCTGAGAGATAGACTGAAAGATGCTAAGCTTTACACCTCAGCTATGCAGTATTTCTCTGCTACGCCGCATCGTTTGTGTGCTTTGCCGATCATATCGGTGTGAAAAAAATGATTTGTGCCGAGCACGCGTGCCTATGGCGTGCCAAACACTGGTCTACACTATAATGCGCCTGACATCAATTATGTCCAACTACTGTAAAATCAGCCAACGGGTTCAAATATTGGAGATTCAACAGAAGCCAACAGCAACACGGTGGCTGTTCGCATAGGGAGGAGATAAAAGATGCAATTAATTATTAGTAAAATCTTATGTTTTTATGTTTAATGTATTTTTTATATTTTAAAAATGTTAAAGCAAAATTGAAAAAAAAAACATGATGAACATGAACTTGGAATAAAATTTATTTATGACAAGATATTTAGCAGTGTTATATATTTATAGGTCCGATAGTACAAAACAATTCAAATCACATTTCATTTTTCATATATAAAGTAAAAAAATAAGGTACTCTCTTCATGAGACAAAGTTACTTACATCTAAAAAATATGAGATCTCAGCTTTCTATAAAATATAAATTCACTTCTTATTTTTCTCTCTTTCAGCATACCGACTTTTCTTCCATTCAAATTTTTCTCTGGTTTCAGATTTTCTTCCTCTAACTTATATATCGCTTTCGATTATATCGTTCAGTCTCTTTCATGTGACTTTCATTATTTTTTAAGCTCTTATGGACTTCAGTATAAAAGTCCTTCTGAATGGCAATCTGATCCACCAAAAGTTCCACCTGGCTCTTATTATGCCTTTTATGCGAACTCTCATTATTAGTACAAGCTACAACGACATTCTCAGATACTTTATCTGCTGTTTCCTCCTCCCTAAGCGCTTATGCGGATGTTGATGGAACGGGATCAGGTAATGGTCCTGGTGGTATTTGGACAGCGGAAGTTCCAATGGCCATACCGACAGGGTGAAGCAGTTCATTACATCGCATGATGTTGGCGACGATTTCTTCCAACGGTGAGAGGAATTTTTGGTTGAATATGCCTCCTCCAGTCGCGTGCGACTCACGTTTGTTGTGTGCAATTTTTTTCTTAACCTTTCCTTTAGAGTCGATCCAAACCTATAATTATAACTATTGTAAGCTTACATCGATAGACTGGGATACATTTTTTAAACTTTCTGCCAGCCATCGCCGTCACGCAGTGGTGGACCCAAGCCATTTAGTTTTGTAGAGAGTGAGTCCCACTCTTGCTTGATGTCCATTTTGGTCAATCCTTTATGGAAACCTCTTGCTAATTCTGCATTCCTCTCCATGTGTTCTGCTAAGGCTTCGAATTGGTTCAAATTTGTTATTTTTATTTTAGACATATTGATTTCACAGGTTTGTTCTTTATTGTTTTTAACGTCGACTACAAAAATGATTTCGGCAAAAAATAACTGCTTTCAGTGACGCTCGGCCTACATATTGACAACTATGATGCGACAATTGTAATAGATTGCTTAAAATGTGTCACTGAAATGACGAGGTCGGCTACGGTGATACTATTCAGCTGTTGTCGTGCATTTAAGATTCGACCTCGACAACGATGATAAGGGTGATTATTTATTACATTGATTATTATTATTTATTTATTATTTACTTACCAATCCATTGACCGCTCAAACTTTTCTCTTCATAATCGTTTAGCAACTAGAAGTACTGTAATCTGTACTACTTATCCAAGTAGGTAGGAGAAAACCATGTGATTCTCGGAAATCGCGAATATGTAGAGGCCTCTGAGACCCCACGTCCATAGTTAAAGGTTAATAAAAAACAAATGTAGGTTTTGACTAATTTAATAAGTGGTCATAAAGATTTTGCAAGAGGGATACTTAAATCTGCCCAAGGAAAAAACCAGCATTTTGTACCAGCAAGAAGAAAAACCAGCAAAACTCATGTTGACATATTTCTAGTGGATTGCTTTTATCTCTAAAATACCTCCTTGTAAATTTTTCCACTAGCTCTTTCTTCATCCTTACTCTCCGACTCAAAGAATATCATTTCTTAATTGGATTTGAAAATAATTGTCGAATTTAAGATAAAAAACCCCATTTGACACTTCACATTATAGTTCACAATGACATTTTCAAGTTTAAGTCACAATGACACTCGTTTAAAATTACGTGCTGCCAATAAAAATTTGTTTCGAGTTGAACGTCTATCAACAATCCTCGATTGTATCAAGTTACATGCTCGCACCCCAGGATGTTAGTGTTTTCTTTTCATTTGGGTCGTCGCAGCTGCGGCAGTGGGTGTTGTAGGGTGGTCCGATTTTTCCGGCGTCTACTCCGGAACCAGCGACCCGTAGCAACAGCCGTGATTCTGGCTACTTTGCTCCGGAATCTTGCGAGCATTTCCTAATTTCGACTTAGGTTGTAAAGGGGCCATAATTTTCTTGAGTGGTCTCAAGCCCTTCCACCTACGATTAGCTAAGGCCAAGAAGTAAGAGTAAATTCCTCCCTGAACGGAGTTAAGTGGAATTGCTACTGATGCCGTTCTTAAAACGTCAAGGCAGACCCCCCAACCCAGTTCATCTGCCTTTTCATTAAAATAAATATGCCTATGGCCTGGAACCCAAATAATAGTAATGTTATGTTGGTTGCTTAGCCGGGCCATTTCACCCTTACACTGCCTTACCAGTTTAGAGTTGCTGTTGATTGCAGCTAAAACTTTGATGGCAGCTTGGCTATCCGTTAAAATAGCTGCACTGAAGTGGTTAGTGCTGCCTCTACTTAAAGCACAACAAGCTTCTCTTATTGCTAAAAGCTAAGCCTGGAAAACGCTGGCTGAGTCTGGTAGACGAAAAGCTTCCACCACACCCAACTTCTCTGAGTACATACCAGCTTCCACTCTGCACTCCAGTGCAGATCAAGCTTGATGTCTATATCTATAGGAAATATGTGTGTCAGGATATTAAGTGCAACGATGGGCACTTAATATTCAGAAGTTGGTTGTTTAGTTCTTGAATGAAAAAGTGTGGCACTTTGGTTTTTGTGGTGAATAGCATCAGTTCCGTCTGGCTAGGGTTAACTCCTAGGGTTAACTTAGCACCTGGCTGCCCAGAGACTTAAGTTAGGTTAGGTTAGGTAATGGTGGCTGAGCCGATAGACGACTCGTACACTTAGGCCAGTGCATGTCCGTTGTGATAACACATGATCCCTTTAAAAAAACCTAGTAGAGATTTCCCTCCTCAAACCAGTTCGAGCGGATAATGAATTTAAGGATATGCTTGATTTCCAGGTATGAGACTTCGGCAAGTCCATTTAAAAAGGGAAGGCCCAGAGTTGCCATTCTCCTTTTAGCTAGAGCCGGACATTCGCAGAGGAGGTGCTGAATGCTTTCTACCTTTTCCTCGCATCTGTAGCTTCTGCAGAAATAGTTTGATGCAACTCCCAACCGAAGGGCATGCGCTCCGATCAGGCAGTGACCTGTTAGGATTCCTACTATTTTTGACAGGTTTAACCTGCTTAACTCAAGCAGTGAGTTGGTGTGTTTTAAGTCGTAGGTAGGCCATGTTAGCTTAGTTATCCTACATGTATCAAGGCGTTCCTAGCGTTCTTGTGCAAGACCTAAGGATCTGTTCTTGCACTGGAGTTTATAGGAGGAAATGGGTATACCAATAAAGTCCTCATTTAAGAGGTTGTTAGAGGTCGTACCCTTCCTTGCCAATTCGTCGGCCAAATTGTTGCCCTCGAAATCCCTGTGTCCGGGTACCAATATGATGTGAATTCTGAGTAGCCTTGCCATCTCTTTAAGAGATTTGTGGCACTCAGTGAGAGTTTTAGAGCTGTCAATATTTGAGTTCAGTGCCTTCAGTGCAGCTTGGCTATCTGAAAAGATGGAAATACTTTTTCCTTCAAGGTCTTTTTGACCTAGAATCCTAGTGGTTTCGTGAATAGCCATCATTTCCGCTTGGTAGACACTAGGAAGTCTAAAGGACGCTTCGATTTCGAGATCCTGGGAGTAGATACCTCCCCCTACTTGTTCTCGAAGTTTGGATCCATCTGTGAAGATTTTTATGACGGAGGTTTTAAGGGGGATTTTGTTTGCCTAGTCTAGCCGTGAAGGGATGAAAACTGCATAGTTCTTTTCAAGATTTAAGCACGGCACACAGTAGTCTGTTTTGTCGGGTGCAGACGAGTTCAGAACAATTGTGTGGCCGCAGTTGTTACCTATCCAATTACCAGATTCTCTAAGTCTCAGGGCTGCTGTGTTGGCACATTCCCTGGCAAAGATATCGAGTGGAGGAAGGTGAAGCATGACATTGAGGGCGCTAGTTGGTGTTGAGGACAGTGCCCCCGTGATACAAAGACCTGCGCTTCTTTGCAAACTTCTGAAGTGCGGTTGCCTTATCAAGGGCCATCGACCATACCAGTGAGCCATACATTAGTATGGGGCGGACAATTGCTGTATAAATCCAGCGTACTATTTTGGGGGAGAAACCCCATTTTTTACCTATAGCTTTTTTACAAGCAAATAGTGCTATGTTTGCCTTTTTAACACGTTCCTTAATGTTAACATTCCAGATAAGCTTCTTATCCAGAATAACTCCTAGGTATTTCATGCTGTCGCTAAAGAGCAACCTCGTGCCGTTCAGACGCGGAGGTTCTAAGTTGGGGGTTTTATATTTCCTAGTGAAAAGAATGAGATCTGTTTTCTCGGGGTTTACACTTAACCCACACGTGGATGCCCATCTCGAGAGAATTAAGAGTGCTCTCTCCATGAGTTGACAGAGAGTCTGGGGAAACTTTCCGTTAAAAATGATTGCAATATCGTCTGCATAAGCAACAACCTTGTAGCCTTCCCCCTCCATGATACGCAACAGATGGTCAACCGTCACGGACCACAGAAGTGGAGACAAAACTCCTCCCTGCGGAGTGCCTCTGCTTACAAACCTACGAGTGGAGGATCCCCCCAGTTCTGCGTTCACCACGCTGCCCAAGAGCATCTGGTGTATGAAACTCACGAGAAAATCCTCCACCCCCAGTTCCGACAAGGCCAAGGTGACTGCACATGGAAGGACGTTATTGAATGCCCCTGCTATATCTAGAAAAGCAGCAAGTGCGTATTCTTTGTTCTCAAGTGATTTTTCGATGGTAGACACAAGAGAGTGCAGAGCTGTCTCTGTAGATCTGCCTTTAATGTAGGCATGTTGGGATTTTAGAAGCCTGTCAAGTTTCGGCTTAAGAAGAAGCCCAATAAGTCTCTCTAGAATTTTAACCAGAAAGGGAGAGAGGCTTATAGGTCTGAAGTCATTCGATTTAGTGTGAGAGGACTTACCCGCTTTCGGTATAAAGATAACTTTTGTCTCTCTCCAAGCTGTTGGAATATAGTTAAGGCGTAGGCAACCATAGTAGATTGTCTGAAGCCCAGAGACTTAGTTTTCATAAAGCAGCCTCCATTAGCTCAGTGAGCGTAGGAGGGAACAGCCCTGAAACCATTACAAATACATCATCGGTATAAACCACCACTTTGACACAGTTACAATTTAGTGTGGTGAGATCTTCGTTCATGCCGACGATCCAGAGTAGGGAAGAGATCACTTCTCCCTGTGGAGTACCCCTCTCTCAAAATCCCCTGGACAAATCTCGTGAGTTAACTGCAACCCAGGTCTGCCTGGACTATTCTGTTACTGAGCATTGAGACTATACCGCTCCTCCTGGTGTTGGAACACCACGGTTGGTCAGAGAGTCAAGAATGGCCTTAGTGTGTAGATTGTTAAAAGCTCCCTCTATACCCAAGTAGGCCTCGAGAGTGTATTGCTTAAGGAAGATTGATTTTTCAATTATAGTGATGACCTCGTGTAAAGCAGTATCTGTGGATCTGGCCTTTAGGTATGCATGCTGAGCGTTGGATATGGTGGTACCAGTGTTGAAATTTTCACTTTGATTAAAGTGTTTCACTTCTTTTTCGAGGCTCACACTTCGACACTTCCTCTTTGACATGAACACTTCCATTTGGTCCGAAGTGAAATTTCTTTTTAAAAAATGGCAATTATGATTACTAATTGTTCGCACATCTCTAAAACGAAAATTAGAAATGACAGATTATCAAATTTGGCAGCATTTGTTTTCCATTTCCAAAAAAGAGTTTCACTTGTAAAAGGCGCGTTGCAAAAAAAAAAAAGAAGCTAGGTAGAATTTATGGCAAAGTAAGTTAAATTTATGTAAAATATATCAAAATGTAAAATTTACAATCCTAGACCAGCAAAAAAGGTTCTTAATAAGTGCGGATTCACCTCCATGCACCTAGAAAGTTGTTCTTGAATCATGCAAGCAGGCTGTGGATTCCAATGAAATTGAAACGGCTGCCATTGATGAACATATTTCTGTTTTTCCGAGTACAAGTGAGGCCTTTGTTGAAAACACTTCCTAAATTTTTTCATAGTAGTTATTAGCTAAAAAAATACTTAAGAGAGTCAATTCGAAGATCCTGTTCTAAAAGAGGTAGAAATTTTAGATCTGGCATTGCTGGGTAGTAGTTAAAGAAAATTAAATAGAAGAGTTGGAAAGTGAAATGAAACAAATTTGGAAAAATTTTGGATATCTGTTTTCAAATTTTAAAATGCTCTTGGAAATTTGCTGTATCCAGCTTAAGAAATTTGTTGGAGTTTTATTGTGTTTATCACATAGCAGCGCCACAACAGAACGGTTATTTTCGCAGATGAAACTAATAAAAAGTAAAATGCGGAATAAACTCATTGCCTGCATTCAGCGGAAAGAACTGTTCCACAACTTTCGGGCTGAATGGTATGCTCTCACAGAACATGTTCCTTGAGATGCCACAATTTATATAGCGAAAATATTTTATGCTACTTCGCTACTTGAGCACTTTTTCGGCTAGAATGCGGCCATTGTGAATATAGTAAATTCTTTATTGCTAATTAAAGAATGTATTTCAGAGGACACACTTGCAAAGTGGTACCCATGTATATATGTATATACATTTTGTTCATGTGTTCGTATTGAATTGTTTTGTGTACTATTTCGTTTTACTTTATTTCTTTTTTGTTACAAACATAAAGATGTGTATTTTAACCGTTGAAACTAATTTTTGTGTTTTCCCATCTAAGCGTTTGTTGCTTCGCTTTACTCTTTTTGAAGAAATTCAATTTCACGTCGCTTCACTTCACTTTTTCTAAAATTTTATTTCGCTCAAAAGGGACTAGGTAAAGCTTTTAAAGAGTCGTATGCACAAAATTGTCAGAATCGTTAAGTTTGTTTATTGCAAAGAAGCCAATGTCCACATTTTTTTCACTAAAAGTGTGCTTGTTACCGCTACAGATGAGATAGATCAGTGATTATTTTTTCTCTTTACGAAGAAAACAATTAGCTGTGTATGTATAAATGTTAAAATAAAGATTTTTTTCATAATTTTAATTATTATTTTAATTCAATTTTTTTAGCAATAATCGTTAAATGGTTAGACGGAATTCGTTATTAAAATTAAAAAAAAAAATTTATGATTATGTGAATTTATGAATAAATTTTTATAAAATATATTTTTACATATTTTGTAATTTAAGTGTATTTTTTTGATAAATGCAGGTTTTTAAATAGAATGTAAAAAACTTTTTAAAAAATTGGACATAACATGTATAATGTGAAAACTTTCTCTTTACCCCGTTAACGTACAAAAAGACATGATTTCAGACATTTTTACATTGTGACTTAACTATTTGATGTTTTAAAAAACTTTTTAACAAAAAAAAAAAACAAAACAAAACCAACTTCAAAGCCACTACAAAGTAAAAAAGAATTTTAAATTACTTTTCAAATTAATTCTTGGTCAAATTTAATAATTTATTTATATATAGTACTAAATTGGAAATCTTATTATTATATTTTTTTTCTTTTTTGGATTATTATTATAAATGTATTAATTTCTCCATAAATAAAAAACCTTTAAAGTCGGAGCGTTTATTTTATAAAAGTCTGATTATATAAGCGCCGACTTTAAAGGCCGTTTATTCATGGAGAAATCAATATACATATATATGATAATACAAAATAGAAAAAAATTATAATAATAGGATTTCAAATGATATACTATATATAAATAAATTATCAATTTTGATCAAGAAGTAATGTGAAAAATAATTTTAAATTATTTTTACTTTGTAGTGGTTTTGACGCAGGTTGTTAAAAAGTTCTTATTTCTTCCTTTTAAGAGATTATGATAACAATTTTTCCCATTCTTGTAACGATTTTTTGTACCCTAGTGTCAACATTAACTGAGAAACAGTATTTTTCTTATATTGCCACACCCATTTGCCCACTTTATTCAAAGTAAATTTTCATTATTATGCCTACTCCTGTACTAAATTTCAGTACCGTAGTGTCAATATTATTCGAGTTACAGCGTTTTTCTAATATTTCCACGCCTTCTATCGAATAACGCCTACTTTTTTGAACATCACTTTTAATAATTGTGCCTACCCCTGTACTTAATTTCAGTACGCTAATGTTAATACTATTCGATATAAAAAGTTTTTCTTTTATTGCCACGCCCCTGTTTCGAACACCGCCCACTTTTTTACAAGGGCACCTCTACGTCTAATATCTCTATCTTTTGACAAAAAATTGTGACAATCGGGCAAGTGCTTTAAGAGTAATCGATGTACATACATTTAAAAAAAAAACCTACCAACTTGAGAACCTCCTCCTTTTTGAAGTCGGTTAAAAATATGTCAGATCTTAAGTGAAAAAGTACTTTTAGAAAAATATTTTTTCCAACCTTAAATTACTTTATATCATCCTCAACCCTTTGAGGACGACAAACAAACCGCTGTAAATTTAAAATTTTTTTGTGGAATTGTCATCACCGATGGCATATTTCTATATAAAAGTAAAATAAAAACCAAATTTAAAATTCCGAAAAACCCATCCGGAAAATTTATTAATTACTTTGTTGGAGTAGCGATTTATAAAGGTTTTGACATAATTGGGATGAGAAAATATATCCGCTCGTATTTTAAAAACGTTTGTGGTGCCTATATCTGTAGTCTCTGAGAAATCGGGATTAATATATACCTATGGAAGTTTTTTCGACTTCCTAGTATTTTCTTTCTCTTAAAATTAAAACAAGTTCGAAAAATGTGGCACATGTTAAAAGCCACATTTATTTCTAATCCCTTAAGCTCAATTTTATAAAATTATCTCGTAAATTGTGCTCACACGACTTAAAAATGTAAATGGGTTATTTTTCACCAATTCGTCGTCAAAGGGTTAATGGTGAAGAATTTCAGAAAATAGCAAAAACGAACTTTTTATAAATTCGGTCGTTTTTTTTTACCTAATTCTTATAAGATTTTATAAATTCTTAAGTAAATTATATTCATCTTTATCCATGGTCTTGGAATACAACCCGGGACTTTTCTGACAGACAATAATAATTTTTAAAAACTTTAATTGCTCAGTACTTATCTAAAATCAGTAAATGCGCTTTATGTTTTATTTGTAGACTTATGGAAATGCAATTTTTAACATAGCAATCAAAATAGCAATCCGTGAGGGGACTGCCGACCGAAGCGAAAAGCTATATATAAAATATTAGTATTCCCTGGAAGACTTTGTCCTGCCACGGACCTCTTTACTGCTTTGTAAAAATTTTCATGCTAATCGGAAAAACTGTTTTATATTTCCACTCCGTCAGACTTTGATTATATTTTACAAAACATTTTTTATTCAGATAGCATTTTCATTATATAATTACACCAAACTATATTATTACATTTAAATTGAATATTGTTGATATAAAAATAAAATACAGGGAGCACTATTGAATGAAAAATAGTCCTCATAAAATAAAATAAATTTTCTATTTTTTATATATGATATTTTGTTTGATTCGTCTTGAGGTCTCTTTTAATGCCTGCCTTTAAGATCTTGCTACAGGGAAAACAGAAAACATAGCAAGCAAAGTGCAGTTCATTTTCTGCCTCCGATTCGGTTCATCCGGTTCATCATTAATGCACATTATTTTCGTCTTTTATCATTTCATTATATTCTAAATTATGGGTTTTAGTATAAAAAACAAAGTAAAACATAAAGAAAAATATAAATTAATGAAATAATAATATACACTTAAAATACGTTTAAATAGAATTTGTATTTACATTATTTTCACTGTTTGCGTCATAAATCATTGCATTATATTCTAAAAAAGTTACTATATGCTTATGGTAGCTGAAATAAGAAACAAAAAATTGTTGGACGATGCAGTTCCAGTCATGATAAATTTATTATTAGGTAGCCTTGACAAGTACTTATTTTTTCACGAGCTGCGATCATCGAATTTTACACAAAAGAAAACAATATAAAGTGCGTGGCAGCTTTCAGCGGAGTCAATGGTTGGCAAATGTTTTTTAAAATTTAAGTCAGAAACCTTTGCAATGAAATGATCCATTCACAGCAGTTGACTCCTCTGAATGCGGCCAATGTGTGTGACACACGTTCCCTAATTTGTTTTCTTTTGTTTGACATTCGATGGTCGAAACACGAAATATCACTCTTACCTATTACTTATTATACCATGGTCCCAGTCAGAGAATATGCTGGTGACATTTATAAAACTACAAATGTTTTTTATGTTGGTCATGAAACTCAAATACACTCTCTTGTATCCTGGCTACCAGGCGCTCAGCAAATGCAGCAAGCAATCATCAATAAGTTTATCTGCTGACAATTGGTCTGTCATAAAATAATCTTGAAGGTTATTTACTGTTTTTCTTTCAATGTAAAGGGTCCGCCAAATAACTTTTTTTTTTTTAAAATACTATAAAAAAAACTACTGGATATTTTCTCAAATTTCTTTTTTTTATTTGAAAGTACAATCCTTCCGGTTAATAATGAAAAATAATTTCATTTAAATGGCTGCATCGGCTGGCCATGCAGTAGCCTACACGATCGGTCCAATTTTTAAGCACATTATCGATTGTGTGCAGCTGTATTTCACCAATAGCTTCACGAATATTGTCCTTTAAAGCAGTGATGTTCCTCGACGCGTCGTCTTTAATTGTCGACTTTTTGGTGTCGACAATGCAGAATGTGTCGACAATGTAGACAATGTCGAGAATTATGTAAACAATGTCAACAAAATGCAACACTGCAAAAATGCAAGTTCCATTTAGATTATGCTGATTCTTAAAACCTTTTGAAAAGTTGTTTAATTAACACAAATTAACAAATTTTACAATTAAACAAACAAAAGCCATGCCCAGAAGGCGTAAAAATAAGGAATACTTCGAACTTGGACTCAATTTAATTAAAAATTACAATAAACATGCAGCCATTTACATTACTTATCTACACGTCGTTAAAAGCAATTGTCTACACGACATTGTCGACACCGTCGACAATAGTATTGTCGACATCATTTTCTCTACGCCGCACATCACTGCTTTAAAGCGTCAATTGTCTCTGGCTTGTCGGCGTAATACTTATCTTTGAGGGCACCCCACAAATAATAGTCCAACGGTGTCAAATCGCAGCTCCGAGTTGGCCAAACGACATCAGCTCTGCGGCTGATAATGCGATCTTCAAAAACAGGCCGCAAAACATCGAGTGTAGCTTCGGCTGTGTGACACGTAGCGCCGTCCTGTTGAAACCAAATGTTGCCAATATCCTCCTATTCAATTTTTGTGATCAAAAATTCGTTCAACGTGGCCCGATAACGATCGCCATTGACTGTAACGGCCACTCCTTGCTCATTTTCGAAGAAAAATGGCCCAATTATGCCTCTGGACCAAAATCCGCACCAAACAGTGACTCGTTTTGAGTGCAGCGGCTTTTCAATGTATGCGTGCGGGTTTTCAGTGCCCCAAATGCGACAATTTTGCTTGTTTACATACCCGCCAAGATCAAAATGAGCTTCATTTGAAAAGATGATTTTTTTTGGCAAAATCGGCATCTTCTGTAAGTCGATCGCAGGCCCACTTAGCGAAGCGAAAACGCATTGGATGGTCAGTTGGCTTCAACTCCTGAACCAATTTGACTTTGTATGGCGTCATACCAAGGTCTTTATGCAAAATTCGTCTCAATGATGTCTCCGAAATGTTCAATTGTTGAGAACGACGGTGAATTGATGTTGATGGCGCTTCACGCACACTTTCTGCCACAGCAGCAATATTCTCGGGTGTACGCACTGTTTTTGGCTTTTCACACTTTGGTTTATCGATGAGGATGTCAGTTTCTTTCACTTTCACAAGATAACGAACATACGGAGCTGACGGTGCTTCTCTTCTTCCAAAATCCGTACGTGATTTTCGCACACATTCTGCAACATTACCATGATTTTCAAAGTAATGTCTTAATATTTCCCAGCATTGTTCAAGCGTATACACAACCATATTCGTTCAGCGGAAGCATAAAACTAATTATCTGTCGAATCAGACATGAGCTAAGTGTTACCATTCACGAAATAAGCACTAGTTGAAAAAAAAACGTTAGATGGCGGACCCTGTATATGTAGATCTGTAGCTGAACTAAAATACATTTACAACTACAATTGCAAAACAAATCTACTACAACGACGAACAGAGAAGAGCAGTATCACATCGGTTGCGCAACGTTAGAGGGGATGAACCAAATTGGTGGCGGGAAATAAGCAGCACTTTGCTTGCTATGTTTTTTATTTGCCTGGTAGCAAGATCTCAAGTGGAGGCATTAAAAGAGACTTCACGACTTCACAATTGATGTGTGAACACTCATCAAATCGCCATCAAATCCATACAAGTTGGTCAAATCATTTGATGATCGATTTGATGAGCGATTTGAAATGTGAAAAGTCCTATTGATGACGAGAGTTACTCGCAAAATGATGATGACGATGACGCAAACCAAAGATTTACCCTTTACCAAAATCGTTCAACGCGCCTAAAGAAGTTTTCACTTCAAAAATAAAATCCACATTCACGAATATTAATAATGCAATCAATTTTGAATGAAAAAGTCTCGTTTTCTTCCTTTAAACAGCATATAGCTGCACCCACATAGAAAATCCTGGCTACGTGCCTGTTCCAGCACTTTGTTACAGAAAGCCCATTCACATTTGGGTATTGAAACAGAAAAGCCTTATAGTAGTACTTCGCAAAAAACAACCGTTACTACACAAGAAAAACAAAAACACTTCACAGATTGAAAATGTTAAAGAAACCTAAAACAAAACATAGGGCGAATAATTCTGGCAATGGATCACATTAACAATGTATTCCGGCAGGAAAAAGTCGGACGGCAAATGTCTGGAGAAAACAAATCAAAGAAAAATTGCAATCGACAAGAAAATCTCACCTTAGGCTTAGCCGGAAGCGCTTTTATGACCCGTGCGGCAGACAGACCAACAAACTCCACATGTTTCTGCACATAAGTATGTGCTTGTAATGAAAAGGTTCTCATACCTACCTACACACGTGTATGAATGAAGAAATGTAGTTTCTTGTTGAAACCATTTGCCAAAAATTTAAAAAGAAAAAAAAAAAACAATTTCCACAGAAAGAAACTAAAGGAAATTAAAGTCATTGTATTAGTAAGCCACATGGTTAGGGTTTTTCGACAAAACGTTTCTTTCATCTTTTCATCTTTAAACCTTGTTGGAAAAAATGGAAGCAAGAGAACAAAGCAGAAAAAGCTTAAGAGTAGAACACTTTTTGATGCTTCATTAGGCAGTCAAATTGGTGAAAACATGAAATGGAATGGAATCCGATTGATCAGGTGAGTTATCCTATTTTCTGTTTTTAAAGTGACTACATTTCGTCTTAACTCGTAGTTTTCGATAAATTGTATGTTTAAAATGCTACAGCGTTGCACAGTATTATAACTCGATACGTAAAAATACAATGATGAAAGATATCTCCCGTACAATAACAAAAGGCAGCAACTAATTTGTTATGATTTCGAGTAAATCAACTTTTAAGGTTTTTTGTTAGCCCTTTATAATTTATAGCTTTACAAATCAAAAATTTAAAATAGTTCTCATCTAAAAGTGCCTCTACACTATATGTTTGATACATATGACAAGTCAAAAATTACAAATGGTTTTTAGCTACGGATAGTGTGGAACGTATGAAACTGTGGTTTTGAAATGTCGTTTGTATTTGCGTCTGTAAATTTTTGAATAAGAACCGTCTCTAATTTCGTATGTTTTTCCATCTGTACAAAATGTCAGTTTGATATTTTTTTTTGTGAAAATGGGAGAAATGGTAAATTTTAAGATATTTATTCAAAAAATTGATTTATAATGAATTTATTCTTACAGCCCTATTCTGGCAAATTAACAAATTGTTAACCAGTATTTTGAATATTTCTATGTGTTTATTGTAATTTTTTGATTTCAAAACAAAATTTGAAGCTCAAAAATTACAAATTTTGATAAAAATTGTCAACTGCTTTTCAGTTATTGACAATTTCATTAACAAATTTTGATTTTTCAGCTTTAAATTTTGTTTGAATACAACAAACACATAGAAATATTCAAAATACTGGTTAACAATTTGTTAATTTGCCAGAATAGGGCTGTTAGTTTCAATGGCCAAAGCAGGACACTTTAGAGCTTTGCGGTATACAAAAATTTCAAAAGCAGCTTTTTATTTTCAAATGACGTGCCAGAAAGTGTGGAGACAAAAAAAAAGCTGTCTGACAGAAAATTAATTTTGACACACAGATGAAATGCGATATGACATCTGCATGTAACATATAGTCTGGGGGCACCTTAGGCATGTAACTGACCCGTAAACATTGTGAACCTTGTGAACTTACATGTGCGTAAACTATCTGTTAAAATTTGTATGGGCGTGAGTTTACATCATTTTCGAGCTTATTTTAGAGTGTAAGCTAGCATGTAAATCAACGTGTGTGAATTAAGGTTGCCTTTTGATGCTAATCATTACATAGATACTTATTTACTTTTTTTATTAAATTAATTATAATTATATATTTTTTTAATCTATACTATTATATAAAAGGAGACTCACGAAATTGATCCAGAATAAGCTCGGTAACCGCTGAACCGATTTTGATAATTCTTTTTTTATTCGATTCCTATGATTATATAGATTGTTATAGCTTACCAAGTTCTTCGAAAAATGTATTTTTAATTATTACAAAATCACGCATTTTATTTGATGCCTTCATTCAACCAGCAGCATAATATAACAGCAAACAAAGCTTTTCTCTCTTTGTCGCGAGAGCTTCTCTCAATATAACACGACAGCCATGTTGTGTAGTTAAGCTGAATTCACTGATAACCTTCAGAATGTTTTTGTGTGATTTAAAATAATGTTAATCAAGTTGAGAGCGTGCAGAAATTTTTCTTTCTGAGCGAAAACTTCATATAAAAAAAAATTGCAAAACATGCTGAAGGTGATCAGTGAATCCAGCTTTACTTTCATTGGCCCAAAATACGCTGTAGTGCTCAGTCTGCGTGAGCAGTCACCCTCCAGGAAAAATCGGAAGGCTTTCATCTAAAAGTGATAAAGAAACATTCCCCACCTTATCTTTTGAAAGCTTAAGGGTAGTTTTGTATATATATTGTTTCCCCACCGCATCTTTTGGAAGCTTAAGGGTAGTTTTGTATTTATAATGTTTCCAAACAGCTTCTTTAAGAATGCATGAGGAAACTTTTATTTATTGTCAAGCAATGACAATAGAAAATATTAATATCATTGTTTTCTAGCCGCTTATTGTCGAATTCGATAGTCTAGTGGTAGCGCTCTCGACTGTCGCTCAGGGGTCCCGGGTTCGAATCCTGGCCGAATCCATTTTCATAACAAGGGAGAGGAATGTTTCCACATTAATTCTTAAAACAGGGGACAGGACTGTTTCCAATTAACTTTTGAGGACAGCGGAGAGGAATGTTTCCACATGACTTTTTAACACAGCGGGGAGGAATGTTTCCCTCTAATGACATGCTATGTTAAAAAAGCAATGGAGTGTGCAACAAAGGGGAATGCTTCCTACATTCCATGGAATGTTTCCTAGTAACATCCGGGAATGCTCACATTGGCTGGAGGGCAGTTATTCAAAAGCACACTGTACTGGTCAGTCGGCGTGAAACCAGTTTTATTTTGTGTACATGAACTGTGTTTGATTGTATTGGTGTAGGCATCCCATAAATAAAATATGATACTTCGCTTATGTATGCATGTCAGTCCATCGTCACTACAGCTTTTTCGGTGAGTGAAATTTCGCGCACTTCATGTCGCCTGCCTCACCTCCCTTGCCAAAAAAAACCCGGTTTCACGCAGACTGAGCACTACAGTGTATTTTGGGCCAATGAGATTCTTGCTTTCATACATTGTTGGTTAATTTTCTTTGCAAATGTTTTGAAGGGAGTTGCCAGAATTTAGTTATAAGCATTAAGTATGTTTTGCAGCCTTGCTAGCCAGCTTTTCCCCACTTGAGATTCTGTTAGTCTATCTATACAAATATATAAAAGCGTTGTAACACTGCACAGATGTTTGACAATCACGCAAGAACCACTGAACAGATTAACACGATATAGGTATCAAACGATTTGTTATTTCAACTTAGTCATAATATGCTATGTTAGATTTGCCACGTCTACTTTTCATGCCCTTTTTTTGCGAAAAATGCTATATTTCAGACAATTTTGGTCGTATGAGACTAGAATTTGGTAATCTTCGTTGTATGGTTACGTTCGCTAACTTTACTAAAAATGGACATGACCCACTTTAGTTAAGTCCACTTTCCGGGGGATAAGCTTGGAGTAAAGAAAAGCGCACTAGGTTTAAGCTCTATTGGGCTGAAATTCTGGCATTCTATTGTTTCGAGTATGAGATGGTTTAAGTGAAAAAATTTAGCCACACCCCCATTACCGCCCAGAATTAAACGAAAATGGTATATTTCGAACGGTTTTGGTCGTATTAGACTAACATTTGATAATTTAGTTCATACGGCTACTTTCGGCAACTGTACTGAAAATGGCGAATATATAAATTTTTATTTTTGAACAGCGTGAAAATTCGTATATAGCAGTAAGGTGGTCTGCGGCAGGACAACGTCTGCCGTGAAATACTATACATCAATAAGAAAGCTGTATACATCAGAAAATTCTGATCGTCATGCATTGATGTTTCAAACAGAATAGCATGTGTTTTGTTCGAAGGTCAATTTACACTTTTAAAAATTCACAAAACGATCATAAAAATTTCATTGAATTGGGTCAGGACAAAGTCTGCTATAACTACACCGTTAATCATGAATATATAGCTAAGGAAAAAGATTAAAACATAGATTTATGTATATAACTTTAGAATAGTTTGAAATATTTTTCACAGAATTATTTTTTAAGCTTTATTTGAAAATGTTTTTCACATAAATTAGTTTTTAAGCTGTAGCACATTGCAAAAAATATAACAACATTTTAAGCAAATAAGTTTTCATCAAAAAATCATAGGGGGGGGGGGAGGTATGATTTTTAATGATAGACACTGTTTGTGTCAAGAAATATTAATTTTTGCAGATAAATTATGTTATATGAAAGAATAAGAAAATGAAAATTAAAAAAAAATTAAAATTAAAAATAAATATGTACAACAAAAGTAACTCTTGGCCTATTTTTGAGTACAAGTTGGATATTTAGAGGTTCTTTGAAAACAACATAAAACATTGTATTGGTGAGGTAACAGTTAACCTTTTCTCATATTCCCAATTTAGTTAATTGAACTTTCAAGCAAAGAAAATTTGATGAAAATGGATTTGAAAATGGCGGAAATGTTTGCTTTCTAAGTCAAAATATGAAATTTCAATCATTTTTTTCTCATTCTGAGGCTTAAGAAAATGAGTTATGCTGAAAAAAATCTATAGTTTTGAGATATCGCAATGATTTTAATGTCATAATAACAGGTTTTTTTAAAACATACCTTATATCCGTACAAAATATTTCCGAAAAGAAAAGATTTTAATTTTTACCGTTAATTTTATTAATGACTGTCCATACAAAAATGCATTGTTGTGCATTGAGAAAGTCTATAGTTTTTGAGATATCGCCATAGTTGTATGTCATATGTTGGATGTCATTATAACGGCCTCTTTATTAAATTTAAGAATATATTTATTTTCAGAATATATGTAAAAAATTAAAAAAAAAGCGCCAGGTAAATTTATGTCATCATAACATTTACAGTTTAAATAAAATATTCAAATTAAATAAAGAATTTTTTAATATTTATAACATTTTTACATAATCAAACAAAACAAACACAATCATTTTTATGTTTAGAATTTGATTCAATATAAATAAATACTTAAATTTTAAGATTTAAAATTTTTACATGGTATTTAATATTTTTATCGCAGGCGAAGCAGCGGGTATTTGATAGTAATATATAATTTTTTTATTTTTCTATGTTAATAAAGTTTTTTAAAAGGTTTAAAATTGAACAAAGGTGATTCCGCAGCGTTAACCGCAGCTGTCATTTCGTTGATATTTACACTTTATCGCTCATCAAAAGTTTTCATGCTTTTACATGCTTAGATGAGAACCCTTTAAGTTTTAGTTTTTACAAATGTACTGCTTACCTTGACGTAAGCTAAAAATTATTTAATTTCATTCATTACCTTTATAATGATTACGTTCCGAATACAGTAAAAGTTGTTTATCCTTTTTTTCACAATGAGAGTGATCAAACGCGCGCACATAAAATAGGTAGAGCAGTTAATAACCCCAATAACTTGTTTACATATTATGGCCCCATTATGAGATTAATAAATTTAGTAAAAGAAAAAACGGTTGCTTTTGTAATTATTTCGCTAGGTGTAGGTCAAATCACGCAAAATTTCAATGTTTCTTTTGTTTTGTTTATTTTTATACTCATTTTAAAATTTTAAACATAGTCAAAATATTACAAGGTACTAATAATTTAATAACCATTCGTTATTGCTTTTTTTTTTTTAGTTATACAAGGGGGAAAGCCAGATAGTGTGGGACTTTCATTCACTAAAACCTAAACCCTGTTTCCGGATTTCCTGCAGGCCTTTTCTAGGATGTCATCTAGAATCAGAAGTTCTGTGCAGTCTTTCTACGCAACGCATTTCTTTGTTTATGGTGCATGCCATATTGCATACTGAAATTCATTTATCTTCTATAACATTCCGTGCACAAAAAGTGCAAAACGGTTTTTGTCGTGTTTAAATCTATAAAGGTTAGATTTAAAACACACATGTCCAGTTAGCATGTCGTCTGTTTAGCCATCTTTCCAAATTTGGAATAAGGCGGTGCGTCCATCGTCCGATTTTTGATGCGTCCCAGCTCATCTGCCACAAAGCAACACTACGTTTTTTTGCTATGTCTTGTGGGAGCGCATCTATAAAAGCTATTTCGTGGTCGTTATTTTTTTCAATCAGAAATAAAAGTTATTTCTTGGTCATTACTTTTTCGATCAGAAATAACAGTTATTTCGTGGTCAATATTTTTTTCAATCAGAAATAAAAGCTATTTCGTGCTCGTTATTTTTTCAATCAGAAATAAAAGTTATTTTTTATCGATTTTTTTCGATTAGACTCATGGCTTTTCTCTTTTTTCTCAACTCAACTCTTCTTACAACATAATCTTTATTGGCGAAATTGCATTGCAAAAGTCAAACTACTGTCAAAACAAACTAATCACCGAAGCTATTTTTTGTGTAACGGCAAAAACGTGAGAAAATCCCCACGATACTTGATTTTTACTTTTAAAACTTATTTAAGCTGGAATACTGTTGTATATGATCCATGTTGATTCAACATTAGAAATTATTTACAATTTTCCAAAACCATCTGTGCAGTACTAGGATTCTCAACCGCCTATTGAGTTTAACTTTAAAAACAAACTACGTAATTTTGAAGAATAACTTGTCCAACATAAACTAGAATTCTATTCTAAGTATTAATACAAAAAGTTTATCTTCTCAGAGTCTTGATGATGCGGTATATGCGTTTAATAGAACCGCTCAATGATTGTTTTCTAAAAGCTGTTCCACAAAGGAAAGCCTCTTTGACATCGGGTCCGGTATGGTATACAAATGAATTAAGTAAAATGAGGAGCTTGAAATGTAAATACTATAAAAAATATCAAAAAACACATAACATATTCGATTTTGGATGCTTTACCTCAATTAAATACAGTTATCAGCAGTTATGCAAACAATCCTATAATATCTACTTAACAAAAGTGAAATTAAACATCAAATCTTATGCTAATCCTTCTGGAACTTTGTTAACACGACAAAAACGTAAGATTGATTCTTATCCTTCATATACTTGTTGAGATTGACATTAAAAATGAATTTTTTGCGACAACGAGATGTCGAAGCCGGATTTGATGGATCTGGAAGCTTCATTTCTATTTCGCTTCGCAACACCAGAGTAATATCATCAATATCAGGCTTGACAAATGTCGGTATTGCAGCTGGAAGTTTTCGAAGAAAACTGACTGTGAATGTGCAGTTGCCAAGGCTCTCGATGATTTCAGCAACATAATAAATTGGTTTCCTGCAGTTTTGAGCCATTATTACAAGAATGTAATCGCCTATGTTAAGGTCAACGTCATCAGTAAATTTATAATTTGAGAATTCGCTTTCTTCCGGCATATCGTCGCTTACGACGAAAGATCCAAATGACTGATCACTGTCTGCAAATATCATATGCGTATCACTTTCATCAGATGAAGAAATTTCTTTTCGAACTACCTTACGTTTTTTAGGTTTCTTTTGCTGGTTCTTTTCAACATCGTAGCTGTTTTTATTTCTACGAGATTTGGATGCATTGTGAGTTCTTCCTTTTTCTCGAAACTTTAAATTCTTTTTCGCTTATTGTGAATTTATTTTAAGTTGCTTTTCTTCCAAATTTTTCTTCTCAGCCGTACTTGTCAAAACTCGGGAAGTTCCAGAGTTTTCAGTCTTTTTAAAAGCGGTTAAGCGGTGTACTGGTCGAATCTGTTTTGGTGTTTTGCGGGCTTCTGGCCGAATCTTTTCCGGTGATTTAAGGGCTACTGGGCTACAGGGCTGAACTCCATCTTCTATAACAGCATCCCTATCCGATTGATTTTCCGAAGCAAACTCATCAGGCAGAAGCTGAACTGCATCTTCTGTAGCAGCATTCCTATCGGATTGATTTTCCAAAGCAAAGTCATCTTCATCAAATTGTTCGGAGTTAAAAGGATAAATTCCAGTTGCTTTAAAACCACTACTTATAATTTCAGACTTTAATCCTCTTTGAAATGGTATGTCTGATAAACGTGCAATTTCGTAAATCATGATCCTCTTTCCTGGATTATTTGTCAACAAATCAGTAAAAGATAATTGAAGAAATTTCTTAAAAGAGCCGTAAACTGATACGTCAAGTGGCTAGAGACGATGTGAAGTATGTGGTGGGAACGTAAGAATATGTATACCGTTCTACCTGGAATAATTGATACCATCAATACTACAGTGAGATGAGTGGTTGTCGAGAAGTAAAAGAATCTGCCGCTCTTTGCAACAATTTGTGTTCTTCTGAATGTGTATTAGGACATCTTTAAACAACTCTGAAATCATCCAACCACTTTTGCTTATGAGTACCAGAGAGCCTGTAACACATACATCTTAAAATTTATCGCTATAGCGCTGACGTGGAAAAACGTAAACTGGAGGAAGTCGACTTCCGCTTGTGCTGATTATGCCCACAAGCGTAACCAAACTGCCTCTCTCACCTGACGAAGCTCGCCCAACCTGCCGTTTGCCTTTTTCTGCAATAACCTAGAAAATAGAGTACAATTACATAGCTAGTAAATAAATAAAAGTGTTGGATATTATTCCGCAAACCTTCGGTGAATCAAGGACAGTCGTAATACCAGTTTTATCCAAATTAAAAATGTCTCTTGGTTTGAATGAGTGAGTCAGATATAGAGATTTCAGATTTTCATAAAATTTGCCGACAGCTTCTTTATCAAACCCAGTCAACCTTGCCAAACTGGTTTACTTTGGCTTACGGAGACTTAGGCTCGGATTTCGTTTCATAAACGCATATAAGCCAGTCTTCACTTGCTTGTTTATTTTAATTCCATTTTTCCGGAAGTGTTTTACTATTAATGCTACCATATTCATATGCTAACTTTCGGAAAGCATCATATGATGAACCATATTGTGATGCTGCACATTTTTTTATGTATTCAACGAGCTCTATCTCTTCTTCCTTGGTGAAAACTGGCTTTGAAGTGTATTTTGAATGAAAGATTTGCGTATTAGTGGTCTCATCAGCATTTATATCTTCTAAAGGATCTTGTTTTTTTATTCGCGTTTCAATTGTTTGTCGCTTAAATTGGTATTTTCTGCCGGCAGACGTTGCACTCAAAATATCTGCTATTGCTTTTTTCATTGCATTTTCATCAATTTGACCACGTGTTATGAACGATTTGAATCGAGTTCATTGTCGCTGTGCATTTCTATGTTATTATATCTAAGTTCGCTTATGATGTTTTTAAAGAATCCTAATCCAACAAGGAGATCTTGAAAGAGAAAAAAATCCCCCGTGTGCATCTGGCTTGTCCCGGAGCTTCAGTTTCGAGGGTTCGATGATAAAAAGTAGCTAGAGATCTACGAACACTTGCACGCAATTCAAAAAGATAACAAAAATATTTGTTTTTATGCACACAAAAAAAAATTTAAGTCAAAAATCAAATTTTAAATAAAATCAAACGTAGCCAGACAGACAGAACCATAGACAAACTTACAAGCGACTACCACATAAACCTGAACATGATACCAAACAAAACAGCGCGAACATTTTTACGGCCGTTCTATTCCCGCCCTCCATGACTTCCAGATGTAATTAGAAATCCCAACTAGCATTATCAAACCACTTAATTTCAAATCATTATTCGAAATTTACCAATTCATTATAATTTTTATTCGAAACTAGAATAAACATATATTTATAACGATATAAAGGATATACAAACTCATGGCAGAAATATTAAATCTTAAAGTTATAAATATTATTTTTATTTACAGTGAACCTAGTGCAAGTGTTAAAATATTAAAGGGTCTAATTAATAAGGAGTGCCATTTTATGTTTTTTTTCTTTTTCTTTTTTTTTAAGTAAAATATTATAAGCAGTGTAAGACTCTAGAAATTTTTTTTTTTAAATATTTTACTTTTCTGATAAGAAATTTTTTTACTTTTACCCCACTGTACGAATTTGTATGCTGTGTATATTTCTATTAAATAATTCTTTTTCTCAAACAGCTGATCATTCTGTAAAGTTCATTGAACTCTCAAGTCTAGTATATAGTTCGTTTCCAACCAGTTCCAATTATAACTAAGTCCTAAAAAGGTTGAGAGCCAAACTAATGTTTACACATACTTAGGTATAACAACAAGAAAAATTTATATTTGTACTCACTTATATGTACAGGATCTCGCCGAAGGCCTTCCAACTATGCTCTGTTGCTACTTTATGGTAAAATTTAGTTTTGCGTAGAGGTGGGTAATAGCACAATTTTTTGTGTGTTGACTCACCAGCACATTTGCACCCTTGTGTGTCAGCACACTGTGCTAGCACAATTGTGCCACAATCGAACAAAGCACTAATAAAAGTGTCGATAACAAATAGAGTGCTAACACCCTTTTCTATTGATTTGTTTACAATAATCACAAATTGCATATTGTCAATTATTGCAAGTAAACCAAAGTAAAAGCAAAATCAACTGTACTAAGCCAAACCTTACAAAATAAGTAATACAGTGCACAGTAGCGATAACCAATGAGTGTCAGTGAAGAAGCTTAGCACAACACTCTGCTATTCATCCCAACACAGCATACAGAAGTAACTTTAAGCGCAAAAGCTCGTCAAAGCTCTGCTCTTTGTGATATTCGTGCTCTTCGTGCTATTGTGCCACTATGTGAGTCAACGTAGTGTGCTAGCACGCGTGGCACACTACAGGGAGTCAGCACAGTGCCATAGCACAGCACTGAGTTACCCACCTCTAGTTTTGCGCTCCAAAATCATTGTTGCTAAAAAAAAAAATCAAACCTTATTGTTGCTAAATAGAAATGTTGATTAAAGTTAAATATTTCTATAAGTTGTTTTCTTTTCTCAGCTTCTTTTCTCTCTCTTTTATTAATATCACTTCCCAACCTCCGTATTTATTTCATTTAATTAATTACTTCTTTCCACCATTACACTATATCTATCTCTGTCTTGCTTTCTTGTTTCTTAACCCACTTTTACTAAAATCTTGCACTGCCATTTTACATATATATGTATTCTTTTCTTTTGAACTAGATTAAAATTGCATACCTTAAAATATTAAATTTTAAGTTTGTTTCTTTTCTTTAACCTTTTTTTTTCTTCTGTACATTTTCTAACCTTGATATATGAAAATTTTTCTTTAATAGTTTTTTTTATGTATATCTTTTTTTTTTATTTCTCACTACACGCGAACCGATCTGTCTGAATTAGAAGTCGAAACTAAAATTCTCTCCCTTCTGACATTTCTATTACCTCCACGTGGTTCCAGTTTATGAATAACCTCTTTTTTTTCTATATACTCTCTTTAAAATTTTAAATTATATTTATTTTGTTTTTTCTTTTTTTTTGTTTTTAGTTTTAGAATAACTTGTTCTTATCCATTATCTTCTTAGAAATTAACTCTAAATATCCAGCTTCGATTCAACCCTTGTGAGCGACCACTTTCGGCCGCTCCACTAGCTGTGCCTTTTTTTCCACGATTATTTTTGTCGTTTACAGGATTAATAAATACTTTTTATATGATTTCCTTTAATTGTTTTTATTATAATTGAAATCTCCAGATATTTTATTGTAGACCTCTGCTTTATATTGTTGCTTAAACTAGCCAAAATGGTCCAGTAGATATGTGCTTCTGTTTCCAATTAATCTAAACCACTGAATGTCAATTAAACTGGAAAATTGGAGTTTAAATAAATTCTAATTAATCTTACCAATGATGTAAAAAGTACTAAAGCAAAACCAGATAATTTTTGTAGTTTCTTTAACCAAAACGTCTTGCTTCAACTTCAGCTTGATTAGAAAAGACAGATTTTTCTTGACGTGGCCCGGAAGTGAAAAATTATCTTTTTTTCCCTTTCTATTATACTAGCTGAACCCGGTGTGCTTCGCTACCCCCCTCACGCTGTTGCACTTGGTCGTTATCATCCGCTTGTCCCATAAAATAAATTTCTAAAAACTTAGGATCTTCATCTGGAATTGGCAATATTGATCCCATTCGGTGATAAATTTGGCCTTGAACTCTAAATGTTGGCATGAAGTTGTCTCGAACCACTTTAGTCGCACCAAACGATGTCATTTGAAAACACGAATTGTATTTTTGTATGTTGCTTAAGAAATGTTGGGAATCCGCTGTTGTTCCTATGAAGTGGAATATTATTATTTTGAATAATAATCATTTTATTTTTTCCTCTTCTTCCTTTTTTGATCCTTGCCTTAGGGGCAAATTATTTATTTGTTCTTACCTGAAACTAACGATAGTAGTGGTTCTGGTGGTGGTAGCAGTTCGGGTAAAGCAATTTTACCATTTGCGCAGCACATTCCAGGTGCTTCATTTTTATATTTCTAGGCATTGTAGTATCGGAAAACTTTATTACTTGGTGCAATGGCAACTAACTCATCTTCACTGCAATCAATTTCTGATGTGTAGTGGAATGCAATCAGCTGATATGATTCAGGGCTTCGACGATGCTGTGCTCTTCGACTTCGATCTTGTAAACGGCCTAAAGAGGATAAAGAGGATAGCGATCGGTCACTTCGCATGCGTGTTTGACGTTGAGTAGAAGTCTCGGAAGCCCTTGATGTCAAGGCTTGAGAACGGTCGCTTTGTAACCGTGTTTCACGCTGAACAGATGTCTCCGAAGCCCTTGATGTTGAGGTTCGAGATCGCTGAATCTCTAAGCGTGTTTCGCGCTGAACAGCAGTCTCGGAAGCCCTTGATGTTGAGTCAAGAATTTATTATTTCGTAAGAATATCCTATTGTGAAAATTTAATGACAATCGGTGCAGTAGTTAAAACTATAAAACGATTTTTAATTTTCCCAAAAAGGGGCGTGGTCCCACCCACTTTTCTCCTGGTACGTATTCCTAACTATGCCAATACCATATGTACCAAATATCATCGACGTAGGTCAAAAAATGCCCAAAATATGGCGATTTAAATTTTTGGGTTATATGGGAGGTGCCACGCCTCTTTGTCCAATGAAAACTTTAAAAAGCCTATTATTCTTTTCAGAGTCACAGTAACATGCTGTGAACATTTCAGAAAGATCGGTCCAAGGGTTTGGACTCCTATAAAGCACAAACAAACAAACAGACAGACAGACATTCATTTTTATATATATAGATTGAAAGCAGATTAATTATAATTAAAGTAAAATGGGGCGAAAAAGGGGGTTTTGGTAATAAAAAAATCTATGGCTACCTTACCTGTAGATAAAAAGTATATAAGACTTTAGGTAAATACATATTACAAAAAAAGTATTTTGTATAGCAAACATTGTTAGTGGTATAAGTAAGTATCTGAATTAAAAAAAGGGGGCGGTGAAGTGGGCGTGGTTCATAGTAATATGGCGACGTTAACAGTATTAAGAGCAATATACTACCAAATAAAAAAATAATCCGTTGGAAGGAACAAATTTGTACAGAAAACAAAAAGTTAAAAACTTAAAATTGGCGTGAAAGGGGGCGTGGCGTAAGAAATGTTTATTTCTACCTCGCCTGGAGTATAATGTGTATACAATTTGAAGTAAATCTGTTAAAAACTATATGGGAGCAATTACATAATTTTAAAAAAGTGGGAGTAAAAGTGGGCGTGGTCGAAAAACAGTACCCTATTAATCATACCAGAGTCCCAGTTAAATGCTATGAAAATTTCAGGAAGATCGGTCCAGAGGTTTGGTCTCCTATAAGGTACAAACAAACAAACAAACAAATAAACAAACACACATTCCATTTTATATATATAGAAGATAAAAATTCGATAACAAACATATGAGATATATTGAATAATCAAAAGAAACAAAGCTACTGTCTGTATGCAGTTCACAATAGAGACACATCCATTTGTAATTAAACATATCTTTATAAAATTTTAAAATGGATTAAATGTTTATTATTTATTTGAAGTACGTAACCCACACGTAACCTCACACGTTGGATCTTACGTTTATAATTTCAGACCATTTCAAAAACGAAAACAATGCTGAGATACCTAAAGCAAGTAAAAAAGTATTAAATTAATAATATGCCACATTCAGCAGAAATGTTTTTCAGCATGGGGCATATTCGGCAGAAATATTTTCCAGCCGAATGTGCCACAACATCAAACGCTGTATCTACCCCGAAGTCACTTTTTTAATTTTTTCATTGTCTGTATAATTTTTACCATTCCTTTTTAATTTCTATCACATTGAATCATGAAATTGATATTATAGTTCTCATTTTGTAACACACTTTTTTGTAAATATTTGAAAATTAAGAGCACAAAATACTTACGTGTAAGGACCCAAGAATTGACTGCTTCATACCAAAAAAGCCATTGCTGGAGGTGCCCCAAAGACGGAGGTACCCCAGTCTCCCCTACACACTAGACTACACAAGAAGGTATTAAGACGACAAACATTAGGAGCAGCGGTACTACCTTAATCTATTTGTTGTCGAACTATTTGGTCAGTTGCAGCATAGAGCCATAAAAAATATTTGCATCACTCCACCTGTGCGTAACAATTTAGTCGTAATGATGCAATACAAACTATTTATTGCATTACAAGATTTGTTGTTGCGTCGATCTCTTATGATATTCTTTTGTTTTTGAAGTACAGGGTGTTACTCCAAACTTAAATTATATTTAAAAAAAATGTTTATGCGCGATAGTTATTTATTCCCCATTACAAGTTTTGTAAAGAACTTATACTATAACGCCCTATGGTGTTTTTCTAATTTTGTTTCTAAAAAAGAAAGCTCAAATCGGACGATCCGTTCTCGAGTTATGAGCGTTTTCACGTATGCCACTTATTTTTAGATATAAGATGTACATAAAATTGAAACAAGTACTGTTTCAGTTTTAATAATTTTAATTTAAAAAAAAAATAATAATATTATTACAGCCAGCTTTTATTTAGTTTTGTTAGATATTGGGTGCCAATCATAACCTTTTTATGGGTGCTTATAATAATGGAAATATGCCAATAATTATAGTTTTTGAAGAGCCAATAATTGTACTCAAGTGCCAACGATTGTAGTAAGTCCCGGTTTCCACTCGTCAGAGAACAGCACAACATCTGATGCTGCGCTGTTTTTTCCTTCGTATTTTCGAACTTACTTTCAAGAAAACTTGATGAATGGAAACCGACACCAACTATTGTGCCAATAATTGTATTCACGTGTAAATAACTGGTTTCCAAAAGACTATTTTATTTTGATTCTTACAAAACGCAACGAGCTCATATAAATATGTGGAAAATTGCTTTTAATACAGCATTTCTCAAAAACTAAATTAAAGTTCTAAAATTAACATTCACTTAAAAACCGAATGAATTATAAAGGTAACAAGGTAAAATGTTCTTATGAGTGCCAATGATTGTAGTCGGCGCGCTCTATATCTAGTCTCAAGCACCTAAAATGAAGCCATAATTTTTTTCTGCCACATAGAAATTTTAAATTTTTGTTCAATGCAAGAATTTGAGGGATTCATCAGAACGAACCCGCATATTTAATGTGCTATGTATGAATATTTGCTTGTAAGATAGCCAAATACTCTACTCCGTTTGCGATGATTTATCTGTGGTATTCAACTCAACTTGGCAGAATGTTTCGCAGTGATAAGAAATGCCATTAAACAAAATCCAACAAGAAAAACAATAAAAACACCACTAACAAAAACAACAACAACATCAACGACAAAGTAACCGTAGTGTTACCACAAACTTCCGCAAATTCAATTCCTGAACCACAACGAGAGAGAATAAATTGTTGTGCTTTTTCTAAGAATGAATCCCACAACAACACCTACCAATCTAGAGGTGGGTAATAACACAATTTTTGAAGTGCTGACACACTAGCACATGCTCACCCATATGTGTCAGCACACTGTGCTAGCACAATTGTGCCACAATCGAACAAAGCACTTATAAAAGTGTCGATAACAAATAGAGTGCTAACACCCTTTTCTATTAATTTCTTTACAAAATGCACAAACTGCATATTTCCAATTATTGCAAGTGATCTAGAGAAAAAAAAACAACTTTACTAAGCAAAAACTTAACAAAATCTTAGTAATGCAGTGCACAGTAGCGATAACCAATGAGTTTCAGTGAACAAGATTAGCACTGCACTCTGCTTTACATCCCAAAACTGCACACAAAAGCCACTTTACGCACAAAAGTGCGTCTAAGCTCTGTTCTTTGCGTGATATTGTGCCATTATGTGAGTCAATGTAGTGTGCTAGCACACATGGCATACTACAGAGAGTCAGCACAGTGCCATAGCACAGCACTGAGTTACCCACCTCTATACCAAACAACACCAATACAGCAGGAGACAACCAAGTTGAATAAGACACCCGCAAATAACGCAGCCGCGCCGCTGCTAGCTCCTCTATTGCAATAGTAGAAAAACAGCTGTTAGCTAGCTATTTGTTTTATGAGATCGAGAATTGGAATTTCTGTTGAAAATAAATAACATATTGGTAGGCAGGAGACAGGAGTCGCTAGTATTTTCCAACAAGAACATTGGTGTCGGAAGCGGGGGAAAAGGGGGGCAGTTGCCCCCAACTTTTTTAGCTAGATAAACAATTTAAAAGGAAAACTTCAAAAGTTATTCAAAATATCAGTTTTTTAACAACGATAATATTTTTGTATTATATATTTTCCTCTTCTTTCTCTCTTCTTCATAAGCATGCTTGCGGATAACCATTTTCTTTCTCGGTGTTTGCAAAAGGATAGAACAAAATGTAGAGTTTCTACTGCAATCCCACCACTTCAGTTTAAAAGCATCCTTAAGTATGTAGCTTAATGCTTGTTAATTTTGCAACTCTGGTAAGAAAAAATTTGACATGTTCTTAGGTGCTTTCCATATTGGACGACATGTTGTACGATAAGTTAGATGGAAAACTAATGGGACTATTTGATTGAGCGTTCGAACGATCCAACTTGTAAAGCAACATCATTAATTGCAAGCTCTCAAGCAGAACACATCCGGCTAATAGCTAAGAAACTTTTAGATGCCCTAACAATTGAGCAATAATTTTACATAATTGTACAATATTGTACAATCGGCAGAAAAAAACCAAAAATTTCGACTATCGTTTTAGCTTACGCATGGTACTACATGTTGTACAATCTGCCATGTTGGTCCAATGTTTTGGACCATGCGAAAGCCGCTACTGTGAATTAGCTGATGAAAATCCACCTCGACGCTTTGAAGAAACATCAAATCCGGTTCCTTCAGTACATTTGCCATTATATGATCGGCTACGAAAAGATTATTTCGAAATTTTAGTTCTTCCCTCAAATGAGATAACGGCTAGATTCGATCAAACAGGTTGATATTTTACTTTCTTCTTTTTTTTTGCAAGTTTACACCAGCTTCACTCAACCGACTCACATTGATTTAACATTCGGTGAGTCGGTTGAGTGAAGCTAGTGTAAACTGACGCTTTGTAAATCTTATTGTACATTTAAACAGATCTTGACACTCTGGAATCATTGGAAAATATTGCAATCAAAGCCTTCAACGGAAAAGTGCCTTCTGAACAAAATCTAAAAACAAAACTAGATCTTTATGCAGATGACTTTTTTGCAGATGAAATTGCTGAAGCAATTGCCTGGCCAAACACCTTGAAATTGTAGTGGCATTGTATTCCAATTTGCGAAAAATTCGGACACTGTAAAAAAACTATTAAATGAAGTTGAAAAACTTATTGCTTTGCTTTTGACTATGCCTGCATCAGCAGTTTCATCTGAGCGTTCTTTTAGTGCACTAAGACGACTTAAAACGTATCTTCGAGCAACTATGACACAGAAACGA
This sequence comes from Dichetophora obliterata, assembly GCA_963920525.1. Lineage (NCBI taxonomy): Eukaryota > Metazoa > Arthropoda > Insecta > Diptera > Sciomyzidae > Dichetophora > Dichetophora obliterata. The sequence continues at coordinate 187,519,608 of OY986435.1, read as the reverse complement.
CTCACTCATGCGGCACTTATACACATTCATAAAGATAAAACCGAAGAATTGAATTCGATGGAGGTGGTGGAAGAGTTTGTTTCTCGCAAGGACAGAAAGAAACATTTTGGAATAATTTAAATTGATATAACTTTTTGTACCTTATTGCATTTAAACCATGTAAAGATATGCCTAGTCTTGCTTTATAAAAGCAACCATTATTTCTTATATTTTCATATTACCATATGAAAGATCCTTTAAAGAATGATCTCTAATATTAAAATTGGAAGAACTTTTAAAAATAATGAAATTTTAATATTTTTTATATATTTTTATATTTTTTTTATTTCAAACTAAAATAAAAAATTTGTTTATTCACATTCATGTTTCTTTGAAGAAATTTTGGTGAAATTTTTTTTGCACCACCATTTGTACTACCCCCCATTTGTACTGCCCCCCCAGATGAAATTAGCTTCCGACGCGCTTAAACAAGAAACTTTGCACAGCAAGATTAAATGAAAAACCGAAATCTTAGCTGAAAAGAAATTTATTCAATATGCGTGTACTCTGTTGTAAGCACGGAGAGAAATCATTTTCTTATATTTAGAAATTATTTTGCTGATTCAACAATACCTTCAATCAATCCTAATAAACTTATATCAAGCATAATCAATCAGGCGCGTACGCAGGGGTCTCGAAAACCCGGCATCCCGAACCATTTTCTAGTCCCGGAATTTTATTTACAAGATAATATAAAAATTTTGAAAAACTATAGATACAACTGCAATGTAAACGATGGTTATTTTTTCTATCGAAATCACCCTGTCCTTTTTTTATCTCTCTCTATATACTTTGAGAGACTATTTTTTTAGTTTGCTTACTAGGCCGTTCAACTTTCGTGGAATTTTGAAAATAGCAATAGTCTTATTACTATCAGGGAACGAAAATAAACCGAACGATATTTTAATGTGCCTCGCATGGCATGAATTTCCGTTCGGTTGCGTATATGTCAGTGCAGACGAACATAAATGTTATTATTCTGTATCGTTCGACAGCATGGCATGCACTACATTATAATTATGTTTGCATACTCTCTACTCAACACATTCGGCATACGATATTTTTTACGTAGGCTATTCTCTCTCATTTTGGGTCTCAGAATCAGTGTTGCCAACACTTTTTCATATGTATAAAATTATATATATAATGTAAAAAATGTATTTTCAACCAACTCTTGGATATTTAACTCTATTTGTGCAAAAATTCCCTCATCATCAGATGAATCGTAATATTTATATACAGACACGGAGTTTTGAAATATTAAATTTCAAGAAGCCTTCTGGTATGTCACAGGAATAGCTTTTAAATCTTATTCAATAAACACTATATCACATTACGCATATGCAATTCTATTTTTTTTCATGCTCTGTTTTTACAATGTTCATTGCGCTTTTTACTTACCTTTCCATTCTATGTTATTAAATACACATATAGGTTTTTATTTTGCGTAAATGAAAATTTTAATTTGCAAATATTTTATTCATAAGAATGCGCTAACATTAAAACCTTAACAGATTGGAAGAAACAATTTTTCTATTGTTTCTTAAAAAAAATCTTATTTAAATAATTATTTTTAAAAAAAATATTCACTTTTCAAAACAAGCTAGAAAAAGCTAGAAGATTAGGGTTGTCAATTCGGTGACCAGCGTGTAGATTGACTCGTAGAAGATTTACATTTACTATTTAGATCGCTTTCAGAAAAGAACAAAAAAGCTTGAGTGTCTCCTTAATGCTCTGTTAACTATTTGCCCAACGTCTAATACTAGCGAACGCGTTTTTTCTGTGTCAACTATTATTAAAAATAAAGTGAAATTGATTTTTTATATCAAATATTTAATATCTAATTGAAAAATACCATACTTATACTTGCTAATATTTTGAGTTAAGATAGATACACGTTAAATTACTTACAAACGGTTTTTTCTTTTATTTTGGATTAAATTTAAAAAGCTGTCATTTTCACTATTGTAAATTTTTTAAATAACATGGAAATAACAGTAGTAAATGCAGTTTACTTATGTTTTCTTTAAACTGCAAAAATTATTACATTATTATTATTATAAATAATAAATTATTATTATATTTACTTGTCATTGAAATCCATTTGTGAAAAAAAGACCGAAATATATCATAGACAGATACACCCAAAACCTCAAGATAAATTCCGAAAAAATATGTTAGCTTATAATATTGCTAACTTGGCAACTCTGAGCAGAAGCAATAATTTTTTCCCGCTGGTAAGACTTTGTGTGTTCCAAATAAAAGAAGTATACTTTAATAAAACTGCTTGCTTTTTTAAAGTTCAAACCTTAACTGGGAAATTTCGATCACGACTAGTAATCAATTACATTATATTTAAAAAATAGTTGTAATGATAAAACAATTCTTATGCAAAAAAATTCTATTAGTAATTGATTAAGATTACAAATAACCAAAAAATAATCACGATTACTTTAGATTACGCCAAATAATAAAAAAAATAAAAGTACGCAATAAAAAAATCGAAGTACTTTTAAATAGGACTGTCATCTACATCGTAAGAAGAAATTAAGAGGTTATGTAATGAGTTAATTTACCACTGGGATGACGCTAACACTGTCGAATTGTTTTTGTTTTATTGCATCATTATTCTCTATTCATAGCATTGAGAATCAGGAAGAGTTGCACAGTGGTGTGAACGCGGAATCAAATAGTTTTCTAGTGACAATTTTGTTATAACCCTTAAGCCTTTGAGGTGATATTAAAATTAAAACGATTGGCTGCGAACCTGCTTAAAAGAAACCAAGAGGGTAAATAAATGCTAATATTATTTTTGACAGAGCAGAGTGATAGCTTAAATTAAAAAATTTAATTCCTTATGAATTGAAATTGTATTTTGCTTACAATCTTAAAGTTAATATTAACATTTAAAATAATTGGCTGCGAACCTATCTTAAACGAACAAAAGAATAAATAAATTCGTATACTTTTTTTAAAGAGCTGTTTTACTATATCTACAACAAAAGTATGTAGCGTTCATAGTTTTTGTGTTACATGGAAAGTAGTCGCGGTTTGGGGCGGGTTTGTTTGTTTTCTAATTATAACTCACACGCATAATTTTATTGATCAATGACGAATCCTTCTATTTTATTCCTACATGAATACAGTATGGAACCACTGTGCGGTGTAATTCCATGAAAGTTCAGCAATCATCTTATTCGTGTTAGTTCGCACTAATATAGTAAAATTCACAAGGGGCCGCACTCGGATCTTGCTGAACAGGAAGGGCCGAGCGCTAAAGTAAATATAAACTCTTTCAGTGAATTTGTCCAATATATTGGACACGACAGAAAGTAATTTTTAATATTATCTTGCTACGGTTTTTTTTAATTAATTTGGTTCTATAAAAAACAATGTACCAACATGACAAAAATAAATTTGGAGAGATATTTGACATTAAAGTCAGTTGGATTTGGTTTTTGTCCTATTTTGTAAGAAAAACCAACCATACAGAAATCATATTAATGTTTTTTCTTACTTTTTATGACAATAAAATGATAATAAAATTAAGAGGATTTTTTAAATTTTAAAATGATTTTAAAATGATAATAAAATTAAGAGTAAGTAGCGCAGGTAAAAATCAAAGGTATGTTTCTTCATCTTTTTTAGAACCGTTATGATAGGAGTATTAACATAAAAAATACTATTTCGGCTTAGCCTAGCCATTGAAAGGACTTAAGAGACGTTGAAGTGAAATCGTTGCAGTGTCAGTCAGATATCTTTAAACCATTTAGATATTCTCTTTTCTAATATTAATTTTAAATACCTAAGTACTTTCTATAAAAATTGTTTTACATTACAAAAATAGTGATGGATATGGTGAGTTTTAATTATCGAAACATGTAAAAATTTTAAGTCATTTAAATAAATTTTCAGACTTTTTAAGAGAAAAAACTTGTTATACACTACTACACGGTTTATGATCCAGCTAAAATTTTTTTATGGATTTATACACTGAGAAAAGAAGCATATTAAAATCAAAGAACATTTACTCAATATTAAAAAAATTTTTTATTTGTTTCAGCGCAATTTTTTTTTTTTTAAATGGAAACTTTTCTTTAAAGTAAAGAAATAAATTCCAAAACAAAGAAATAGTTTATTCCTTTAAAGAAAATTTCTTTCTTTCTGAAAGAATAATTTCCATTTGCAAAAAAAATTTGAAAAAATAATTTTCTTTGATTGTAGTCTGAGTGTACAATTCATTTTTAAAATCAATATAAAAAATAAAACAAATAAAATTTTACTTTTGAATCCAAATTCTTAATTTTTTGAAATAAATGCTAAATAGATGCAATAAATTGATATTGTTTAAAGAAATAATTTCCTTAAAACTAACGAAATTTCAGATTTTAAAACAAATACCTGTGTTTTTTATTTCAAAGTTGAACTTTTTTCTGAGTTTGTTTAAAATGGAATAACTAGATACACAAACAAAACTTTATGTAAAAAAGTAGTTTCATTTCCGTCAGAAGCCATATATGGCTGTTCGAAGGAGTGCGTGATTTCATGACCTTAACATGTACAATTGAAACACAATTCCATAAACATTAAACAGTAGTCTTATATTCTATAAAAAAATTATATTATACAAGTGAACTTACTTACATGTAACAAGGAAAAATTAATATTTTATTTTCTGAATTCTCCAGCCATAACGTGATAACACGCACTAATAAAATAAACTGAGATTTTCTTAGCAGCTGTGTTAAAAAAAGAGTCGTGTCGACAGACAGACAAACAGACGGAAACGGCTAAATCGGCCCAGTTAGTGATGCTGATCAAGAATATATAATATAATTTTCTAAACCAGACACGCCTTTTTATGGGCGTTAGAAAGAGTATAAAAATAAATAAACTGAATAGCTAAAAAAATGCTTTGATTATTCATACCAAAACAAGAGCGCCCTGCAAATGTATGCTACCTACAAAACTGGATGCGCCCTTGACACGCAGCATGTGCTTGAACAAAGATAAAATGTTTTTCTCTCTGCTTTCTCAGTCTCTCAAACAACGCTTCTCATAAGGATCTTTAGTGTAGCTTATACTACGGAACAATGATGTTTATGTTCAAGTATGCAACTAGAACGCAACCGAATAATGGCCTTGAGAATGAATGCTACACAACATAAACGTTCAGTTCTCTCAAATGAACGCTTTACTACCTTAACGAACGAAACGTTAGAGTTTATTTTCGTTCCCTGATTACTATACTATCGTTTTTTTAATATAAAAAGAATATTTTATTCAAATCATACTTTTTACTAGCCTCTAACTAATATAATTGAAAAAGAACTTTGGTTTTCTTTTTAAATTGTTTTAAAAGATATAAATTTGCTTGTTTTGATTAACTTATTTACGTTTATTATTTTATGTTTATACTCGTAATAAAGTGAAATATAAGATATTTTTAAATAATTTTTTTTCGATCTGGGGCCAAATTACAGAGTCTGTGATTGAGCAAAATTACGAAGGGCACGACGAGACAAGTGCCTATCAATCTTGTACAGTTTTGCTCGATCACTTACTTACTTACTTAGTTGGCGCTACAACCGTATGTCGGTCTTGGCCTCATCTAAGAATTTGCGCCAGCCATTTCTGTCTTTCGCTTGCTGGCGCCAGTTGGAAATTCCAAGCTTCGTCAGGTTGTCCTCTACTTGGTCTTTCCAACGAAGATGCGGTCGTCCTCTTCTGCGTTGACCGCCGCTGGGTACCGAATCGAATGTTTTCTTCACTGGAGCATCGTCTTTCATGTGCTGAACATGACCAAGCCAGCGAAGCCGCTCGATTTTAATGCGCTTGACTATGTCGATGTCAGCGTACAGCTCATACAGTTCATTATTCCACCGTATTCGGTACTCGCCATTGACGCAGATTGGTCCGTAGATCTTACGAAGAATCTTTCTCTCGAATGCTCCTTTGCTCGATCACGGATGCTGTAATTTGGCCCCTGGTTTAATCAGGTGATGTATTTTTTTTTAATCATAACATTAACAAGTTTTCCCCCTAAAAATGCATAATGGGATTTCAGAATTCGACTTTATTACAACATTACAACAACCCTTGTCCGCATTAGTGATTATGAATTCGTCTTGGTGCTGTCTTGGTGTATGATTTCCACTTGGTTCTCGTATAAACTTTTGAGTGTTTTTTAATATTTGAAGAACGAAAAACGATTACGCTAGAATTTCTATTATAAAAATTAAAAAAATTAATAAAAATTGTATGAGATAGTAATTGTCGCTGCTTTTAATACAGCTAAGTGTCATTATTTTAAAATTTTGGGATCCCGTGATTTTTCGGAATCCGGGGATCATGAATTTTAAATCGCAAAATCCCGGGATTTGCCAAAACCCTTCGGGATTATAAGCCTCATATTTCATAATTCTAGCAAAGGTTGTATCTACATGTACCCTTATTAATAATAACTTTGATTTTTTGTCTCCGATAAATTGCGACCAAAATATCTTGACACCGGCTTAAAAGGATTACTTTTGTTTATGCCACCCAGCGAGAAGAAGATGCATTTAAAAACAAACAAGAAATGAATGAATTTTGGAATATTGTTTTTTATATTACTCACATAAAAAAATTTTTTGTCTCTATGTATTATAGTCTTTTCACAATAAATGCTTTAAATTGAGTCTTTGTTTCTAATTGTTTCAAATTCTTGTCTTGAGATGTTGTTTCTAATCCGCTTCCTTAATAATTAATGTGGAAAAACTAGCAATGTGCAAACAACAAGACAAAGCAAATTTAAAAAAGTGTTTCTATACCATTTCTTTAAGAATAAAAAATATTAAAATCATTGTTTCCTTGCCGCTTATTTAAGAATTCATGGCGAAGCTGACCTAGAATAACTGCAAATATATGGCAGAATGAAGTAAAGGCAGCTAAAAGGAAAAAATTTTTGAAGTTTTTAACTGAAAAATGCTGAATTTATTAAATAACGGTAAACCAAACAAGTGCATAATAAAAACAGGTGATTTTTACAGGGGGGGGGGGGGTAGGAGAGAGCACTCAAAAAAATCTGCTTCCCTAAAATTAAGAAACTGTGGCTTTAATTCATAGGCATGGGTTTTTCTATATTCTATAGAGGTTTCTCCTTAATGTAGAGAATTTTTACATGATTTAACGACCTCACGTCTTGATTACGTTGCAATGTTATAAAAACAGCTTCTTAGATTTGAAGACAAGTTTTTACTTAAATATAAGAAATGACGGTATGATAAAAGTCAAATTTCCAACAATTTTATACAAGCAGAAATATTTGAAGAAAAACTGTATTGATATCAAGTCTGCTCGCAACATTCTACAGCATGATTTCTTAAATTTGGAGAAACATAAGTTACAAAACTTGGATATTTTATAGAAATACATGTAAGTTTTTCTTTTTTTGTATACCACAAGTGATTTATTTTAAAGATGCATTTCTAATATTTCTAGAAAAAAAGCTTTAAAATTACTTACGAAGCGAACGAGTCTTAATGAAGCAAATTAAGCGACGATTGTTGAACAACAGCGATGGTCGAATGGATAAGCCCATGCACTTACACTCACGCGGCCGAGGTTCAAGTCTCCGGATAGTGGTAATTTTTCAAATTAATTTAATGTTAATAATAAAATTGTTTGTTTCATATTTCTCACAGTAAGCTGCTTAAAATCATTAAAAAGGGTTTTTTTTTTGCAAAAACTACAAAATTCTTCCAGGAATTTGTTGAAAAATTTCTTAATTTCAGAGAAAATTTTTCTCTTACTTATAGCCGATGATTAATAAAAGGTAGAAAATTTCTTATTTTCAAAGCAAATTTTTCTCGTAGTTATAGCCACTGATTAATAAACGGCAGAAAATTTCTTATTTGAAGAGAAAATGTTTCTCTTAGTTATAGCTGATGATAAATAAACGGTAGAAAAACTTATTAAAATGTAATAAGATTTCAACACAATTGCGATAAGTATCTTCAATTTAGCGAAATAGTTCGTAAATGATTAAATAATTTTCCTAAAATATTTCCCACTCCTGGTGTCAATTTAACGAAAAATATATACGTCATTTTTAGAAAATCGGCCATGGCGCTAAATGAAGCCCGATTTTCTAACGATTGGGTGCTATTTTTCTAGATTTTTTAGAAATATTTTTCTGAGTGAGGCGTGTTTTAATAATATTTAGATTTGTGAAGTACGCCAAGTTTCAACCGTAAGTTATGTGATTCAACTCTTCTATTTTTGCCCATCTTTTGTATAGGCTCAGTCTACTGTGTGACGTACCGAAGAGACAAAAAGCGTACTTAGCAAAAAAAAAAAAAAAAGCGAATAGACAAAATGAGCGAATTCAGAGTAGGGAAGTACTTTAGTTTGCATATGGTTGAAAATCTCCTCCCAGCGGTCTTCTGTATCTACAAGAGCTGTAAAAGAATGCATTCATTTGTGATTTAAAATCATTTAATTCCCAATCAATGATTTGAAAAGTGATTACATTCATTTTTTTCAAATCATTGATTGTGATCTAAAATTTAAAATCCCAATCGATGATTTGAAAATGTGATTGCACTCATTATATTTTTTATAAAATGAATGCAATCATTTATTTTGATTGAAATTGAATTCAAAACAGATCATTTTGACATTATAACTACGCTTTTGTTATTGTTTTGTTGTCGGAGAGAGCGTATTTCTATTGCATTTACCTGGTTATTCTGCCATGGTAATGCCTATTTATTTTGAAATGAAAAGAGAGAGATCATATGAAATTTCCTAACTCACTCTCTGATAAACGTTGAAAACGGAACTGTTCGCAACAAGATATATTTTAGAAATTTCCCGCAACAATTATATTAATATAGCCAAATTTTACGTAAACAAACATAGTACTATGCTTTATTGTCAAGCAATCTATTTGAGTAGAATTCATAAATGGTGTAAAAAATTATTAACCTTTTAATTCACTTGTATATTAAAACGTAAACCAAAAACCCGTTTTACGATATTATTAGTAATTGTACCAGGGAGATATCTGTATGCAACTTTCTTGGAATTGGTTTAGATTAATAAATAAAATGGGTTAAAATAAATTTTTTTAATATTTAATTTTTATTTTTAACAAAAAATTTTATGGTTGCCGCATAACTTCTATTTTTGAGGAATAAATTCGTAAATTGACTAATAACACTTATTTTCTGTTATGAATTTTTTTCGGTTATTATTCGGTCAAAAATAAAAAAAAAATGTCTTTTTATTTTGGGATGGACTCACACATCTTTGCCGTGGTCGATATGGAGCAATCATATCACGTCATCGTCGTGATGTTAGAATTTCAAAAAGTTTTTTGAGACCATGGTGTACCCTAAAAAGGTGTGTTTTTATATTCGCATTCTTTTTTAGAATTTTTTTCCATAAAAACCGGTTACCACATCGATTACCGACGACCGATTTCCTAACCAAATACCAATTACTGAAACGACTACCTAGCGAGTACTTAGCTGAATACCGATTACTAAGCGATTACATATCCGAAGACTGATTACCGAAGCGATAACTAAGCTATTTCTTAGCTGAATACCGATAACTAAGCGATTACATAACAATTTGCGTCTTTTATTTCATATCAAATAATTTTTGAGTTACTGGATCTTTTACATGATCTTGGAGCTGCTGAGCTTTAACTCAGCCTGTGTATAAAACCATGCCAGAAAAGCTAAATGTGCTGCCAGTATTAAGGGGTCACTGATTTCAAATCAGATTGTAATGTTAATGCTAAGTTATCAATTGGTAGTTGCTTCAGTAATCAGTCTTCGGTTATAGATTTCAGCTACTTCTGTTTTCGTACACAAAATAAATGCTATAAAAGTAATGTATGAAAGCATGCAAGAGACTGCACAGTACTCGGGTTATTCCCTTCTGGGTGATTAAAATCACGTTCTCTAAAACTCTAATCTGATGTACCTGGCGATGAATTAAATATGATATAAAAATTAATTGCGACATTAATACATTTATCTCTTTATTTATTTGTTAAGCTTAATACAAGCTGATTAACTAAGAATTAAACTTATTCTAACAGGGTTTATTTATTTATTTATTTTTTCTCTCTTTTCCTGGTTTTACCGTTCGAAAAATATCCAATTCGTGGTGGGCGTAATCCGCACTCTTGAATGACGTAATTTTAAGAACACGTCAAAAAGAAAATACGAGACAAAAAGTAATAAAGGCAACTTACAAATATCATTAATTATAATATGTACCATTTCTTAATCATTAGACAGGGGGAAAAAAGTGGCATAGGAGTTAAGAAGAAGTGGCGTTGGAGTTAAGAAGGGCATTTCGGAGTCGAAATCTGCTCAGATAAAAATCGAATTCGCTGATCGAATTGGTGGTTACAGGTTCACTGCATCCGTAGTCGGTGCGGTGAAGGTTGAGGTGGAAGATATAACAAGACGCTACAAATATTATGTATTTTTATACACTAACTATAATATTAGAAAATATCTATCTATTTATATAAAATGGAATGTGTGCTTGTTTATTTGTTTGTTTGTACCTTATAGGAGACCAAACCTCTGGACCGATCTTTAGGAAATTTCCACAGCATTTAACTGGGACTCTGGCATGGTTAATAGGGTACTTTTTTCGACCACGCCCACTTTTTTAAAATTATGTAATTGCTCCCATATAGTTTTTAACAGATTTACTTCAAATTGTATACACATTATACTCCAGGCGAGGTAGAAATAAACATTTATTACGCCACGCCCCCTTTCACGCCCCTTTTCACGCCAAATTTAAGTTTTAAACTTTTTGTTCTCTGTACAAATTTGTTCCTTCCAACGGATTATTTTTTATTTGGTAGTATATTGCTCTTAATACTGTTAACGTCGCCATATTACTATGAACCACGCCCACTTCACCACCCCCTTTTTTAATTCAGATACTTACTTATACCACAAACAATGTTTGCTATACAAAATTATTTTTTTGTAATATGTATTTACCTAAAGTTTTATATACTTTTTATCTACAGGTAAGGTAGCCATAGATTTTTTATTACCAAATCCCCCTTTTTCGCCCCATTTTACTTTAATTATAATTAATCTGCTTTCAATATGGTATATTTATATAAAAATGAATGTCTGTCTGTCTGTTTATTTGTTTGTGCTTTATAGGAGGCCAAACCCTTGGAACGATCTTCCTGAAAGTTTCACAGCATGTTACTGTGACTCTGGAAGAAATAATAGGCTATATGAAGTTTTGGTTGGACAAAGGGGCGTGGCACCGTTCATATAACCCAAAAATTTAAATCGCCATATTTTGGGCATTTTTTGACCTACGTCGATGATATTTGGTACATATGGTATTGGCATAGTAAGGAATACGTACCAGGAGAAAAGTGGGTGCGACCACGTCCCTTTTTAGGAAAATTAAAAATCGTAATATAGTCTTAACTTCTGGACCGATCTTCATTAAATTTTCACAATAGGATATTCTTACGAAATAATAAATTCTTGACTCAACATCAAGGGCTTCCGAGACTGCTGTTCAGAGCGAAACACGCTTAGATATTCAGCGATCTCGAACCTCAACATTAAGGGCTTCGGAGACATCTGTTCAGCATGAAACACGGTTACGAAGCGACCGTTCTCGAACCTTGACATCAAGGGTTTCCGAGACTTCTACTCAACGTCAAACACGCATGCGAAGTGACCGATTGCGATCCTCTTTAGCAAGAGCTGCCGACACACCAGAGCAACGTGAGGCACACCGTCAACAAGATCGTAGTCGAAGATCACAGCATCGTCGAAGCCCTGCATCATATAGCTATTGCATTCCACTACACATCAGAAATTGATTGCAGTGAAGATAAGTTAGTCGCCATTGGACCAATGAATAAAGTTTGCCAATACTGCAATTCTAAGAAATATAAAAATGAAGCACCTGGAATGTGCTGCGCAAATGGTAAAATTGCTTTACCCGAACTGCTATCACCACCAGACCACTACTATCGTTAGTTTCAGGTAAGAACAAATAAATAATTTGCCCCTAAGGCTTCAAAAAAGGAAGAAGAGGAAAAAATAAAATGATTATTATTCAAAATAATAATATTCCACTATATAGAAACAACAGCGGATTCCTAATATTTCTTAAGCAACATACGAATATACAATTCGTGTTTTCAAATGACATCGTTTGGTGCGACTAAAGTGGTTCAAGACAACTTCATGCCAACATTTAGAGTTCAAGGCCAAATTTATCACCGAATGGGATCAATATTGCCAATTCCAGATGAAGATCCTAAGTTTTTACAAATTTATTTCATGGGAAAAGCGGATGATAACGACCAAGTGCAACAGCGCGAGGGGGGTAGCGAGGCACATCGGGTTCAGCTAGTATATATATATACCAACCAACCAACAATTCGATCAGCGAAAAAAAAAATATATATATATATATTCATACTATATTACTTAAATATTTGTACTTATTATTATTATATAAATATTAAAGCAGCAACAACACACAACCGTACTACGACACCAGACCACATAAACCAATACATGCTACATACCTACTCATGACTCCATAAAAATAAAACTAATTGACAACACAAAACCGCACTACTGCATAAGCCACTAATTAATACACACACCACCTATCTATGCATAGCCAGGCAGGCCAAAGACAACACACAACCGCACTACTGCATAAGACACTAATTAATACAAACATACACACACCACCTATCTATGCATAGCCAGGCAGGCCAAAGACAAAAGAAACTAATAACCGAACTTATAATTCCCAACTTGTTTTCACGCCATATCAAATAAAAGGGCGACACAAAACCAACCAAAGCAGCATTACTTCAAGTAAGCTCGAAGAAGTGACATACTCTATGGCGAGCCAGTTTGCTGGTTCTTCCCTCAGAGTCTCTGATTGAGATGTCGCACGTGCGGTGAGAACCAGTCCTTGGTTCGTCCAACGCAATCGGCATACTCTTTATTTTTGGTCGCAGTGACTCAATGGCGAGCTAGCTTGCTGGTTCTTCCCTTTGAGTCTCTGTTTGAGATGTCGCACTTGCGGTGAGAACCAGTCTTTGGTTCGTCCAACGCAGTCGGCATACTCTAATGGGGGTTTGCTTTGGTTTTGGTCGCAGTGACTCGATGGCGAGCCAGCTTGCTGGTTCTTCCCTTTGAGTCTCTGTTTGAGACGTCGCACTTGCGGTGAGAACCTGTCTTTGGTTCGTCCAACGCAGTCGGCATTCTTTTATTTGTTGTTTTGTTTATTTTATCTCGGCCACAGTAGCTCAATGGCGAGCCAGCTTGCTGGTTCTTCCCTTTGAGTACCTGTTTTAGACGTCGCACTTGCGGTGAGAACCAGTCTTTGGTTCGTCCAACGCAGTCGGCATATATTAAATTTCTTATTGACTATATATTTACATGGCGCAAACCTCATAGAGATTTTTCCACCATGTTCCTTCTGATTGTTTCTAAAAATATTAATAAGGAGCATTACTTCAGATACTTTTAGGACACGAGCCCCTGGCAACAATCAACCACCGACTACCGAATTACCGATTGCTAATCTACCGATTACCGAATTACCGATTGCTAATCCACCGATTTACCGAATACCGATTTTGCCGTCAGCTGGGCCCACAACCTCCGACCATTCGACCACAACCGCCTACATTCACTTTTACCCAAACTACTGACGTCACGCTGCATTAAGTAATTTTAAGGAGAATATATCAATAAAATTCAAAATTATAATTTTAAAACCAACACCGACTGCGTTCTTATTTGATGAAAGTTTGTGGATCTTTCACTCGATCCTGGCACGGCTGAGCTGACCTCAGCCACAAGATAAAACCACTGTTACAAAGAGAAGAATAGACCGAAGGTTACGTGGGTTGGTATTAAGGGATATTAATTGTAGTAGTGCTGGGCAGTTAATGGATCCGCATACAAGTTTAGGAATGAAGAGTGACTCGGCAACTTCCCATTGTTTTGCAATAGTTTGCATGTTAATCAACTTCAGGCGGTCTGCATAAGTAGGTAAGTTAAAACTATCAGAATTGGGAAGACTGCAAAGTGCGAACCGAATGAATCCTCGTTGAAAGGCTTCGATTCGGACAGAATGGGTGTTGTACATAGGAGACCAAACCTGGCTGGCATATTCGAGGATGGGTCTAAAATTGCAAGAATCGGCGTTGGTTTGAGTGCGCCGATAGATTTTCATATCATCAGCATACACAGAAAGATTGGAATTTTTGATGATTCCATCTACATCTGCGATTGTTAAAACGATCAACAAAGGACCAAGGTGACTACCTTGTGGGACACCAGAGATAGCTGTAAAAGAATCTGAATTGGAAAATCTAAAGATGACATTGTAACGGCGTACTTCAAGATATGATTTAATCCATGATATAAACAGTGATAGAAAACCAAAGTCTTTAAGCTTAAGAAGAATGATGGTGTGTGAGATTTTGTCGAACGAGCATAAAGCGTTTGAAACAAATTCTGTAAGGTTAGTGGTAGTCGATCTTCCTTTGAGGAAGCCGTGTTGAGTAGGAGAAAAAATAGATTTGCAATGGAAAAAGGTAATGTCATTGATAATACTTTCAAAAATTTTGGAAGTAGATGAAAGTTTTGCAATAGGTCTGTAATTGGAAATATAATTTCTAGGTCCTTTTTTTTGCAGAGGTCGTATGTACGAACTCTTCCATAACTTAGGAAAAACTTAATTAGAAATAGAAATTTGAAAAAGAGCCAATAGGTAGATGATACAACAAAATCGCTAATTTTCCTTAATCGTCCTTAATATTATTAATCTTTCCTAACACATCAGCTTGTGTAATAAAGGTCTGCAAGGGTATGTTTGAAACGATCTTCAACACATTATCAAATTTTCAAACACACTTCCAACTCTTATTCGAAAAAGTGACACGAATAAAAAAAACACAAAAAGTGGTTGTTGTCGTTAGAATGTTAATAATACCATAATTGGAATGTCTCCATAATAATGGAGAATTCGAAAAAGTGAAACGAATAAAAAAAACACAAAAAGTGGTTGTTGTCGTTAGAATGTTAATAATTCCATAATTGGAATGTCTCCATAATAATTGAGAATTATGAGAGTAAATTTCGATTTATTGTATTCTATTCTATTCGTTTATTGAGGCTGTTCGTTTAGTTTTGTTTCGTTTCCTGCATAACGAATGGAATGAATATTCGTTTCGTTCCTTGAATTTACTCTCAATTAGAGTTCTCTTCTCGAATCATTATCAATTGTCAGAAAAGCAAAACATTCATGCAGATTTTTATTGTGTAATATCAACAGAAGTCAGCGACGTTTGAGGACAGCTCTTAAACAAAGAAAAATATTCGTAGTCTAGTTCATCGTTATGATTTATGTATGACTGATTTCAAAAATTTGCAAATAGGTTTGCATTTATTTCCGGGTTGTCTAGGAATGTTCGAAAAAATAAAGGTAGATGGGAAGTTGTCAGCTTTTCTTTTGATATTGATGAACTTGTAGAAGCTTTTAGGATCCGACAACAATTTAGTTTGAATATGAGCAAGATAAGACTCGTGTAGCGTTTCACAGAGTGCGGAAAAAAGGTTATAGGCATGAAGATAAGAACGAGAAATAAAATATGCCTCAGTATCCTTGAAGTCGGGCTTAGGATTGGTGTCAGTAAGGGCAAATGTGTCGTAGGGAAGCTTAAGGGAATTAAGGAACACTGTAGAGATTTTGGTGCGTAATCCTCTTACATTTTGGTAGTAAAGAGTGACAAAAAATGGGTTGGGGTTTTGATTAGGAGTAATAATTTGGTTAGAAATAAAATTGTTGCTGCTCTTTACGGGACTTTTGAAGATAAGAGATATGTTTTGACCTCACATGAGGAGCAAGATTTTCCTTGACTTGATGGCTCGTCAACCCAAGTTGCACGTGGAATCTGGTGAATAAATGGCTGAATTCATCGACATCAGTAGGCACAAGATGTATTTATGAAGGTGGAAGAAGTAGGTGACGTCTATTAAATCGGCACCGTAACAATGTCAAAATTTTTGTGCAAGTGATGCCACTTTCTATTATTTTCTTTATTGTGGGACAAATTCTTTGAGTGGGAGTTTTGAAGTCGGGAGAGTAGATTATGTTACGGAACATCACAAGCAGTCAAATTTTAGATGTTTTTATAGTAATAAAGTTAAGCAATGTAGATTGGTGGCCTTTTATTTTATTAAGTATACATATATTAATATTTTTATTCCAAAACATATGTTTTCCTTGCTCCAAGTACTATGGCAGATCGCACAGTTTTCGGCATATTTTCTATTTTTTTCCATCACAATATTGGCACACTACACAAAAAATTACAAAATAAAAATAACACGTTTTTTTTTCCTCAAACCAATAGGATAAAGTATTAAAACATAGGATTTTTCATTGGATTTTTGTTCAAAATATGGCAATATTGATTTTTTCTAAATTTTGACATTGCTACGGTGCCGATTTGATAGACGTCACCTACTTCTGCCACCTTCATAAATACATCTTGAGTAGGCAGACCTTCTTGCTTAATCAAGACTTTGAGGTTTGTCTTGGTCTTGCCTTCTATACAGGTAAAGACCTGTGCTTTATGCAAGTAAGCGAGATACAGACGCACATTGTTGTAGACACTATTCTCTCTTAGGCGTGAAGGGGCATATCTGCTCACAGTGTAAACTCAAGAGTTCAAAGTAACTTTTACTCTTGGTGGTTGAAGAGGGTCGATATAAGATGTGGGGCTACCAGCCTAATTAGAGGCTTCACTTGTGACTGAAACAGAAGGAGATGGGTTTAGAGTATGGGAATGGACAAAGTTAGGATAGAGTATGTTATTCTCCTTTTAGGAGACAAGTTAGAATAAAGATTGAATGAGATCCGTATAGAGTGAGAGGGCTGAAGAGAATAATTCATTCGGTACGAATTAGCATTGATCTAAGGAGTAAAAATAGGAAAGATATTCTTTTAAGTTTCCAATTGGGGTCAGCGCTAAGACGGAAATTACTTTTTTCCGGACGGTTTGTAGACAGGATAAGGCAAATTAGGGTTTTCATTAAGTAAAGTTTATGGACCCAAAGCTTAAATTGATCAATTCTGGTATATTTACATCTTAATAATCTGAATGGAACTAAACCAGTGTATTTTTAATGATCGTATATCATCTTCATGATGAATGCGACAACATGTGTCGGCTGTACCGTAGTAGCTTTGGATGTGCCTTATGAAACACCACGCTAGAACAGTTTGTAGGTATATATGTTAATATGAGTGTACAATAAAACCTAGTTTGACTTAATGTCTGAGTTCGCAACCGTTTTCTTTGTATTCAAGGAAATTGGTGTGGTGAAGTTGACGTAGTTTGTTTTGAAAACACTTTTTTAAACCCGGATGTCATCGGCTATAGAAAGATAGAACTATATATTTGATATATATGCTTATTGGAGTGATGTTTTATAGGGTATGAGACAGGGCCGGATTAACGAAATTTGCCGCTGTGGGCTAGACTAAAATGCCCCCCTAAAACAAAAATATAATAACAATAATAACGGCACAACCCCACCAACAAAATTACATATTTTTGGCAATATTTTTAAAAATTTAATCGGCTAAAATAAAATCAGAATGCTTTTAGATATAAAAAATTTAAATTAAATATGAGTTGGTTTGAAAAATATAAATCTTTTATAGCACTGTAGGTAAATTTTACACTTTTGAAAAGACATAAAAAACTCCGAGACACATAAACATCATTTACGGTCGTAGAATTTGGTGGTATACTCAGTTTTTCATAATCAGATTAAAATCTTGAGATATTCAGATTTTTGATATTTAACCTTCATTTAAAAAATTCTTATAGTTTTTTCACAAGAACTTTTTATTGTATTTTCAAAAATACGTTCAACGTGAAAATCGAGTAAGCCTTGTTAAATCTATAACTTTTACAATTCAAAAGTTAAGAATTTCGCTTTTTCTTCCATTTTGACCAAATTTGAATGCTGAACGTAAGAACTTTAAAAAAAATCTTGAAATTTTTTTACTCAAATTTGTGTTTTTATTTCATAAGTATACTTATTATATCTATAGATTAAATTCTGAAAGTTTAAGAAAAATCGGAGGTGGTCAAAATGTTTGGTCTCATAAAATTAAGAAAACATAGATAAAAATGCGTCTAAAGGAGACTTAATTTATGTCACAAAAATCTCGAGATTTTGAGCTGATTGGGAAAAACTGAGTACCCCATTAAATTCTACGGCCAAAAAATAAGTTAACGTGTCTTGGCATTTTCGTGTGTCTTTTTGACGTCCCTACAGTGTTATTAGTAACTTATACTTTATAAGTAACTTACTTTAACCCATTACAGCCGGATGGGGTGAAATTTTATCCCATCATAGGTATTTTTTCTTTTTGCGCTCTAGACTAAATAATGGTAGCTTTTTGTTTGAAATTTTGTTAAGTAAAAAATAATGAATGGGGCTTCAATTTGTAAAATTTTGGTATCAATCGGAGCATTCATTTGTGTATTATGAATGATTTACCAGAAATTTGTGAAACTTTGTCCCATCGTTATCTCGTATTTTCAAAAAGGCTTGTTTTCTTTTGACGTTCTAGACCAAATGCTCTTAGCTTTTTGAGTGAAATTTTGCGAAGAGAGAACGAATGGAACTTCAATTCGTAAAATTTCGATATCAAACGGAGTTTTCACCTGTGTATTATGAATGATTTACCTGAGGAGGGTAACATTCCCCCCCCCCCCATTATAATATCAGGTGTTTGGACAGGTAGAGACTTAAATTTGAATTTTATTCCTATTCTAGGCATCCCTTGCTAGCATATGTGAATTTGGACAAAATCGGCCTGTGTGAATTATGTGCAGGTAGCAATGGGATAAGATTTTAAATTTTTGCTTATAAAGACATCAGTTTCTATGTTTAGAATTTGTTTTGTTGCTTAAGACTATTTCTATAAGACAGTATCTGAAAATAATTAGTGCAAATCTTCAACATAGTTTATGTACTTATGCTGAAAATGTTATATATTCTTTAACTTACTTTTGATTTAAAATACATTTAATTGAATGAACTTTACGTCGGGATTTTGCAGAAGTAAAGTCCCAAATTTCAATGCACAATACTCCTAAGCAGTTTAATTTTTTTGAAAACGATCTTTCAGATGAGCAGTTTATTGCAAAAAGTCTCAAAAACATTCGAAATTCAACTTGGTTATTTCGAATTATATTTGCCTTTTATGAATGGTGATTCAGGTTCAGTGCATTTTCTTTCACGCGGAGGTGAATGTAACTTTTCTTTTATATATTCTTGAAAATTAATGCATTCTGATAGACAGGAGTCTTCTAAATAATCAGGATAATAGTTTTAAATTTTTTGAATTGTATTCTTGGGTATATTTGTTTTACTTAAACATTCAAAAGCTTCATAATTTTCGTAAAATTTGTTTATATCTGGAAACTCGTTTAGTCAATTCTGTGCCTATTTTATCTAAAATTGTAAAAAAGTCTAAAATCTAAATTTTTGTTGGCCCAATCATATCTTGGAGTAAACTTTTTGTTGGCCCATTGGCTTTTTTTAAAAACGTTTTTTTAATCTTAGCAAAAAAAAAAAACCAAAATGATCTATTGTTTTTGCCAAATTTTGCCGCCCCTAAAAATGTGCCGCTGTGGGCTCGACCCTATTCGCTCCCTAGGGTTAATCCACCACTGGTATGAGACCTTATTTGTCTCGAATCCACCGATTTAAGCCGATGTCTGGATACATAAAGTGTTTCTTACTTGACCATGTTTGTCTTGATAACGCAATACGTGAAGTATTGCTTACTTAACCTTGTTTGTCTTCAAAACTAAACTCTTCTATGCTATCAGATATTTTCGCATTGTTTATATTTTAATATTATTAATTTTTTATTTGTTTCTAACTTTTTAAACTTTAAATAATTTTATTGAATTTTGACATGCTTTTATTATATAATTTTTATAATTTTTAATTGCTATAAAGCC